>ML675617.1:29146409-29183111 GCA_007922155.1 Mesoclemmys tuberculata | reverse complement strand
CTTTCTTTCTTTCTTTCTTTCTTTCTTTCTTTCTTTCTTTCTTTCTTCATAAGCTATAGAGTTAGAATCTGTGACACTCAGTTTTTAAATCACTGCATATGTTTCAGTAGGCTTCTAATCCAAATGTACTTATTTATTGGCAGATGCACTTGATTTTGGAAAGCTTCTGTCCCCTTGTCTTGGGAGGGGGAAAGGAAGATAGCTGGGCTATACTAAATGCTTCTCTAGATTCAGCAAATCTTCATGTGCTTATCTGTTTGTGTGTTTCGCATCCTATCGCTTTCTGTCTGAATACAACAAAATGCTTTCTTGGAACAATAGAATAAAAGGATATTTTTATGCAAGAATTGTGTAGTAGGACCAACAGAGAGACTTTTGGTCCTTTGGAAATAGGTAAGCAGTAGAACTTGGAATACAGCACAGGTATTGGGAGATAAGATAGATCAAACTCCAGCTAGGTGTCTGCCATCAGCTTTCATTTCAATAATGTGCTCATGCACCTGACAAATAACTTGGGTATCCAGTGCATGTTGTGTAAATTTAGCTTGTTTTATGGCCCTGTGTAGTGTCTGTGGGCCACTCCTGCCAGGGGCGGAGTGGTCTCATCTCTTGGTTCCTTCAAAAAGGAGTTGAGCGCTTGGCATCTATCAGGAGGTATTTTAGCACCATTCAGGACCAGCCCGACGTGTCCCCTAAGATGAATTGTAAGGAACAGAAAAAGAGAACACACCTGGATGCTGTTTTCTTTCAAAGTGGAATACTAACCTCACTTCTGAGAGATGCAGTATATAAGTGTATACACCCATACACACACTTTCTACATGCTGGTTGTCTGTAGACAACCTGCATTTCTGCCCCCAAAGGCTGGCAAAATGCACCATCATTCAGTCGCTTTGAAGAGCTGAGAAGTGCAATTGCACTCTTGTCTTTTATTTGTGTTACCTCAATCTCCAGTGGACTCCACCTGGCCTGTAGCAGGCAGCAGCCACGCCCTTTGGCATGTGCTGTTAAAGGCCAACGGCAACTCGAAGCGACTTTTTTAAACTTTGAAAGTATTTATAATACACTATCCTCAATAAAGTTGATTCAACCTCATCACAGTGTTATGTTTTTCTTAGCCACTCCTCTTAGCTTGAGGAGTTACTGTTGTTCATTTCCCCTCAAGGGGGCACAATATTTTGTCTGATGGGCAGCAGAATGGAAAATTTGGTGGAGCTAAAGATGCTACCATTCTGAGTTTTGTAGAATGGTGTGGCGTGGAGAGATCAGGGAAGCAGCATTCAGGAAATGACAACCCTCCTTTTCTCCTCCCCACTGAAGCATTGATTGCAAACCAGCACTTTGATTTAAAAAGTCTGCATTACAGAAACATTCCTGGTTGCCATTGATCTTTAATGCTGCTGCTGCTGCTATAGGCTTCTGAAGACAACTTCCATTCCTCTACTTGAATTTCCACAATAGTACTGTAATTGACTTTTGTCTTCTCATGCCGTTTCTCTAGTTTCCTTCTGGGACGTGCCAGTGGCAGAGAATTGTGCTGATAGGAAAAGAATTGCTCTTCAAAATGGGGAGGCTTTGTTTTCATTACTTTCAGGTGCATGCACAGAAAGTGTACAAAATTTCCTCTAGGTCCCAGAGTGACTGCTGTTTTAAGAACCACTAAAGAATAATCTTTATTTTTCTACAACCCTTCTTCATTGCTGCAAATACTAATCCTGCTGTTTGAGATGTTGTTTATCCCCCTCCTGTTTTTGCAGTCATTTGTGATCAAGCCACATTGAATGTTCAGAACTAGCTGCCTATGTTGCATGTTCAAACCCCACGTTCGTATGCATGGAATGTGTAATTGTGCTTCTAAGGCTACATCTATGCTGTGAGGTAGGGGGTGATTCCCCTGTTCGTGTACACATATTTGTGCTAGCTATCGTCCAGTTCGCGTGTCTGTAAATTGCAGCATAGCTGTGGTATCACAGGAAACGGCTATTGTGACTACACTGGTGTCCACGCTCATGCTGACTGGATGATAGCTACTGCAAGCATGCATACCCGATGGGGGGAATCATCCTCCTAGCTTGCAGTATGGACGAAGCCTGTGAGTGCCCACTTGCAGTTTAGGAGGCCAATTTAGAAAATTGTGTGAGGCCTTGGAAGCTAATCTATTTTCCACAGAACCTACCAAATGCAAACAAATTTCCTGCCGGAAAGCTCCATTAAAACTTTCGATGAGCCACAGATAGACAATGAATTCTGGCCAAACAGGCTTAACTTACAGTAGGGTCTTGCTAAAGCAATAAGATAAGTAGGTGTATTTCTAGGCAATTTCTAGCATGCCTCAGGTGCTAGTATTAGGTGCAAATCTGAAGGCCATTTTAACCAGCCACGAAGTGCAGTAGCTGTTTCAGAATATGTTGCCCGTCAGCTCTCTGATAGCCTCTTATGGAGAGAGACATGTTTGCATTTGCTAGGCAATATGTGCATGGCTAATGCCTTAGCTGTCAGCTGGTCTGAAAGCATCAGCTGTGTCCAGAGTTCTAAAGCCATTTCAGAGCTCCCCGTGAGAATGCTCAGAGGGTCCCACTCAGATATGCACCCTCCCTCCCTGTTGATCAGCCTCTAATCACTCTGACCCTTTTGTTATTAGAAAGCCCTCTTTTTTTAAAAAAAAATTAATTTGTGATGTCTTGCATGACCAAATTTCTATGTTTCAGCCTGTGCTTTTCTGATGTTGGTTTGAGACCCATAATTTCGACTGTGGCTCTTGGAGTTTGACACGGTGTAGACTGTTGCTTACATGTTCTCTGTCCTCTAAGCCTTCTCCTCCTCCGTTCCTTTCAGAGATATGCTATTTGTCATGAATCAGAGGACAGGACCTGGTTTAATAGGTTCTAGTGTGTAAATACTATTTGAAATGTAAATAGTAGCATGCAAATGAAGTGATACTTGCACATGACTGCTATTCATCATAAATATGTATTTATACTCATGAAAGACGTATAATGTGAGAGTTTGCTGATCAAAATTAAGCAGAATGGTCGCTTAAGATGCTTTTACATATCCATTGGTTTGAGCCAAGAATGCTTCAATTGCCTGCCATCTAGTGTCTGCCATGTAGAACTACAGCTGGCCTATGTTTTATGAAGGTGAAGCAATTTCCCATCTTTGCTTTGGTTAGTTGAGGAACCTTCTCCCTGTGCTGCCTGCTTAGGATATGAAAAGGTACTGACTGTAAAATCTAGGGGTCAAATTCAACTCTAGCTGAACTCACAGGGAGCTGACACTTCTTATGCCAGGACTAAATTTGGTGCTAGGACTTGACTTGGTGTGGTCCTGAAAACAAACCTGGATCTTCACTTCTTCAGAAATGTCTTGGAGAGCATTGGTTCCAGTTACCAAAGACAATTAAGAGAACATCTGAACACAAGCATTGGGGTCTGTTCTCCCTCCTTGCTATGCATGTACCTTTTGGATTAATGCTAATGACACAAGTGCAAGTGCATTGAAAGGAGTATTGATCTTAGTGTGTTTAAAGCACAATGCAGGTTCCCACCATCACGCCCTCCTTTTTGTGCCCCAAAATTATTGCATATGTTAATTTGAGTCTCATTAATCCATTATGCTGAAGTGGTCTAAACCAACTCACTGCTGGTAAATTTTGTTTCCTCAGTGAGAACCATTATCTGCCAACCTTTAATGCTTAGGAAAAAATAGCTCTCATCTCTAATAATATGCAGTATAAAAATAGTCATTGTGACTCATAATATGCACCGACCTAGTGGTCAACATTATAGCATCATTAGTCTTTTTTTATTCTGCAGTACGAATGTCAGCAACAAGCTCCATCTCTGTGTGTCCATATGGCATGCATTCTGTGTGCATAGTAGAGATGGGCCTGGACCCAAACCCTGATCTGGTGATCCCAAGCTTTGGGGAAGTTGGGATCAGGATCTGAACTTCATGACTCAGTCCTGTCTCTGGGATGTAACACCAATCCAGTTGAAGGAGAATTTTCTCTCCTCAAATCATTGTAGGGTACAATGAAGATTATTCATTGTATTTACCTTTGTGTAACAATTCTTTTTATCTGAATGTATGCTCGTTTGTTTTTTTTAAATCTGTGAGTTGCAAAATTGATTGTAAAAGCCAATTACACTTACTGACTGAAAGTATTGCTATAACAGAACTGCATGCTGGTAGAGTTTAACTTGAGCTTTAGCTGTCTGTTTTCCAACTGGTCATGTTCAGTCTGGAAGAAATGCATAGTTCAAGTGCATATGTATTGCTTATATTTGTCATCTTTAGCATTAGAATGTGGTGATTTCAAAGGATGTAACTGGACTATACTTCAGAAGTTAACACAACTCATTTAAGCTATTGAAAGTGGTCTTGATCATGCTGTTCGTGGTTTTTTAATAGGTGCATTTTTAGGAATGTTTTAATACATTTATGATGGGCAATAGTTTTAATAGTTGTGCAGTATTCTGTATTTACTTGAAGTAAATCATTTTATATGCAATTTGTTAGATAATTACAATTTTATAAATAAAATTGTGTGAAGTATTATCTGGTGAATGTTTACTTTTCTTTCAGTGCTTCTCTCTAACGGTTTCAGCCCCAAAAGCCTCAAACCTGTCACGACTTGGACATTTAATTCTAAAATGTAGAGAGATGACGTTTTCATTCTTCCAGTAGATGCTGTTAAATGAAATGCCTGGTGCAACCAAAAGATCGTTCAAACACCAGGAACCTCCACATCTATTCTGATGTGAACGGTGGAAGGAACAGGTAGCTAAATAATGTATCTGTGTTGAGGACATGAGACTGCCTGTTTTATCTGTTTCAACTATAATCTCTGTTACTCTTCAAATCCAGAGGACAGAATTTAACAGAGCTGTTGGAACCTCAGCCTAATTATTTTAGTGACTGTCTAGTGTTCAAAAGTCACCTACCTGGTTATACAGAGAGGGGACAGCATGCAGGAAACCTAGTGATTCACCATGACAGTCCAGTTTAATTTTGGTAGAGGGCAGGTGGGTGTCTGGCCTTTCTGAGGGTATCAATTAAGTTTTAAAATGCGTCACAGATAACCATACAGAATGGCTAGTTTTAGAGCTAAAATGGAAACTAGTTTAAGTTCACAGCTGTGCTAAATTCTTGATTGTTTTCATTGTTGGACTTGTGAATATTTTCATTTAAAATTCAGATGTAAAAACAAACCTTCATGTACAAATTTGAAATTCAGTGCGATGCAAAATCCTTAAAATCCACGATCTACTCAAACTCTGCATTAATGTCCTATCTGATCCCAGGTATACATAATCCCAGTAATTTTGAAGAGTATACTTGCTTTAAACAGGGGGAGAGGGAGAATTTTCAAAAGCACTTACAGTTGTTGTGTGTCCTGCTCCCATTTTAGCTCTGGTTGTTACAACCTGCAGATGAATTGAACTGCTTTCCTCTAGAGTGGAAAAAATGCCTACATCTATCAGGGCAGCATTTGTGTCTGGTTTTGTCAGTAGTGCATACAGCAGCAATTCCCAGTGTCATCCCCAGTGGGGTTGGTCATGCCATCAGGAGATGGGGTTGTGGTGATCACTAGGGTGTGGAGGATGCCATTTTGCTCCACACAGCATGACCTCGCATGCATTGCATGTATGAGGTCACGCAGTGCAGGGAACACCATTTTGTAGAGCAACAGGGTGTCATCCATGCAGTGTGACCTCACACATACAGTTTGTGCAAGGTCATGTTGTGCAGGGGACGCCATTTTACTCGACGAAATGGCATCCTCCGTGCAGTGTGACTCGCAGATACAGTGCTTGTGAGGTCACGGCATACGGAGCATGCCATTTTGTTCTTCAAAATGGCATAGTCCATGCTGTCCGGGGTCCCAAGAGGAAATAATTTAGCAGAACAGGGTCATGCCAGCAACAAGTTGGGGAGCCCCTGGCATACACAGAACTAGTTAAGTATGACGTTTAGCTGTGGCCGGGGGGCTGGGGCGGGGCGAGAGGGAAGGAGGAGGGGAGGTTTTATTCCCAGGTTCATCAAGAAATGGCAATACCAAAAAATCCAATTTCTGAAACTCCCTGAAGAGGGCTAATTCTGCCCGAGCAGAAGATCAAGGTGAGTTGTCAAGTTACAGGGACCGTAATGTTGCAACCACCTTTGGCTTATACATCTGACTGGTACTCTCCATGCAGGTTGTAATGGCCTTTTCTAATTGCATTAAAAGCAAACAAGGGAAGTTTTTTCTGTCTTGAATATCTGCTGCTGACACTTCTGATTGTAGAAACCTATGTTTATACTGAGCCTATGTTAGATTGCTTCCCCAGGCCAGTCTCTTGGGGATGCATGAATGAGATGTATTAGCCTCTAGAATGGCCTCTACTTTTGGGTCTTAAAATGTCTTTGGACACCCAGTAAACCCCGTTTCTTCCTTTGACTTGTCTTTACTTTGAACTGGAAGAATTAAATGCAATCTTATTACTTATTATAATGCTTATTGTTGACACACAGGTGCTACATCTGTGTCCACCATTTGTCCAGCAATCATCTGTCAAATGCCATTTGTGCATACATTTGTCTGCAGATGCCAAATAGTTGTGCTTGCAAAACGATAAATTCGAATGTTGTGGCCATTTAAAAATATATGGTGCTAAGATTTTGGTAAGAGCTTTGTTTGGGGGAGGGTGCTTTGCTTGTTTAAGTTTTTTATTCAATAGAAAAAAATCCATGGTTCCATGATGCTCTGAGGAATGTCTACAACAACTTTAATCTAAATTAGACTTTTTTCTAGGAGACAGCAAGCTCCTCCATGTGTTTGTTCTCTGTAAAGCACCAGGCATCTATAGTGCTATAGACAAATGTTAATAAACCCATGTACGTTAAAGCCTTGGCTAATTAAGTTCTGATGGGTGCTGTTATTTCTAACTTAATGCTGATGAGGTCTGAGTGTAACAGCCAATTAGGGCTCTGCTACAGGGCACACTGAGATGGAAGAAGGTGCATTTGCCATCCTGACTATCAAAAAGTAGGTAACCAACTGCAGTTTTTAAAAACAAACCTTTTAAATGTCCCTGTTTTCAGAGCAGACTGTAATTGATAGTGGGAGTGGAATTGGTTGCTGTCATTTGCCCTTTAACGGTGAAATGTCATCACATGGGACCACCTTTTCATCATGGACCAGGGACTTGCAGCAGTTACAGACCAGGAAGGTGCCCTTTTATGGTGTCAAGTAGGTGATGAGGCCCATGGACATGAAGATAAATTTCTGACTTCAGAGCACAGTTGCAGCATGAAGGATTTACCTGTTTCACTGGACCATTTCTGTTAATTGTGAGACCTACTCAAACATAGATTTATACATTTTTAAGGCCAGAAGGGACAATTATGATGATCTAGTCTGACCTCCTGCTTAACAGAGGCCATAGAACTTCACTCAATAATACCTACATCAACTTGTGGTTAAGCTGAAGTGTATCCTTTTTGAAACACCTATTGCCTCGTGGTCTTTAACATGTGATGGACGTGTGTGAGCTTAGCTCAACTTGCTTTATTACTTACTAATGGGAGCTATCAGTGTTGTGCGTTCTTTACTGTTTTGTGATACAGTAACTGTTTAATTATACATTCAAGAAAGCTTGCATGCTGTTTCTGGCAGATGGCTGTGGCTAATAATTTTCCATTTGCGGCATCATTATCATCTTTGGGATGGCATTTCAAAGTTCCTCAGTCCACATTGCTGGATGGTGCAGCCTTTTCAGTCCAAGTGAAATCCCCAGGAAGCTATATTTTTATTTAAACAAATTAAATCCAGTAGAGTCTGTTGTTTAAAGCAATGCCTTTATACGGTAACTTCATTAGCCAAAAATCTAGTGCTTCCATTTTTTTTAACCTTAAATATCTGTCACCAGGAAAAACTTAGGAGGCTGAGTTTTTCCTAGTGAAACGTCTTGTACGACGCCAGGCTAAGATACTTCAAACACCTTGCTCAAATGTTAGCAGATGTGTTTTTGCTGCGCCTGATGATTTGTGAGACAGTAAATCTTGTCTATATCTGCGTGACCTTTACAAGTCAAATGCAGTAGCTTGATACTGTCTATCCTCCTTCCTAACCCTTTGAGCATGGCAGTCACAACTCCTTTCAGCTTAGTTTGCACTAGGCAGCAAGCAGTGAGAAGTCATGACGTCTACACCACAGGCATAAAAATAACTTGAGCAGTACAGGTTACAAGCTTTATTTGGATGTAATCTATCTACTGTACGTCTATTCATAAACCAAACTTCACTCCAGCAGTGTGAACTCCTTTGACTTCTGTGAAATGGATCGAGTGAAATGTAAATAGATAGTCAAATGCATTTCAGACAATACAGTCCTTAGATCTGTGCAAGAAGTACTATTTTCCTCATTAGAGGAGGCTCTCTGGCTAAACGATTCGATAGCAGCAATAAGTGCTTCGGTATGTAGGAATGTGATAAACTTTGATCCAGTCAAAACAGCAGACCGTTCACTATGATAAATCCATTTCTGTAGGCGGGGAGCTCTCCATTTTTAACACCGTTATTAGCACCGTTATACAAACCATCTTCCCGTGTGCAGCACAGAGCTTGATTTTGCATCCAGGGAAAATATCTGGAAGGAAAGAGATTTTTGTATGGGCTTTTATTTGTACTTGCCACTGGTGGTAATAGTTGGTGATGAAGACATGCTTTAATGCTTAACTGAAGCTGAGTTGTTCACTGGATGACTGAGTTATAGGGGAGAGAAATGGTAATGAATGCTTAAACTTTCACCTCCATCATAATCTGGATGACAACATATACAGTTACATTAGGCCCTAAGGGATATAAGTACTCCAGGGCATACGTAATTCATTAATTGCTTACTGAGAAAATGCCACTACTTAGATTGTAAGCCCTCTGGGGCAGGGACTTGTTCTGTTTGCTAGCACCTAAGTGCCTATAGCAATGGGGTCCTGGTTCATGACTCTGGTTCCCAGACACTACCGCAATATAAATAATTAATAACTGGGACGAGGATGAAATTCTTTTTTAGTGGCATGTAATTGTATAATTGCCCACCATGGGATTTTCTTGCATTTTCCTCTGAAGCATCTAGTATTGGCTGCTAGTATCTGAGGATATCGGATCACTGACCTGATTAGCTGTGTTCTTATGCCATCAGTTTGATTCTGACCAAGGTCAGCTGCAGCGAAAAGTCATTACCGTTTGCTGGCCTATGTGAAAGTAGTTGCTGGTTCAGTCCACCCAGTTCTTGGTAAATAAAAGCAGACTGAAGCCTGCATGGATGACACCCCCTTCTCTTCAAGGGTTATTGAGCCAGAGAACTGGTATTTGGTTAAGTTGTTAGCATGTTACAAATTTAAAAGAACAGCTGTGAGGCTCAGAAGCTTCTGGTGTTCAAGCCTATGTCAACTGGCAACCTCACAGGAGACTAGTTCAAATTCCCTCATGCATCATTTCTGCATTTTATATGCTTCTCTCTGAACACCTGCTGGAAGATGCTTCTTAGGTATCTGTCTCCTACAAAGCATTTATATCTGAGTGCCTTTAGAAGACTGGAAAAATTCTTAACCCAATTATTTTCTTTCTGCCAGCAGTTTCCCCCGCAATTCTGCTACGCATGGGCTGTCCCCCTCGAGTCCAGATCCAGAAGGGGTTTGCAGCCTGCACTGGCCAGGCCCCTTTTCTTCAGCGTGTCACCGTATGATTTGTTCCAAAGCTGTGTCAAACCTTGTAGAAAATAAGAATAATTCCAGTGCCAGCCAAGTAACCGGGTAGAGGAGACTGTTTTACCATATGGCCCTCAGCTGACAAGCTATCCAGGGCAGGTGGAATTGCAGGAGATGGTGATAGCAGAAAGGGAATTTTTAAGTAAGAAATGTTCAGTTATGCAGCCCAACATTTCCCACAGTCTTGCTTTGCTTGGGAAAACGCGAGCAGTGAACAGGAGTAGGGAGGGATAAGAAGAGAGAAAAGGAAAGGGGTGAAAAACCCTCCCTTTTACAGCATTGGTCAAATAGCCAGGTTATTACTGTTCCACCAAGTGCAACACTTTCCTACTGAAGGAGGCTGCTATGGGAAACAAAGTCCACCCTATAGTGTCTGATAAAGGTGTTAGCCAGTGACCACGTTGCTGTTTTGCAGATCTTTGTGATGGAAGCACAGGTTCTTTTGGGCCCTACAGTCACCATGGATCTTGTGGAGTATGTCTTGATTCCTTCTGGACAGGAACATCAGCTGCTTTTTATGCTTCAACAATACATACTACATGGATCAGACTAAGGGAGAGCTTGGAGACTCTGACAGACAGGACACAAGCAGGACACGTGACCACCTTGTAGACTCTGTGTGCTTGATGCAAATTTTCAGCCTCTTCTGGTATCTAAAGTGTGCCACAGCTTTTCAGTCAGTTGCTGTGGCTTTGGAGAGAAGGGGAAAACACTGTCCTGCGAGACATGGAAATGAGAGCTCTCCTTTGGGATGAACACTTCTGGAGTTCTTAGCACCATCTTCTCATGAGGAAACACACAGTAAGGTTCCTGCATAGGTAAGACTGCCGGTTTTGAAACTCGTCTGCAGACATGATGGCCACCAGGAAACAGGTTTTGATGGAGGGTAAAAACGGTGATACAGAAGTCAGGGGTTCAAAAGGATGAGTAGTTAGGGCTTTCAACACCAGTGAGAGATCCCATTTAGGGAAGAGCAGTCCGATTGCTGGTCTGGCCAGCCTGAGTGCTTTGAGGAACTTGTATACCTGAGAGTTCTTGATGTGGGAGCCTGAAAATCCTGAAAACAGTACACTACTGAGGACTGACACCTGGGGCACAACGTGCTTAGCCGAAGTCCCGTATCCACTTCTCTGTGAAGAAAATGTAGAATTAATTGAACCCCAGAATCCTTCGCATTTGTGCTGCTTTCTTAACAGCAAAGGCTGAGTTCAGTCCAGATGGATGTGTGGGCTTTTAGCGTGGATGTTCTCCTAGAAGAGAGCACAGTGGCTGTCGTTTTCTGAGCAGAGCTAATACTTCCCTTTCGCTAGCCAGGCTATTCCTGGATGAAGGCAGACTGGGAATGGCGGAGTGCAGTCATAGGCCTTGGCAACTGCAGTGGCACTTCCAGCTGTAGTTCTGTCAGGTCGGAGAACCCGCACCTCGTTAGCCAATGTGGAGTTAACGCCATGACTTTTGTTTTCCTCTCCTCTTATCTTCTGGAACACTTTCCCTTGGAGAGGAAATGGCAGGAATGCACATAGCAGGCCTTGTGGCTATCCGTGTGACAGATCATCTGTCCCCATAGGCTTGGGTGCTGCTTCCCTAGTGAAGTATTTTGGCTGCTTTGCATTCCTGTTGTTGTTCAACTGACAGGAGACCTGATGTCTGCAAGATCGGGTGGAAGACTTCCTGGTTTAAGCCCCATTGTGAGTTGATGACATGGCGCTGGCTGAGCTAGTCTACCTTTTGATTCTGGTCTCCTTTTATGTGAACCATCTTTAGAGAAATGAGTCATTTCTGCTACCTCCATTACCTTAATCACTGCTGCATATAGAGTTGCACTCCTTGTCCTTCCTTGGTCGTTTATGTACGCAACGATTGTTGTGCTTTTGGACTGCATTAGGACGTGACTTCCTTCCAGGTGGCCCTGGAATCGCAAAGGAGCTAGTTTGACCACCCTGGGTTCCAAGAGATTGATGCTGTGGTTTCTTTTCCTAGGGCTTCAAATGCCTTGTGCCATTCTGACTGGCAGATATGCTCACCATCCCAGCAGGATGGTGTTGGTGCTGAGAATCTGATGGTCAGGCAAGCATATGGAAAGACCCCTACATACACCTTCCTGGGCTGTTCACCATCTCAGGGAGTCGAGGACCTGTTTCAGGACATGTACCTGAAGTTGCATGCACTCTGAGGATTAGTCTCATCCAGAAGAAAAGCCCTGAAGGCACCTGATGTGTGAGCCCACCCATGAGGTGACATCTGCACACCAGACCCGGGGGCGCAGGAGCTGACGGCACTGAGCAATGGTTGGGCTCCTGTACTTGACCAGTGTGGATATCAGATTCTGAATTTTCTGGAATGTCTCTTCTGATTATCAGACCTGTGAGGAAGGTGGATGGAAGGAGCCTCTGTCTGAGAGTGCTCTAAGAAAAGGCTAGAAACCACTAACTGGAGAGGGGAGGGACTATTTGTTTTGGCCACATTTTTAGCTACTTTGTCCAATTTGTCTCTGAAGAGGAGAAATCTTGTGAATTTAGAGGAGCACACACCTTGTTTGAAGTGTCTGCTTTCCAGGGACAAAGCCAGAGTTGTATGTGTGCCACTCAGCTGGATGTCCTGACCCTGACAGAAAACTGCATAGCATCCATTGAAGAATCGTCCATGAATGCTGTTGCTAGGGAGATTTACTTAAGTATAGACTTATCTGGTTAGTCTGATAGCAATCCTTCCTCAATAGAGGAGGAGGTGTTTGAGCCAGAGGACGAATACCTTTGGGGCTTTTTCTTATCCTTTCTTTTCTGTTTGGATTTTTTTTTTTTGCAAGTGTGGCTGCCCGGCTATGCCATGAGCAGGATCTTTTGTGGCTAGCCTTGCGCAGGGCCTTGAGTTCTCTGGAAGCTTTTCCATTGGAGTCCTCTTGTGTAGGCTTCCACTCTCCCCAGAATGGACGACGGGGACTCACTGCTAGAGTTTCCTGACTTAAGGTGGGAAGAATGGAGGAAGGGGCCTGATTCTGAGCCCTGCTTCTTTTCCCAGAACACTTGCAACCAACTTCAGGACTTTGGGCCAGGACCAGATGCCCTGCTAGGGACTTATCCGTACGCTCCTGAATTGTCCCAGGACTTACAACCTGGGCCAGCCAGCTGAGGTCCTCCTTATCCTTAGAGCCTCTCCCAATTCTGCTCTGTATTCCCTGGTTGGGCTTTCCTGTGGTAGAGTCACAGCTTGTTGGGTCCTAATGTGCCTGTCTCACTAACATTTCCATGCCCTAGCAGCAGGAGAGTTGGCTGCTAACAATGGCTTGCAGGTGGAACGTTATTTGGGCCTAGCCCTGGACTTGCATGGCTGCTCTCTGGCAGCCATAAAAGGGGGCTGAGGAACTCAGCAGGAAGGCACTGCAGTACTGAACACCCAGTCAAGCAGGAGAAAATAAAGCTGCTCGCTACACCTCGAACATGAAACAGGGCAACGGAAAGGTTGGGAACAGAGAACCGCGACTGATAGATCCAGGGGCAAACTGGAGAAAAGGGGGAACAGTAAGCATGGCCGTGGCGCAGCCTGGCACTGCCTCTGGAACCGCACACACGAGGTGAAGAGCCCTTGTGTGAGCTGCTGGGCTGCAGAAAAAGATTGTAGTGGCATAAAAGCTAAGAGCAAAGCCAAGACTCTGCCAAGCTGCACGGCACCCCCTGTAGTTCACGCACTAAAGATCAGGGATGCAAAATGGATTTCAGTGGCTTAAAATGGTTTTCTTTGTATTTCTTCTTTAAACTGAAGACAGCGATGAGGGATGAGGGATTTTCAGAAGTACAGGGCACAGTCATTAATTCTGTATTTAAATACAAAAAGGACAAGCCAGAGGGTAAAGTGTGAGCGCACTGGCATTTTATTTGTTACTTCTAGGTACCATGAGTTTGACATTACTAGGCAAGACCAGTGAATGAGCAGCAATACATTCCATTCATACCTGCGTTTCCAAAGCACCAAAAATGGAGCTAGATTTACTATTTAATCCTATAATCAACAGTGTAGCCTGGACTTGCTGCCTCCTATATAGTCCCTACTTTAGCAGTATGTTGTTATGCAGTTAGGGGTGTGAGGAAAGAGTCGTCAAGTAGTACCACTTTTACATCATCATAGGACTACAACATGCACATTCTACTGTGTGGCCCAAGCAACGAGAATACAAGTAGAACATTTATGGGTGGAGACTTGTTTCTGACAGATTTATGTTAACACCACCTATGGATTTTAGAAACCTTATTGGACAGGTACCTACAGCAGTTCATCAATTTGTGTGGGAACATTACATGCATGCACAAGTGATACAGTGGAAAACATAAGCAGGAGTGGCAGCAGGACAGAGGACAAAGGTGAAATCCATGATGGGATGCTGTATGGAAACAGGAGACCTTCTTCAGCTTTCTACTGCGAGTCTCTGCTCTGTTAGTGAGGCCTGCTGGGCAACAGTTTTGTTCTCATGGCTGCGGAGTTTTGATACAACTTCTAGAAATGCCAAGCTCTGCACTTCCTTGTAAAGGGGTTCTGGAAAACAGAAGCAAAAAGGTTTCACACTCTGTAGTCTCAGATCATGTTTCTGTCGGGGCTTGACAAACTCTGGGCAACAGGTTGCCATGGCACCTAGAAATTTAAGTCTGGCACCTAGTTTTTTTCCAGGGGGAGCAGCTGCCATGGTCTGGCCAGGGTGCCCTGGCGCTGGGCCCATGTGAGAGAGCAGTGGGGGAAAGGGACAGGGACAGGAGGGGAGAGTGGCTGCTGCACTCGGGCCAGGGTGTCCCGCCGCTGGGCCCACGTTGTCTGGCTCCCTAATTTTTGGTCTGGCTCCTAGCTCCGAAGCAAATTAGTCGAGCCCTGCTCTACGCACATATCTGAATTTTCTCTGGGCTGCCAGTAAGACACTTTTTCCTTGTGTTCTTCTCTGGTAGTTGAAATTAACTGAGGGTCATATAGCAAATGGAGCCCACCCTTAAAGAGGAGGTGCTGTCATGTTACAGAGCACAGAAAAGCCTGGGTGGTGATAAGAGAGGTAACTGCCTATTTAGCAAGAAGAAGAAGTGAGACACACCCAGTCAGCACCACTTCGGAGTGCGGTGATAAGTACAGAACTCTAGGGCCTTATTCTGTAATGTGCTGAGGATCCACAACTGCCGCTGACTTCAGCTGGAGATGTGGGTGCTTAGCCGTTATGAAAATCTGCCCCCAGATGCCTTTCACCCTGCTTACTGGTGGAAGAATCTATTTAGCTGCAACCTTTCACCTTTTGAACTTGTTCCCTGAGCTGGTCTGACAGAGCCAGTGAACTGATCTTCAGGACTCACCTATTGAAAAACATCTATTGAAAAACAGCTTTTGTCTGCGGGTGCAGGGTGGTACGGTTAGGTTTGAAGTGTGTGTGTGAGAAAGGAGGATGAGGTGGTTCTTTAACAATAGCTAAGAGATGCAGTGTCAGGTAATCTTCTTATTTTATAGTCTGGTTTTAATATGATTATAATTCGTCCTCGTTTTGACTGGTGCTGTTGATGCATTTAAAAAATAAATATCCTACGCACGACCTGGTCCCTCTACAATTGTGAACATCTGTTTTCTTCTCCTTTAAGAAATTACCATAGATTGTTTTGTACATTATTGTGCACATAACTAAAAGTGGGGAAAAAAGGGGTTCAAGCCCATAGCGCTGACTTAAATATTTGTTTTTAAAGTACACTGTGAGTTCTGTTGAAACAGCTGGAGGCTATATACTGTAAGCAGTGCATTTGTGAAAAAATGTGCTTTGGGCTTTATTGATATGCATGCTAACAAATTCTAGTAAACTCCAAATCAGCAACAAGAACCAAATGTATTTCTGCTTCCCCAGGTGCTGCCAATTAAACTGAGCCCTGGGCAGCTCGTGAGAAATATGAATCTCTGCTTCAAATTAGCAACATTTCACACAAAGGACATTTGCTCCTTTTCCTTGTAGCAAATTTTCTGAGACATTTGTTTTCCCGTCCTTGTTTCCTGTTCACCTGCTTTCAATTACCTTGCATGTTTTACCCCCTACTGTGTGATCGCAGAGCCAGAGCTATGCATTTGAGAACTTTTGTACACTGTGAACCATTTCAATTAAGCTGCCTGCAGTTCTGGGTTTATTCTACTGTGTAAGCATTTTCTGTCCTCTTCCCGCTTCCAGGATGTAATCAAATCAACTTTCAGGAACTTACTGAGTTGAAATGGCAGAACAGTTCTGTTTCGTTAGACTGCTAGGAACCTAAGGGCCTTCATACACAATAACTTGACTGTTAGGTTTGAATGCTTTGGGTTTTCCTCATCCTTTAAGTTACACGATTTACATTTCCCATTGTCATTCTCTCCTCTGACTCGATTGCATTCCCTGTGCTAAGCTGGCAAGAAATATTTATTTAACTGGTAACATGCAACTGCCAACACAAAGACATGACATGCAATATCACACTTCATGGTAACAGAGTACAGTGACGACAGCTTCTGTCGCAGAAACCATTTATCTCGTGAAAAACAGTCAATCCACTACTTCACTGAGAGACATTTAGCCTCTCTAGCCACTCTAGCTAGGAGTGTATGTCCCAGCCTGGCTCAACACCTCTGCTAGCTCTGCTCAAGCTCAAGCACACTAAGGATAACAGTGTGGATGTTGTGGCATGGGTGGCCACAAAGGCTAGCCACTGGAGCATAAGCCTGTCCAGCCTGCTGGGTATGTAGCTGGGTGGCTAGCCAGATGCTACCTGCACCATGAAGTCCACGCTGCTATTTTTCTCATGCTAGCGTGAGCAGGGCTAGTGTGTGTCTCTACCTGCACTGGAGGGCGCGCTTCCCGGTGCAGTGGAGACATGCCCTATGAAACCACAGGTCTTAGAAGCTACAGAGTTCTTAGCTGTGGATATTATTTTAAAATAAACCTCTTCACTCACTGGCAGAGAAAACATCAAAATGTACAAGCATAAATATTCATTCTGTTCAGGGATTAGTGACGTAAAAGGGAAGGAACCTGGTAGGGCAGGGAAAAAGATACATTTTTTACATTTGCAGTTAATAGCAGGCTTCAAGTCCTGAAGCGGGGCACCGCTTTAAGTGTTAGTTCAGACTAAATATCATGTTTCCTTATTTTAGAGCAGGAGAGAGGCAGAAACATAGTCACCTCTTCCTGGTGATCAGAACCATGGGAATGAAAAATGCAGATGTGGCAAAATCTCTGGGGAATGGCCAATAAAACGGAGCTAAAGGGCCAAGTGGAAGATCAACAAGCAGGTAAAAGCAGCTCCTGAGATATATTGAAAGGGAGTCAGAGAACCACTAACGCCAAATGTATTTAATAATGTTGGCCTTAAACACAATAGTATGAATGTCAGCTTTACAGCTGGTGACAAGTGGGTCTATTATCCCTTCATTGACTCCAAATTATTCACTTTACACAGGGAAAGAACTGTCCCTCTATATCCTGCCTTGTACATATTGCTCTAAAGATCACACGCAACCCCTGGAGCCTTCCAGTGATATAGCAATCGTCGTTAGCAAACACTACAGTTCAGTTTGAAGCCTTGTTTAATATACACAAGTTGCACCCATTTAAATCAATTGAGTTAAACTGATGCAAACTCGTGTGGACTCTTCTAAATCATTTTACATCTGGCCCATACCAATATAGTTTCATTTAGTAATTCAGTGTGTACTTTTCTGTGTAGAGAAAACCTGAGCTCCAGTTTTAATTTTAACCCCATTCTTTTTTATCTTTTTAGCTGCTTGTAAATTTCTCAAATTCTGCTAGCGATGAAATTTGGTCCCATCCCAAAGATTAATTATTTTTGGAAAAGCAGCTTAAAATCAAATCATTTTTTAATTATAAGAGAAGGAATGAAATACTTTCCCCAGATATTCCTACTTAAATTTTGTGTATGCCTTTCTTACACAGCTGATGGTTGAACCATCAAATTTTGGCTTATTGCACTGTCCTTAATGCAATCCAAAGTATGAAGGAAGCTGGCTCAAAAACTTTACCATTCTGAATATTTAATGGTGGCACGTTTGCTGTTTTGTTCATCTTTGCACAGTGCGCTAGAGTAAAATGGGTCAGAAGGTTTGGCATAAGCATTTAAGGCCTGCAGACCCCAGAGCTTTTCCCCAGGGCGGGAATGGCTCCCCACGCCAAGCAAAGAGCTGTGACACAGGCACCACTTTGAGTTGTAGCAGTCCTTGTTTCTTTTATTGGTCACTTCCATTTATTCTTCCTATTTTCTTTTTCCACTCAGGGAGAACTCAGCACTACGCAGGAGATATACTATGAGTTATTGCCATTACATATTATGTATCAGGCAAAACTATACTGTAATATTATCCAAAACAGAGTCGTTACACAGCCTTTTGTATGCAAATCTGTGGACCAGATTTCCTTCTCTCAACATTACAAATTAGGAATGATTCCATCATAGTGGTGTTAAGCCCACGTACAACTGGTGGGAGTGAAGAACTGGGCCCAGCGTAAGTAATAGAGGCTCCACGGCCAAGCTGAACAGAGTTTAGTTTTTAAAGGTCTGGAGGTGGGGGGAGAGAGAATAAAGCAGCACCTTGTAAATACTCACCAGATCCCATGAGAGCACAGATCAACACCATGGAGTTGTATTTGATTTCTGGAGCGCTCCTCTCATCTGAGAGCAGTCTGTGTAGAATCTGGACTAGTTTAGCATTTTCAAGATCCTTCTCTGCAGTGACTGCAATACAAATGAGTGACAGTTGTATATCAAATAATATCAGTTATTTTGATGTACAATGCTTGGCCACGTACTGAAATAGTTTTCTTTTGCACTGTAAACGTGGTGCTGGGGAGGCTTCAAGAATTGCCTGATATAAAATGAAACTAAAATATATCTATTTTTAAATGTTACAATGGTAAGTCCTTGTTTTCACTAAGTATTGTAATTCTAAAATAGTTCAATAATAATGCTACAATCCTGATGGAAAATCTACTCTCTATTCTAAATACCAAGAAGCCAACTCCTGCTAGCCTTACTCAGTCAAAACTTGCATTGACTAAATGTTTTTCAGACCTTTCACCTGAATAAAAACGGAGTGTGTGACCTTTGAAATCAAAAGGAACTGCGTGTGGGTGGTCAGCACCTATTCGAGGTGGTCAGTACTTAGTGGGATCAGGCACTGAGTAAGGAGTACATGCTTTAGCTAATGTTTTTAAAGAGACACCGTCAACTTAGTTTAGGCTCAAAATATAATTGTTTGAAGACAAAGGGGGAGGGATTAAAAGACCAAAAATGAATAAAAGTATTTTCTCACTGAATTTTTTTTCAATATGATGAATTTATTTTTATATCTAATGCTCATTTGTAGTGTTTTGGAAGCAGAACACAACAGAATTCTGCTAGTGCATGAGAACAAACCATGAAACTGACTGCCAAAGTAAGTAATGTTGACCAGTCTAGCTCTATTGTCCAAGATGAGTGAAGTACAAAGAGCAAGCCAGCAGGATAAATGGTGGAAAGGAGAATCAATTTTTAAAATTCTTTCAACTTTAGCCAACTTTAAGGTATTAGAAACACAAGACGTGGCATTTAAAAATCCATTATTTTTATACTGATTATCAAAAATCTACTTCTGTTGCTCGGAAATTTAATAAAATCAGAATTAGCCATTGTTTGTGCAGCACCCACCTGCCCATTTACTAGCTTCGCCCATGACTGCATCAGCAGTTAGCTGCCGTCCTGTCTCAGAAGTTCTCACTAAACTGATTTAGAATGTCTACACTCAAGGGTAGACTGAATGAGGTCCTGTTAAAAAAAACCTTTTACTAGCTTGGCCTCCTGATTAGGCTAGAACAATTTTTTTTAATAACTTGGTTGATAGTGTCTCCAATCTGAAATGTAATTATAAATATGACATCCTGGGGTTCCATGCTTATCTCTTGAGAGTCTTCACAGCATAGTTAGCACATAAAAAGATGGTTTTCCTAACTTACTCCTTGTTAACTCTATCTAGGATCTGAAAGTAATTCTTGGTTCTTTCTAGTTCACATATCACCACCTGTAGTAAAGATTCTGCAGGGCAAACTTGATCTGTGCAATCCCGTTTTTGTCTGTGTAGATTCCTATGCTCATGAAAGTGAAGATTTTGTCAAACTGGTAGATTGCTGCAGGATCCCATACAGCTCTGCCCACGAAACTCATTCCTGCCTAGATTTTCAGCCCTGAGCCTCTCTTGAGCACAGACATACTAAAGGGAAAATAGGAAGAGCTAATCATCAGGATACTCACCTAATTCTAATGCTGCTATTAGTGCCAGAGCGACGAGAGCTTCGTTTTGCATTATTATATGTTCGCTAGTTGCCATGGTAGCTAAATGCTTGATGCCACCGCTCTGAACAATGGTCCTAATTACATCCTAAAATAAATAAATATCACAGGACTGAAAAAAGTTTCCATTACACATAAACAGTATTGAATATTTTAGTTGTGATGTATGCTGTAAGTACATATACATATGTTATACACGTGTGTCTATGCGTTTATATATGCTGTAACACACGTGTATTATGCAATTACCTAAATAATTACATAATTTTAAACCAAACAGGTTAATCAAAAGTTTGAATTAAGCAATAATTTGGTCAAATCTGTTCCCAACGCCTCTTCCAGGTTATACTGGATAAGAATGCTGTCTTGCTACGCAGACCAATTCGGTTTAAAAGCGTCTGCCCTCCAGCTAACCCTTAGCCCCGTTTGAAGTCAGCCAATGTGCAAGGATAACTAGAGCTTTTTTTCAATTATTCTGTCTGTGTTGAAATCAAGCAAGCAGCATGTTTGAAGCTGTCCAGCATCCCTTTGCTGTGCTCTGGGTATGGAGAGCCAGAAGGATTCTTTTGTAAACTTGGTTTTCAATCCCCAATTACCCAAAATGCCTTTTGTCCAGAGATTTTGGGAGGATCCCCCAAGACCTTTAGAGAAGGGAGGCTGTACTGGATTCCAGCTTACTTAATAATGGAAATTGTAGACTAGGGAAAAGTAAAAAAACAAAGTACATAGGCAGGAAGTGAACAGTGCTCTCTCGACCCTGGTAATAAATCTGAAATCAGGAAGTTACAGTATATTGATGTATTATTTTTAATCTAAAACCAGCATTACTACACATTTCGTGTTGCCCAAGACCTAGGAAACAAGAATATCGACTGGATTAAAGGCTCTTAGAGTAGTTATCATAGATATTTAAAGGGACACTGTCAAAGTTTTTAGGTTCAAAATTTTACTTATATTTGTCATAAAATGATGGATGAAGGCTTCTGAGTTCTTTATTTATTGGTTTTTGGTTATTTTTTGAAAATAGTCTGTCTTTTGTAGAACTTACAAACCTCACAATGTTGTGCGCTTCTCCTGGAGCGAACACCAATCATTTTACTTTCAAGCTTCTGAGATGTTGTTACAAAGGAGAGTAAGGGGAGGAAAGAAGCTGTTTAAATGAGATGACATTACCTTGTGTGCCATTTGTTCTCACCTTGGCGTGTAAATTGCAACTGCTAAATATGTGCCTGACAATCAGATAACTGTGTATGCTGAAGGGTAGTTGCACAGACAAATGCATATTTATGCCTGTTTCACAGGGGCAACTTACGGACCAAAGTTTGAAAATGTGACAATATGATTTGTTGTCAGTCCTTTGAATAAGATAATTAAGTGACATGCGATAAAATACATCCTTCTATGCTCCCCTTTCTAACTCCAGCCATAAGCTAAAGACCATGAACTGAGACACATGCTTAAAATGATTTATGTTCCAGTGCTTACATGGATTATTGCAATCACACTGTGTGTGCAAGGAAACAAACAATACAGCATAAGCCTGGAACTTGAAACTTCTTCAGATAATCATGTTCAAGCTTCCTGTTTCTCAACACACAAATGAATGGAAACACTTGGGAACACAGTCTCTGCCCTTACTGCCCAAGAAATTCACAGCCAAAAAGCTCTTCTCTTAATTTTGAATGACCTAACACATAAATATGTAAAAATTGTTATAAAAATGAGGTTCCCAGTGGGTCTCAGAACTGCCAACGGCACAGACCAATCACATACTGTTTCTAGGTTAACATACTCTCACCCTTTTAAAAATTTTACCATAATTTTCTCTAGAAATGCCTATGTGACTTGGAGCTCAAGTCCCGTTTTCAAAAGCAACTCAGATACTTAGAAGCCTAAATCTCCTTGAAAGTCAGTGTGGCCTAGACTTCTAATTCACTTAGGCATTTTTGAAAATGCCATATTATATCTTTTGTAGGTGCTTACATTTAAACTACTAGCGTAAAAGCCAATGTACAGCAGTCATACAGCTGTGCCAACATCCAAACCTAGAGGGCAGTGCAAGTATAAAATTAAAAACGGAGTAAACTATCATTTCCCCCCTATGGTGAAGGATAGCAGTGATTCTTCGCTAATTTCTGTGTCTAATACAAACATTAGCTGTTCCATGCCAGTATTCGTGTCTTTGCTTTGGCAGCCACTCTGCCAAAGACTGATTAAAAACTCACATCTCTGCTCCCATAGTTTCTTAAAAAAGTAGCAGAATTCACCACACGCACATGTGACTTGTGGAACGTGAGAAAAAAAAGGTAGCCAGAATTCTGGGAAAAATTAAAAGGGACTAATTTCCAAGGCTGAACACACACCACAGGATGGGGACAGGTTACGTATGAGGTCACATGAGAAATATTTCACTATCCCTTGCATAGGAACCGACCACGCAAAGTGGTACGTGCCCACTGAACCCACTGACTTCAATGGGAGCTGCGTGATGACAGCAGCGTGCAGGCTCGGACTCTCAATGCACATCTGTTTCTGCGTTGCTGTGCCACCCATCAATCAGGCCATCCTTAACTTGGAAATATATTTCTCAAATCACCGTTCCCAATGCCAGGCTTGATCCTGCAGCCCACACTTAGACAAGCAATCACCCTGAGTCAATGGGTAAGATACAGGCCTGGCATAAGGAGGAACAACTCGCAGGGGTTGCAACAGGAGTCACAGCTGCTTATCTCAGAGCTCTGCTTGGTTCAATATGACTATGCAGATGAGCAAGGACTGCAGGTTCTGGGCTTTCGTGTGTTTTGTATGAATGATGTGTAGTGTAGATAGTATGGTGATGAGAGTGCAAGAAGTGCATTGACAGACAGCTGGTATACCTTGAATATACACAAATAGGCCTCTGTAAGAAAATGTTTATAATTGAACAACTCCCTGAAAGCTTGAAACAGAACTGGATCAAGAGTAGCACTGAAACACTTCTTTTATAAAAACGGGTCCAGGTTCTTTCTCATCTCTTTTACACAGGTGTAATGTGGAGTCAAGTCATTTATAGTGAATGAAGTTACTCTGGAGTTACACTAGAGTAATTCTGAGCAAAATTTACCCCCCCTTGGCATTTATAAGTTACAGTAAAAATATAGGTAGGTCAAAATTTTGGCCTGCTAACCCAGACAGGCTTTAACCCTTTATCAGGCTTCCTATTTTTGAAACAGTATAGCTTTTAAAATAAAATAATTAGCATTTATATTCAAGTTGGTGCTAATATCTGAGGGACAGTCCTCTCCCCCATCGCACCCCGGAGCCGTAAGTCCTGTATTGTCTCACGATAGACGTGCAGCACAGCAATTAGCCATGTAATTTCTTTGTCACTCTTTCCCACCACTCTGGCCTCAACCCCAACTAGATGGGATCAACTCCAGGAGATGACAGGTAAGTCTCTATGTCCAATCAATCTTCTGAGAAAGCCAACAAAGATACTTAATGAAGTGATGGTTTTTGGCATATGGACCTCCGTCCAGTAGAAACTGGAAACAAGCCACTGGCTTATTTCACACAGGCCACTAAACAGCCATCAGAAGGGGCCTTTTAAATCAATATGGATCTGACCGAGATTCATACAGATGACCTAGAGGTTCACCACTCCATTTTCAATCTTCTGAAACATCCTGTCACAATACAAAATATGGCCATAATTCTGCAAACTACTCTGCTTGGGTGAGCTCTCCTTGATGTAACGAGCTGCGAATAGGCACAGACTCCATTTGGGTAGATCTCATTGTGCGTTCAAGGCCTGTATTTCTAAACTGAAAATACAAAGCATGGCATGACTTTTTTTTTTTAAAATAGAATCTTCACATGAACTGAATTTTTTCACCAGTAACTTACTTTTGATTTGCTATGTCGTATAAGTGCAGAAAGCAGTCTGTTTGACTCCCCCATCACACCGGCGTGATCCTTAGCTTCACACCATTCCACCAACCGTTCAACCAATTTCACATTCTTTCCCAGCTGTTCAGCAGCTTCTGCTACATGTGATACAAGCCAAAATACAACAAGGTTGTCATTTTTCAACATGTCAGACACTTTTACATGGAAGTTTCTAAGTGGAAGTAAAATCATAAAGAAGAATCTTGCTACTCTGTGCTAATAGAGGGAAAACCCCAATTTGCATTGGTGAGCAAAGCTGGAAAAAAATGGGGGTTGGAGATAACTGCATAAATATTTTCACAACATATTTTCCTGGTACATTTTTTCTTTTTTTCCTGGACGAAATGTAAAATTTGAACAATTTTGACCATTAAAGTTTATGGGTTATTGAATGCTAGAGAGAATAAAGGGGACGTAACACTCCCCGTGAACCAGTTCCTAGATTTATACATTTTTAAGGCCAGAGGGACCACTGTGGTGATTTATCTGACCTCCTGTATAAAACAGACCATAGGACTTTCCTGAATTAAATCTTTCTTCAAATCCAATAGCTCTGGTTGAACTCAAGCAGATCTTTTTATGTCAAGATTGGATGTTTTTCTAAAAATTTCCAGTGCTGGTGAAGTCACCACAGTCATCAGTAAGTTGTTCCAATGGCTAATTTCCCTCACTGTTAAAAATATGCAACTGTTTCCAGTCTGAATTTGCATAGCTTCAAATTTCAGCTACTGGATCTTACTATGCCTTTGTTGCTGGAACGAAGAACCCTCTATTATCAGATTTCAGCACCATATGTAGTTACTTATAGACTGTCTCCCTTTAACCTTCTAACTGCCAAATTAAATAGATTGAGATTGAGGGTCTCTCTCTATCAGGCATGTTTTTCCATCTCTGAATAATTCTTGTGGCTCTTCTCTGTACCCACTCTAATTTTTCAACATCCTCCTTGAAACGTGGAGACGCAGTATTCCAGCAATGGTCACACAAGTGCCAAATATAAAGGTAATATAACCTCTCTACTTCTACTTGATACTCTCAAGATAGAGTGCTGCATCATCTCTCTGAGGGGAACAAGTGAAAATAATGGTGGGTACCATTGGCTCTGTTCTGGAGATAGGAGCCCCTTCTTCATGGAAAGGAAAAAAAGGAGTGACAGAACTGGCAGCTGTCCTATCTCCCCTCAGCACAGAACACAATACCCATCTTTATCGTCACTGCCATCACCCTGATGGTTGTTCTCAGTGATACACAGGGTACAGGAGAAGTGGTGCTGCCTCTGAAGTGAGAGTGGTATTGGTCTAAAATGGCTTCCATGTTCTGCTCTTCTCTGCCATTTAGTTTCTTCACTCTCACAGCCTTTAACAAGGCTTGGGGAGCAGCAGAGAACCTGGTTCCCCAACGATGTCCATAGGTGCAGGTGCCAGCTATAAGGAAGATGGGGAAGCATGTTATGTGCCCTTGTACTTTTCTCAGGATGGTACTGAGTACCACGGATGGGTTCATAATAGTCTGATGTCCCTCTTAATGACCTGATTTCCAGATCTTGCCAATCTATGCTGCAGAGAGAAGCAAATCTGCAAGTCGGCACTCAGTGCAGAATTGTGGTTTACCATTGTGCAGATTATCAAGGCTGTGCTATAGATTTCTGTGGCATGTTCATAAATACACCCGTAGCTATTGGATTAAAAAATGGAAACCAGGCATGTACTGTGCTTCCAAATGCTAGTAAATTTTACAGTGACTAGTATTCACAGACTCTGGTGGAGGCTTGCTGGAAGCTATTTGATAAAGTAATTTACAAAGATGCTTGGAATTTAAAATTAAAGAGTCACAGAGACTCTTTATAGCCTTTTGTAGTTTGCCACTTTATTTGCCATAGTACTAGCCACTACGTGATAGCTGCAAATTACATGACATTTATTCAGTTAGAAATAGCAATTTATCAATTATTAAATGCATCCGCCCATTCAAAGGTGCTAGATACAGAGGAGGTACAGAAAAGTGGAAGCTGAAAACACAACACGAGTGGCAGCTTAGGTCAAATCACCTACAGTTAAATACATATTCATAATAGGCCAGTTGAGCAGAATGCTGAAGTACAAAGTAAATAAGTGTTTGAAACTTGTTCTGATTGTCCATAGTCGTCAACCCAGAATTTTTTAAACCAGCCTGTCTTTCTCTCATTTTGCATATTATTAAATTTATTCTAAGACTTCAGAAAAAGTAAAAAAAAAGAAAGAGGACTATTTTTCGTCTCCAGGAGCCTCAACAACGATTACAGATTAATCCACAAAGCGAATCACATAACACAAAACTGCTGATTTTTACCTTGTGCATCTATTAACATTCTTAACGTTCCCAGCAGCTTGAATTGAACAGGGGGCATCTCGGACCTGAGAAATTTCAGTACTGCTTCTGCAACGCCAGCTGATAGCATCTTAGCCTTATTTACAACTACAGGAATAAAGAACAGAAATTATCTCACAAATCATTTTTGATGTTACACAAACTACATGGAGACTGTCATTTCCAAGACAGTCCAGAAGCAGCTTTTCCACACACACTGAAAAATAGCATACTACTGTGTATATTTTTAGTGTGCACGCATGTGTGCACGTGCAACACTCTATTTAAATAAATGGATGGTTACCTAGACACAATGTGAATTTGAAATGTTTTGTTCTTATGTATAAATCTAATTCCCATTGCTCAGCCTGAGTATCTCATCTGAATGCCAGAGTCCTCTATGTGGACAATAGGAAAGGAATCTTCCACTGCAATCTGCTGGAGAGACAATTCCGTCCTAAACACTTGGAATAGATGCTGGGTACTGAAGGATCTAGTTAGTCGGGGAACCTCTTGCCCTGCCCCAATACACTGTATAAGCAGCAGTGTGGGGTACAATGCAGGGAGTGTGCATTCCTTATGCAGCCTCTCAAATCCCCTCTCATCCCATATGGTGAGACCATGAGGCTCCATACTACATTTAATGAAAGTGACCAATTAGTTCATATTCTAAATAGTACTTACCAGGAAACACCTTGCTGCGGCAGATATTCCTTTGTTCCTAAGGTTCTGTATAAAGAACGTTCAGGACCAATCCTGCACCAGCATATTCAAGGGAGGCTGGCCCACTGAAGTAAGTGGAATGACTCACGTGGATGAAGTGAGCAGGAGATAGTTCTCCAGCATTGTTAAAGCTATGTGAATTTAGTAGGTATTAATATTTAGTCTCAGGAAGTTCGTACTTTTCAAAACTGAATGTATGCAGTAAAAGAAGAGAAAATTGATCAAAGAGGATGATTTTTGGCTCGGCTCAGGTCATTGGAAAGTGTAGGTTATATACATATGTTATTTATGCTATATATCTGCTTTGGCTTTTATGTGAATATTCATGCTTTATTTTCAGGCAATCAAAAGCTGATATGATAAAAAATGACAATGGACTTGGATGGCCTTTTACTTTGAAAGGCTATTACAAATATTAACTAACTCTGATGGATCAAATGTCCTAATAGTCCTCCTCTATCATTAACATCTGTGACTTATCAAAGCTCTGAGAAGTTACAACAAGAAATGGTGTATCAGAAAAGTGAACAGTTCTCTCTGTTAAGGTTGAAATCTCTTAGGATCCTTCACTAGCCAGAGACAGCCCAAAATGATGCAGTGCAGTTGCAGTGCAAAGGGGAGCTGTAAGTGTAAAGATGCTACACTGACGTCTCCACAGCCTCCTGCATGTTGCAGAGCCAAGCAGCACAGATGCTCTCTGGCCAGCCTCCAGGTTGGTTGGGGACAGTGTCATTCCCCTGGGCTTTGCATTGGGAACCAGCATTTCACCCTGACTGATTATCAGTGTGATGTGAGCCTTACCAGGAATAGCCAGGTTTCTGAGTGCGCTCAGTGCCGCATGCTGCACAGTAACATTTCCATCTTCCACGTGTCTGTCTAGTAGATCCATCAGCTTCTGAACTATCCCATTATCCACCATATGGATGCAGTTTCCATCTGCATGAGACAAGATGAGTCACTTGTACGTGCACAATAAATCTTAATATACGTACTAAAGAGATTCTCAGTACAAAAGTGTAATTTCCCCCTCCTCCAGCTTTTATAATTCAGGTAAAGTGACCTGAAATCTGACCACCAGCATCAACTTCAATACATGCAATTGAAGCATTTGAAGTAAAGGAATGGAAAATAGAGCAAAAGGTAAAAATCCAATAGTATGGTACAAATACACATTTGAAAAGTGCTGCTTGGGTAGGAGTTACTACAGCAGAAAAATTCCTTTTTTAAAAAAAAAGTGATTCTTTAGCAATGTGTTTGTATCTTCAATGTAAAAAACAAACACAGAATTCTAAAACCAGGGTTAATGTCTTCCAGAAATCCAGAAAAGGCGTGCAAAACTACTGATGCTATCCTAAACCAATCTAAAAAATCCCACCACTACACACTGTCGATTCATAGCTATACAGACACAGCACTTTAAAAGGGTACAAGCAGGCAAACATAAGCTCATATAGCAAATTCTTACCATTTCTGGCAAAATTTGCAATAGCCAGCGCTCCTGCAAGCTGTAGCTGATGATTATTGGAAGGAATCCATGAAAGCACCCTTTGGAAGACACTGCCTTTTCCTCCTTCAAATAACTTTTGCATAGATTCATCTGTAGGCAAAAAGTGTAGAATATCAACAAGCAAAAGCAATGTGAATGTTAGTCCAAATTCCTCCCTCTGTTATATCTGTATAACTCTATTGACTGCTCTAGATTTATTCTAGTTATACAGTGGTTTTAAAGTGCAAATTTGGCCCACTGAATAACTAGCTAGCAAGTCCCTAAAATAATTTTTAAAATGTGTTTTATATATTACAAGTAAAACTAATCTGCAAAATATGACATAGGCATCCTCTGCTTTGTTGCAAAATGTACTAAGATATTTTACTCACCTCCAAGTAGTAGTAAAACCATAAGGTCAGAGGCTGTTTTAAGCTCAGCTATGTCATCCTCTTTGTCACTGTCTACAGTTTTCTGGACAATCTCAAGTAAACACTCAACCAGTCCCGCTTCAACCAGTTGCAGTTTAATGATATCTTAAAAAAAAAAAAAATTACAAATACAATTGTCATAAGAACATACCTAAGAACAGCCATACTAAGACCAATACTCCATCTAGCCCAGTGTCCTGTCTTGTGACAGTAGCCAATGCCAGGTGCTTCAGAGGGAAAATAGAGCAGCTAATCATCAAATAGTCCATCCCATTGGCCATTCCTAGCCTCTGGCAAACAGCAATCCCTGCTTATCCTGGCTAATAGCCATGGATGGACCTATCCTCCAGAAACATAGCTAGTTCTTTTTTGAATCCCATTATATATAGTCTTGGCCTTCACAACATGCTCTAGCAAGGAGTTCCACAGATTGACTGTGTGTTGTGTGAAAAAATACTTTTTTGTTTAAACCTGCAGCCTATTAAATTCATTTATTGACCTCTAGTTTTTGTGTTGTGTTATAACACCTCCTTATTGCTCCACACCAGCCATGATTCTATAGACCTGTATCATATCCCCCCTTAGTCATCTCTTTTCCAAGCTGAAAAGTCTCAATCTATTAGTCGCTCCTCATGTGGAAGCTTTTCCAAACCTCTAATCATTTTAGTTGCCCTTTTCAGTACTTTTTCCAATTCCAAGATAACTTTTTTGAGATAGGATGACCAGATCTGCACGGAGTATTTAAGATGTTGGTGTACCACAGATTTATAAAGAGGCAGTATGATATTTTCTGTCTTATTAGCTATCCCTTTCCTAATGAGTCCCAACATTTTGTTAGCTTTTTAAACTGCCGCTGCAACTGAATGGATGTTTTCAGAGAACTAGTCACAATGACTCCAAGATCTCTTTTTTGAGTGGTAACAGCTAATTTAGACTCCATCATTTTGTATGTCTAGTTGAGGATTATTGTTTTCCAATGTGCATTACTTTGCATTTAGCAACACTGAATTTCATCTGCCATTTTGTTGCCCAATTACCCAGTTTTGGGAGCTCCCTTTGTAACTCTTTGCAGTCTGCTTTGGACTTAACTATCTTGAGTAGTTTTTTAATCATCTGCAGATTTTGCCACCTCACTGTTTACCCCGTTTTTCCAGATAATTTGTCAATATGTTGAACAGCACTGGTCCCAGCAAAGATCCTTGAGGGAACAACACTATTTACCTCTCTCCATTCTTAAAACTTACCATTTATTCCAGAAACTTTGTTACTGATCTAGGAGAGGATTTTCCCTCTTATCCCATGACTGCTTACTTTGCTTGGTGAGGGACCTTGTCAATGGCTTTCTGAAAAGCTAAGAGCACTATATCCACTGGATCACGCTTGTCCACATGCTTGTTGATCCTCTCAAAGTATTCTATTAGATTGGTGAGGCATGATTTTCCTTTACAAAAGCTATGTTGACTCTTCCCCAACACATCATATTCATCTGTGTGTCTGATAATTCTGTTTGATAATTTCAACCAATTTGCATTGTACTGAAGTTAGGTTTACGAGCCTGAAATTGCCAGGATCGCCTCTGGAGCATTTTTTACAACTTGGTGTCACATTAGCTATCCTCCAGTCATCTGGTACAGAAGCAGATTTAAATGATAGGTTACATACTTGAGTTATTCTGCAATTTCACATTTGAGTTCCTTCAGAACTCTTGAGTAGACACCATCTGGTCCTGGTGACTTAATATTGTTTAATTGATGAATTTGTTTCAAAACCTCCTCTAATGACACCTCAGTCTGGGACACTTCCTCAGATTTGTCACCTAAAAAGAATGACTTAGGTTTGGGAATCTCCCTCACATCCTCAGCCATGAAGACCAATGCGAAGAATTCTTTTAGTTTCTCCGCAATGCCTTATTTTCCTTGAGTGCTCCTTTAGCATCTCGATGGTTCCGTGGCCCCACTGGTTGTTTAGCAGGCTTCCTGCTTCTGATGTACTTAAAAAAAAATTGTTGCTGTTGTTTTTTGAGTCTTTCGCTAGCTGTTCTTCAAATTCTTTTTTGGTCTTCCTAATTAATTATATTTTTACACTTCACTGGCCAGAGTTTATGCTCCTTTCTATTTTCCTCAACAGGATTTAAATCCACTTTTTAAAGGATGCCTTTTTGCCTCTATCTGCTTCTTTTATTTTGTTGATTAGCCTTGGTGGCACTTTTTTGGTCCTCTTACTATGTTTTTTAATTTGGAGTATACATTTAAATTGAGCCTTTATTATAGTGTCTTTAAAAAGTTTCCATGAAGCTTGCTTGGATTTCCCTTTTGGCACTGCACTTTTTAATTTCTGTTTAACTAAATTCTTCATTTTTGTGTAGTTCTCCTTTCTGAAATTAAATGCTACTCTGGTGGTCTGCTTTGGTGCTCCCCCATTCCCCTCCACCCACAGAGATGTTAAATTTTATCATGATCACTCTTACCAAGTAGTTCAGCTATATTCACCTCTTGGACCACATCCCATGCTCCATTTAGAATTAAATCAAGAATTGCCTCTCCTCTTGTGGATTCCAGGACTAGCTACTCCAAGAAGCAGTCATTTAAGGTGTTAAGAAACTTTATCTCTGCATCCCGCCCTGAGGTGACATGTACCAGTCAATATGGAGACTGCTGAAATCCCCCATTAGAGTTTTTTTTTATTTTGATAGCCTCTCTAATCTTTCTAAGCAGTTCACAGTCGCTATCACCATCCTGATCAGTCGCAATATATTCCTACTGCTATACTCTTATTATTCAAGCATGGAATTACTGTCCATAGAGATTCTATGTTTGGTCAATTAAAGATTTTTATTTCAATTGACTCTATGCTGTCTTTCACATATAGTGCCACTGCCCCACCAGTCTGACCTACTTCTGTCCTCCTGATATATTTTGTACCCTGGTATTACTGTGTACCATTGATTATCCTCATTCCACTGTTTCTGTGATGCCTATTATATCAATATCTTCATTTAATACGAGGCACTCACATTCACCCATCTTAGTAGTCAGACTTCTAGCATTTGGCACTAAAAAAAATTGTCACTTTTTAGCTGACTGCCATTATGTGATGTAACTGAATGGGACTTGTTTTCACTTGACTGTTTCTCATCAGATCCTATCCATATTTTATCTTCCTCCATTCTCTCTTTACTAGGTTGTAGAGTATCACCATTAATAGATTCTCCCCCTAAAGCAGCGGTTCTCAACCTGTGGGTCGCGACCCCGGCGGGGGTCGAACGACCAAAACACAGGGGTTGCCTAAAGCCATCGGAAAATACATATTTCCGATGGCTTTAGCCGCTGAGAAGTCACGCTACCATCTGTAGCAGCGCTATTCAGCTGGAACGCACACCGTTATGGATGCGCGTTCCAAACTGAATGCCTGCGCACATGCGCAGACGTGATTGCATCATCCGTCCGGGGCCTAAGGGGCGGGGGAAGCGGGGGGAACGCTCCACAGTCCATAGCAGCGCATTACGTGTGTCCGGCGCTTGCTGACGTCATCAGTGGGCGGACGCAGCAAGCGCCGGAGGACAGAAGCCTAGGAGGCGGAGAGCCAAGAGAGCCTGCGAGACAGCCTGCTGGTGTAAAAAAGGTTAATAATGTAAAAACAGTACACACACCATACACACAATACTGTGTAAGTGTAAGGTGCTTTGTGTGTAATCATTATACAGTACACAAAGCAGCTTACACTTACACAAAGCACCATACATTTACACAGTGTGAACTACATCGGTCTTATACTATAAGAGACCACTATAAGATGTAGTCTTATGTCCGAATCATAACTGTAGCAAAATTACAGTTATGTCCGAATCATAACTGTAGCAAAATTACAGTTTTGAAGTAGCCACCAAAATTATTTTTTGGTTTGGGGTCACCGCAATATGAGGAACTGTATTGCGGGGTCACGGCATTAGAAAGGTTGAGAACCACTGGAAGGATGCCTCTGTCCAAACCACGCGCTTCTCTGCACTTCTCTACTTTCCCCCAGCCCTTAGTTTAAAAATGGCTCTATGAGCTTTTTAATTTTACATGCCAGCAATGCAGTTCCATTTTGATTTATATGGAGCCCATCCTTCCTGTATAGGCTCCCCCTTTCCCAGAAGGTTCCCCAGTTCCTAATAAATCTAAACCTCTCCTCCCTACACCATCGTCTCATCTACGCATTGAGACCCTGCAGTTCTGCTTGTCTAACTGCCCCTGTGTGTGGAACTGGAAGCATTTTCAAGAATGCTACCATGGAGGGCCTGGACTTCAATCTCTTACCTAGGAGCCTAAATTTGACCTCCAGGACCTCTTTCCTATACTTCCCTATGTCATTGGCACCTACATGAACCATAATCAGTGGCTCCTCCTTGGCACTACACATAAATCTATCTAGATGTCTCAAGAGATCTGCAACCTTTGCACCGGGCAGGTAAGTCACCATGCAGTTCTCCTGGTCATCACAAACCCAGCTATCTATGTTTCTAATGATCAAGTCCCCCATTACAATTACTGGTCTTTTCCTAATAACTACAGTTCCCTCCCCCAGAGAGGTATCCTGGGAGATACCTCTGGGAGAGGATACAATGACGTCATCAGGAAGGAGAGTCCCAACTATGGGATCATTTCCCTCTGCTCCAGTTTGATGTTCTCCTTCCCTGAGACTTTCATATTCCTGACCAATACAGAGGCCGTCATACTGGGGGTGGGACTGTTCTTCTGTGTCCTGCAAAGTCTCATGTATGTGCCTCTCTGTCTCCCTTAGCTCCTCCCATTCAGCAACCCTGGGTCTCCAAAACCCATATGAAGTCTCTGAGATACAATAGGGCAGATAATCATACATGTTGCATTCAGTGCAATAAACTGGATAGCCGCCACTCAGTTGCTAGACTTCTGCCTGCATTCTTTTTATTCCTCCAGCTCTTTCTTTTTTGTTTTTTACTGGTGGGGCGGGGATTATTGTCTTCAGTTTACTGAATGTTAATGAAGTATATCCACTCCACAGTCACCCTCTCAACTACCTCGCAAAACTCCTCTGGGTCCTAGCTCCTCTGGTCGCTTAGTAGTAGGCTTTTTAGCCCTGGTTCTCCCTGAGTTTAAGGACTGATGATCACGAATTGAAGTATGGTGTCTATCATACACACAGACAGTACCATACTGAGTAAATAGGGAGTAAGGGGAACAGACTTTCAATAATGTCACCTAGTTTAGTGTCTGCTTCTCAGCCACAATAAAAATAATTTGATCTTGAAAGGACAAAAATGCTATAGATTTATATTCCTGTTTCAAGTTAAATTAATTCCCAGAGCCAAATTCTGTTTTGTTACATCCAAAAGACTCTACTGATGTCAAATCAGTGTCATTCATATAACTGAAGGGGAGTTCAGAGCCCGGTGTCCAAAAGCATTTTCTGCTCTGCCTTATTAGTAGATTTTAATATTGCTGCCTGTATTCTCAATGACATGATCATTTGTAAGAGAGAAAAATATAAAGTGCTTTAAAAAAGACGGAAGTCATCTGAGGATTTGAAAAACAGTGGCAGATGCCCCTTGCATTTCATACCAACCACAGACAAATATTGGATGATAAATAAGGCAATAAAATCAATATGATATAAAAAAACTTGCAACCACATACTAAAAGATTTATGTCGCTTGGTGTGGTCCACCACCTGTCCTGTCAAGGGGTGCTTGCTCTGCAAGGCACAATCATCTCTTTCTATAGTAATAGTCTCCTGTTCTGTTCTATTCTGAGTGAATATTTATATTACAGTTTCACCCAAAAGCCAGGCTGGTGTGCCAGGCACTAGCTAACACTGTAGTCTGTCCCTGCCCCCAAGGGTTTACAATGTAAAGGTTAGATTGTGATTTCTGGGCACGGCTCTGAGTAAAGAGTGGTGTCTCAGGCCTGGTCTACGCTGACATGCAGGTAAATGTAAGGTGACTTATGTCAACCACATAAAGTATGCATCTTCACTGGCATGTCAGTACTGCCAACAACAGTAAAATTCAACTTAATAAAACCACCTTCGCACGGGGTGTAGCGCGGAAGTTGAATTCTGTGGGTTGAATGAGAATCAATGTAGGCAGAGCACAATGTAAATTGAAGTCATTGGCCTCCAGGAGGTATCCCATAATGCTCTGTTGTGACCGCTCTGCACATTGGCAGTCTACTGCACTGTGGCCATGTAAACAGGAAAATGCTCCTTCCCACAAGCCCTGGGAAATTCTGAATTCCCATTTCCTATTTGGTCAGCATGGAAAGAGCTTGCCAGCACAACTGATCATGGCGACTGCATGTCCCAAATATGCTTCAGTGCAGTGGAGTTGGCCTGTCGTCTTGGATCTCATCGGTCTGTGGGGCGAAGAGTCTGTTCTGGCTCAGCTCCAAGCAAGCAAAAGAAATTTGGCTATCTATGAGAAGATATCTTGTGGCATGTTGGAGAAGGGGCACAACAGGGACGTGCAGCAGTGCCTCATTAAGATGAGTTGAGGCAGGCTTATCAGAAAACTAGGGAAGCCAACAGTCATTCTGGCTCCACACCCAAAACATGCAGCTTTTATGTGGAGCTGCATTCAATTCTCGGCGCTGACCCCACCACTATGCCACCACACAGCATTGATACCTCTGGGGAATTTGAGGCCAGGATGAATGAGGACGAGTCCATGGATGAGAAGGAGGAGGATGAGAACAGGGGGCTGGCGAGTCTGATATCCCTTCTCCCTGACAGCTAGCAGATGTTTGCAACACAGGAGCAGCCCACCAAGGTGCAGGAAACCGTGACTGACCAGGATGCCATGTAAGGCACATCGGGTGACTAAGTACTGCAAATTACATGTCTTTGGTTATATCCCGTCCAGAATCTTGTACCAGCAGGAAAAATTGGCGTGTGTTGCGGTAGGTCTGTGCTTCCTCATACTTGGCGTGCTTAAGCATTGGGTTCACCCCGGAAAAGATTATTTATGTGCACAGGGATGCTCTGAGAATCCTCCATGCATATCTCCAGGAAGCTTTCATGCAGGTACTCTGCAATCCTTTCGAGAAGGTGTCTTGGGAGGGCAGCCTTATTTCTTCCACTGTGATAGGACATGGTCCCTGACCACTCTGTTATTAATTGTGACGTCGTCATGGCGGTACACAGCATAGCAGCATAAGGGCCAGGCCTGTAGCCAGATGCTTGCAGCATCTCTCCCTTTCCGCCTGTGTGACCCTCAGCAGGCTGATATCACTCATGGTTACCTAGGGAAGATGACGCACATTTACAGTACCCGACCAAGGAAGGTTTTTAAAGTGTGTTATTGCACAGCTGGGATTTGTTTCTTGGTTCAGCACATCACAAGTCCCTAAGCAAGATATTGTTGATATAGGCCTTGGGCATCTGCAAACGGGTTCCTACTTTTTCCCTTTAGAGATGGTTAACCTGTACCAACCCATCACCCTTCCTACCGCCTACTAAAAGCCTGATGAACTGTGAGCCCGACATCCATGCTGCTCTAGGGAGCGTGGACTTGTGTGGCATGGCCCTGGGGATTTCCTTAACATAGATGCACTCGTGCCTTACTTACCATGGCTGGAACGGCATTTCGACCCCTGCAATAGTCAAGACAATGGAATGCAATTGTAGCCTTCACTTGGGAATATTCAGGGGACTTATTTTTACATTATTACATTGCTTTTCATCCATGGGATGAGTTAACAATGGGTACC
>ML675617.1:29004427-29146399 GCA_007922155.1 Mesoclemmys tuberculata | reverse complement strand
AACATGGCTTTCAACACACCACCATCTCATACTCCTGCAGAGCACCTGTTGCAGATAAGAAGGTGGAAAAAAAAACCAACCCGGGATGCCATGTTTAATGAGTGAATGAATGCCTCTGCGGCTGCTGATGCAGAGCTAAGGGCATGGAGGATTTCATTATCTGACAAATGGAACGTGAACATGGACAACAGGAAGTCAGCACAGGAATATGAGTGTTCAATACAAGAAGAGATGCTGCATATAATGCATGATCAGTCAGACGTGTTGAGGCATCTTGTGGAGCTTCAGGAAGCTTAGTGGCAAGAGATACTCCCTTTGCAGCCCCTGCAAAACTCGGAGCTAACGCAATCTTTCCTAGCCGCCACCCCAAAGCGGTCTAGAAGGAGATGAGCAGGTGCAGTACTTGCTGCACTCCTTGCCAGTTGAGGCAAGTGGAAAGAGGTGATGGCCCCTTTAAGGAATGGGGATGTGTAATTCTTTTGTGTGCAAAGCCAAAATGGGCTCTGTATATCTGGCCCTACATAATGCATGCAGAACATTCCATTTTCCCCCTCTGTGAAGGATCACCAGTAAAGAAAGTACTGCTTTATAATTCATTACTGTTCATTTATTGATGAGAAGGGAATAAAGGGAGGGGAAAGGAGGAGGAACTGAAACGGTGGGTGAGTGAGAGAGGGAACTGGCTCGGTGGGGGATGGGTAGGGGATGTGAAGTGAAAGCACAGCACAGACAAGCAACCCACATTACTGTTGCGTCTCATTACAAAAGGGGTTTTCCAGTGATTCCCTGAGGTACAGCACTCTGTGATTGGACCTCAGCCCTGCAGTGGCATCTGGCTGCTCAAAATTTGTGACCAGCCTTCACAACCCAACTCAATGGGAACTTCTCCCTCTTTGTCTCACAGACAATATGGAGCACACAGCAGGCAGATAACTATTGGGATGATTTTTTCACTGAGGTCTAAGCTAGTGAACAGATTTCGCCAGCACGCCTGTAAACATCCAAATGCACAGTCCACCACCATTCTACACTTGCTGAGCCTGTTATTAAAATGCTTCTTCTCACTGTCCAGGTGCCCAGCGTAGGGCTTTATTAGCCAAGGGGGCAAGGGACAGGCAGGATCACTCAGGATCACTATTGGCATTTCAACATTGGCAGTATTTTATTTTCAGTCAGGGAAGAAAATGCCTGCCTGCATCTTTTTTAAGAGATGTGAGTTCCTAAAGATGTCCAGACCACCCCACATTGATGTCGGTGAAGCGTCCCCTGTGATCCACAAGGGCCTGCAACACCACTGAGAAGTATTCCTTTCAATTTATGTACACTGTGCCTAGGTGGTCCACGGCTAAGATGGGGATGTCCTTGCCATCTATCAGCCCTCACACAGTTTGGGAACCACATTGTAGAAAAGCCTTCTGCTATGTCCTCCATGTTTCCCAAAGTCACTACCCTTCTTTGCAGATGTCTGTTAATGGCCTGGCACACTTGAATAGCAGTGGCTCCCACAGTGGATTTACCAACTTTGAATTGATTCCCAACTGACCGGTAGCAGGCTGGCATTGCTGCCTTCCACAGAGTAATGGCCACTCTCCTCTCAACTGTCAGAGCTGGTGTCAAGCAAGTATTCATGCGTTCCAGGGCGAGGGAGAGCTAGCTCTTCACAAAGTTCAAAGAAAGTGGCCTTTCACATTTGAAAGTTCTGCAGCCACTGCTCATCAACCCACACCTTCATAACGATGCGATCCCACCAGTCGCTGCTTGTTTCCTGGGGCCAGAAGCAGCGCTCCACTGACTGCAGATGGTGTGTGACAGCCTGCAGCAAACGGGAATTCATTTGTTCTATGGCTTGTAGCAAGGCAGCCTCTGTAACATCACAATTTTCAGCGGCGTGGCTCCTGTCTCACCCCTGACAATACTGCAGAATAAGTCATGAGGTGTTTGTGATGCTCACAATAATAGGGCAAAGCTGAGCGGGCTCCATGCCTCTCAGAAAACGTGCACGTCGCAGAGAGTGCAGGGTTTGAAAAAATGGTGCAAAAAGGAGATCGTCTGTTTGTTTGGACGGGGACAAGAAAGGGGAGGGGGGGGGAGTGAGTACGTTGCATCATGGGAGGACGACAACCTTCCAAAAGCCTCTGCAGCTAGTTGCGCTGTGGGATAGCTACCCACGGTGCACTGTTTGATAGTCGACCCCCGCACGTCTAGTAGGGACGCAATCCCCTGATGCAATGAGCATGGTGTGATCACGGTTCTCCAACTTCTAAAATTCGTCAGGTGAAAGTTGATTTAAAAGAAATCAACTTCACTCTGCAGTGTAGATATAGCCTAAATTGCGCCAGTAGGCTTAGTGATCTGGAGAGACACCTGAGTTACAGCTACGCGCCGTGTTCCTCCTTGTGCTCCAGGAGGCAGTACTTCCACGGCAGCTCATCAGGACTGACCAGCTAGTACTGGGGAAAGAACCAAGGTTTCACCTGGTTCCTGCCCACCTTCTCCATGGGTGGAGGTAAGTGGGCATGCAGCTCAGTCCTGTGTGCCCAGACCCACGGTCTGAGACCATGAAGCAGTGTAAGGGGAGTTCTCACTCCCTTGTTTGGGCACAGTCCAAAGCACAATCTAGCTCTATGGAAGGAGCTTGGCAGCTATTTTAACATGATGACGACTAACAAGGAAGGGAAGAGACTAAGTAAAATGTAGCTTTCTGACTGTCATCCAGCAAAAGTGAGGAAGCTGGCAGTCCTGATCATTACGTTCTCCTCAGATCCCTTCTTACACACGTAAGAGCACTGGAGATGGTGTAGCTCTTTGGGGCAGCACCTAGCACACTGGGATTCTGGCCTATGACTGGGGCTCCGAGATGCTATTGCAATATAAATAATGAACAATTATTAATAACGGTTAGTAAGACCCTTTCCACAGCTAGTCACAACAGCGTGAGCTGTGGTTAAATTAAACCTCTTACTTTGGAATTTGCTTGCTTTTGTCGCTGCGTCAGAACACAGGGCTGTGCATGGAAGATGTCCACAGGAGAAGGAATCCCCCCAGACTACTTCAACAGATGCAAGGTTGCAGTGACCCCAGCCACTGTGCGTGGGGAGACTTGGCCCAGTGGATCTATATAGTCATAGATCCACCAGCCCTGCTGCTGCCATAGCTTGCTCTCAAATCCCCTCACCACACTGGCCATGGAGTCCCCTGGGAACTGTACTCCATGATTTTCAAGGTTATGAATCCCCTGTGGAGAATGACACAGGTTGTGCTGCATTAAGGCTTTCTACAGGCCTTGGAGTGCAAATTTCAATGCGAACATCATTTCAGAACAAAACCTGTGGGTCTGACCGTGTTTTTCACATGTAGAAACCTCATTGACTTCAATGGGAGTTTTGTATAGAAAAACACTGGGTGAAATCCTGGCTTCAGTAGAGCCAGGGTTTCACGCATTAAATCTAAGGGTATTTGATTACAGAAAGAGCAGGGCCAAGGCCAACTTCTGGTTGCTGAAGTGGGAGGGAGCTTTGCTTGCTCAAGGATAAGCAGAAATTACTGGGCCAAATTCTGCTCTCAGTTATTGAAATCAATGAGGCTCAACAGAGAGGAATGCACTGAAGTGGGATTTGGGGTCTGTTCCTAGCTCTGCCATTCTTCCTGATGTGTCCTTGGGGAAGTCAGTCAGTCACTCTCCATGTCTCACATCCCCATGGGTGAAACGGGTAAAAGTACTTTACTGTTTGACAAGTGTTGCGAAGATGTTTCAGTTGGTGTTTGTGGGGTTGTCAGATAGCATGGTCGCTGGTGCCATAGGAATGTCTGAAAATTAATTAATAAATAATTGAGATCACTGGAGTTACAGCAAGGATGAGCCTGGCCCATGGTTTTATGTCTTTTTTAAACACCCAGGAATTTTGGGGGTTGCTTTTCATAAGATTTGGAAGTGGAGTTGTGGCAAGGGGCGGTAACAGGAGCCATCAGCTTCACCTAGCTTGAAGAATAAGTGGTCTGCCTCTCCCCGTATAATGCGTCTGCTTCAGTCACTAGGTTTTGCTGCATGAGTGAAAATTCAATGTTTCTGTCACAGCTACTGACCTTCTTGCGAACTTTATGTGACAGGCCCAGAAACCTTCAGCTGGCAGGTTTTAAATAGATACTTTTGCACTGAGCTCCTTTAAAAAGTAGGGCGTTTCCGTGGATACAGAGCATTAGGTTGCAGGCATGTTGTGATTAGAATTAGAAACCGCTGCACAGGGCCCTTTCGAAAAATGGGTTGACTGTACATGCACTTCATTTAAATGTTTCAGCTGCTGACACACTACCTATTCGTTTTGATGTAGCTAAGCAATAGAAGCATGGCAGATTCACTGTTGTGACAGACATCAGCATGTAATGAATTAACAGAGAGGGGCCTAAAGCTTTGCACACTACCTCCTAATGTGCAGGATGGCATGTTATTTTCAACTGTACAGACCTACTTTGTCTTCCTGTGACTGCAAAACACAGCCTTTGAACAAAAACTAAAGTATCTGAATTACAAATGTAATTGATCAAAATAGCAGACCAAGTTCTACTCTCAGATTGCAGAGGTGGAATACAGGGCAGTGTATGTTCTTGTGAATCCAGATGTATTTCTGTTTCCTCACTCCTTTTTTATACTCCAGCTGTACATTATTTAGTAATACTCACTGCCCGAATGCACGTTTATAAGCTGAAAAAGGCGAGTGTGTTTGAACAGCCGGTGTACAAAGCTTGTAACAAAAGAGAGTTTCTGGCAAAAATGCACATTTCTTAATGGTTTGAAAATAAAGACCCAATTTTTGCTTTGATTTACATCCTGTGAAACCCACTCGTAAACAGGGTTCACAGGGTGTAATCTGTGGAAGAATCTGTCCCCAGATATGGAAAAAGAAAAGCACAGAATTCTCTCTAGATCAGCGGTTCTCAACCTATGGGTCGCGACCCCGGCGGGGGTCGAACGACCAAAACACAGGGGTCGCCTAAAGCCATCGGAAAATACATATTTCCGATGGCTTTAGCCGCTGAGAAGTCGCGCTACCATCTGTAGCAGCGCTATTCAGCTGGAACGCACACCGTTATGGATGCGCGTTCCAAACTTAATGCCTGCGCGCATGTGCAGACGTGATTGCATCATCCGTCCGGGGCCTAAGGGGCGGGGGAAGCGGGGGGAATGCTCCACAGTCCGTAGCAGCGCATTACGTGTGTCCGGCGCTTGCTGACGTCATCAGTTTTGAAGTAGCCGCCAAAATTATTTTTTGGTTTGGGGTCACCGCAATATGAGGAACTGTATTGCGGGGTCACGGCATTAGAAAGGTTGAGAACCACTGCTCTAGATGTTTTCCTTTCCAAACAAAAAGTATATGTGGATATAAATTTGGCACTCGTGAAGAGTAGCATTGGCAAGAGCTATACACACAATAGGCAGGTATTGAGTAATCCATCAAACACAGACCTGCCTCACAGCTCAGTCCTGACCTACTCCACCCGATACTTCATCCCTAGGCTCCTCTCAAGCACAGATGTTAAATCATACAAATGGTGCTGAACTTTCCCAGGGATGCAGGCATGTTCGGAAGGGAGTAAGCTAATCCTGAACAGCTCTTTTTCATTTACAACCAAAACAGAATTTGAATTCAAGTCTCCTGAGACTCATGCATTAACATAATGAATGTTAACTACAAGGGAGAAGGAATGCAAGCGAAAATAGGAAAATAATAGGTTAAAGAACATTTTGCTAAGTTACATATATTCAAGTTGGCAGGGTCTGATGAAATGCACCCTAGGACAACTTAAGGAACTAGTGAAGCAATCTCAGAACTGTTAGCGGTTATCTTTGAGAAGTCCTGGAGGATGGGTGAGGTCCCCGAGGACTGGAGAAATGCAAATATAGTGCCCATCTTTAAAAAGGGAAAAAAAGAAGAGTCAGGGAATTAGTCAGCCTAATTTCAATGCCTGAAAAGATACTGGAACAAATTACTAAGCAATCAAGTTGTAAGCATCGGAGGATAATAATAGATGCTAAGAAATAACACCCTGAAAGAGTGCCACAAGTTAAACAGTTACTGAATAGTAACTAACACATTTATAATTTTATCGAATTATTAAAAATAAGAGTGACAAGAATACTATATTATTCTAACAAATGTAACGATACAAAGTAATATTTATAAATGGATTATATGGCATTTTTGATAGTCAAATCATTTCACAAACCTAAATAATCCTCATGAAGCCCTGTAACATACAAAAGTTAGTATTAATATTCCAATTTTAAATACAGCAAAATGGAGGCAAGAAAGAAGGAGTCAATGTTAGAGGTGCGCTCAAATCCCAGGAGTTGGTGACAACCAGTTGTATGCTTAGGCTGCTAGGCAATATTCACATTACGCCTCATCTCCAGTTGCTTTCAGATGGCTCACCAGGAAAGATTAAATGAAAGTATCATAATTTAAATTACTGTCATGTCAGCAGTTTTTTGAACAGGAAATATGAAAATTACTGTGTGATATTAAAAGACGATCAACTTCTCACCATTTTCTGCCAGAGGAGCCAAAACTTCAAAAATCATCTCTTTTTTGTCATGTTCTATTTGTTTCTTGAATAGTTTTACAATCTCTTCTGCAATGTTTGTGTAGGCAAACTGCTCTTTGCTTGATTCTGTGAAATAAAAAGGGGAAAACTGATTGTACGGTAAACAAACCAAATCAAACTTTTCTCTCCTCTTTATTACCACCGTTATTCAGTACAATGATAAACTGAACTAAATGCTCTTCATAGAGAAGAACAATGCACTTCAATACTTACACTTGCCACTAAATGAAAAGGAAAATGTCAGAGTTGAAGACAAATGTACTGACCTAAATGACTAATTATGTTCAAGGCTTTATAAACTTTGCACCAGCAGAATATAAAGGTACCCATAACAACAGTAAAACTACAAAGATACGTATTAACACTTTGACTGCTTCAGACCAACAGGAAAAAATTACACATTATGTACTGAATTTTCTGTTGCAGAGACAAAGGGTCACATTGAGCTCTTTAATATTTGCATGCCTGCAAGCTGGTAGCACATGCTTTGGAATACCTACACAGCTGAAGCCACAAGGCCAGATTCTCTTATGTGCAGTGGCTGTTTTATGCCACATCACCAGCACACGGCAGCCATAAAGGTGCTATAGCTGCTCACAGGAGGATCACTCAGTGGTGTAGAGTCAACACAGGGGCTCCCTACACACCGCCTGCATGATGTTCAGCATTAAAGGGGTCCTCGCTAGTGCTGACCAGAGTCCTGGCAATCCCCAGCTACTGTACTGGCCTCCTGAGGCCACTGGCAGATGGGATAATTTACAGCAGCTTTCAGACTGCTCCAATTAGTGCACTGTTTGCCCAGGATTCAGGAAGCATCCCCTCCCCAACACCAAGCCGTCATTCACAGCTGCACATCTGGGCCTCCGCATGCAGATTATATTCTTTTTTCATTGAAAATGCCTAGCTACAGAATGACTTCCACAATGGATTTTGATATTGGTATTTTAAAAGGGATAGGCCAGCTTTGGACCTTAGTTACACTAGTGTAAATCTGGAATAACTCCATTGAAGGCAATGACATCATTCTGGATTTATATCCATTTAATTGTGATCAGACTCTGACTCCTGCTTCTCTCTTAGTTCTGTCCACGGATCTGTATCTTCATATCTCTAAGCAATGGCATTAAATGCAATTTCTTGAGGCCATTCATGCACCACTGAAATCAGTAGGAGTTTTGCCATTGACTTCAATGGCAGCACAGTCAGAACCCGGAGAGCAGAAATACTTAAATGCAGAGCTGCAGGATTGTGCAATCCTTCCAAATTATGTTAAACACCAGATCCCAAAATCTCCTGTATTGAAATGGCAATTTCTGCCCCCAAACATCTTGTGGGGCTTCCAATAGGGTTACATCTGAGGATAATTTTTGGAAACCCCAACACGGAAGCCGCAGAACAATACTGTCTGGACCAAGGGTATAACTTATTTATATATTTGCAAGCGTATGTAAATAACATTTATCTGCTTGCCACCATTTAAACCTGGTTTTTAACCCCTTGATTTAATTAATTATAACTCAGCATGAATTGTCATTTAAATATCTTTCCCCCATTCTTTAATCAGGCTTCTTCATTTTAAAAACTAACCCGGAAACTGATTACCCTTTTGTACCTGAGCTGAGTAAAAATACTCACTTGGGGTTTCTCCCTGGCTCTGTAAAAATAGGTGTTTCCTGACAGCCATATTTGGGTTCTGCAGTGAAATGTACCCTGATCTAGGATGCTTCCACTTGGACTACTGTCTTAAGCAGCTTCAAATCACATCTTACAGGCCCTATATGTGTAGTTGCAGCTATGTAAGAAGCCTTATGGGTCATGGACTTTAGTGGGCTTTGGATCAGGTCCATACTACAGTATTGTAGCAATTACCCTCAATAGCATTTTTCATTTGTCCACAGAATAGGGAGCTACTTCCTAGATCTTGACAGTCTCTTTCTCCCTTGGCTCATGTTGAAGAATTTTAAAAAGAAAAACATTTTCGGGTTTATAACTTCATAATTACTCATTTAGAGCTAGCTTTCCATAGAGGCCCAAACCCAGCCTCTGTTTTTGCACCTGCAGTTGAGTAAATGAAAATGATCGTATTTACACGTCTGACAATCTGCTCTGCGGGCACAAAAATAGATGCTGTTTTAAAAAGTATGGCCCTTTAGAATTTGGGGGTCCTTATAGTAGGGCAGTTTGATGCCTATCATTCCATGAGGCAATGAGTGAGCTGCCTAATTCTGAGGCAGCCTAACTTAACTGAGGTCAATGAACCATTGTGCCACTCTCATCTCCCCATTTACACCTACAAGTAAATTAGTAACACCTATTTTGACTCAGTCCCCACCCTTCTTAGTAGGCTTGCCCACTACTTTAACACAGCCGAATGGGAGTTTAACATGATGCTAAATGGGGGTGTTAATTGCATTATGCATGGCCTCCTTTATATTATTGAGAGATAAGGACCAAAAAAACCCCCCAAAAAACAAACAAAACCCCCCCCCATGGTTATACTTCTGAAATGGGATTAAATTATTAAAAGTTCAGTTAATTTATTGCCATACTGAAGGTCTGTCTGTCTACATTGGGATAGAAAACCTGGGGCACCGAGTCCCAGAGCCCTCTGACTTGGGCTTGCAGGGCTTGGGCAGCAGGGCTAAAAATTGCAGTGTAGATGTTCAGGCTTGGGCTGGAATCCAGGCTCTGAGATGCTCCCCCACCTCACAAACTCGCAGAGCCTGGGCTCCAACATGAGCCTGAAGGTCTACACTGCCATTTTATAGCCCTACAGCCCATGAACCTGAGTCAGCTGACCCAGAGCAGCCGTGGTTGTGCTGGGGGTCTTTTATTGCAGTGTAGAGATTCCTATAAAGATCTGGAGATTGTACTCATTGCACAGGTACAGCAAGAGCAGCACGCAGGTAAGTTTCCTTTATATGGTTCTGCCATATAACCTCTCACCTGAACAAACTTAGACCACCTCTAAGGATAGGCGAATAGATCAGTCTCTATGTTCATTCCACTTTGGAGACATCAGTGGAGAGGCCACTTAATTAATTAATGGTATTTATTTATTTATTTGTATTGTGATAGTACAGGAAAAATTGGGGTCCATGTGTGCTGGGTAATGTACAACACATATAAGGAAATGATCCCTGCCCTGGAGAATTTACAATTTAATATTTGCCATTTAGTGCCAATTATGAGAGTTTTTTGTTGTTGTTATACGGACACTTGTCCACTAGGAACAGTTTTGAAACTAATACGTTGGGCTTGATGGAGGAATTACTGGGTGAAATGTTATGGCCTGTGTTATATGGTTTAGATTAGTTGATCATAATGGTCTCTCTTGCCTTGAATCAATGAATCTAATAATTTCAGGCCACCAAATGGCTATTGCATGCTAGCAGCTTCCAATCACACTACCCTGGTCTGGAAATAAAAAGCCCCATATAAACTATTGTTAATATCTCAAATAGTCCAGCCTTCTCAGAGTTGCAATTTTATAAACGTTTCTTGGAATATTGCTATATCCCTTAGCAAAAACAAATCACAGGGTTACATTTGTAGGTGATCTTTTTGCATCAGGACAGAATTGTCCACAGTTCTTAAAATGCCTTCAAATCAATACATATTACGCAGTATCACCAACATAAAATGCATAATAAAATATAGAGCCAAATACCATGCTGGTTTATACTCCATGCAATCCTATTGGAAGCTATGGTATTGTACATGTGACTCGGAGCAGAATTTGGGCCACAGAGCTGACCAAAATGTGATTTGGTCAAATTTTACATGCTTTTTCTAAAATGCAGTTGTGATTTCATCTTCCAAACTTGCATCAACTCTTTCTCGTCATTCATAATTATTTATTTTAAAGGAATAGACCCTTTAATGAAAATTGTGAGGAACAAGTTTATTAATCTAATTTGTCTCCACTCCCATTTAATTTGGTGACTGTTTCCTTGAACCAAATTCATTCCCAATTTAACTACATGAAAGTAAACAGGGGCTGAATTTGGCCCTTTGCCTCAGGTTCACACTAGGTAACAATATTCAAGGAGAGAAACCTAGGCAATTAAAAACACACACAGTTATATTAAATAAATTTAACATAAAATGTTAGTATCAAGTACCCAGATTAATTTAAGCTTGTTTAAAAAGGCAGACAGCCAACTATAAATTCTAACAAGACAATAAGCAGAGCTCCCAGACTTTTTATTTTGCGTACATTAAGAAGATTGAAAAGTTTGGTTAAAATTAATTTTGTTTATCTTAAAAAAATATATATATCTTTAAGCAATTTGAGTGTAGTTTAGGGGTACGATCCTGAACTTACCAAGTTCTGCTAAATTGCCAAATGCAACAAGGCACATTTCAGTCAGAGCTGCATTTTGGCAATGAATGCCCAACAATTTCACTAAGGTAGGGATAACACCCATATTGATGAGCTGAGATTGCAGGGTATCTATACAAAAAGAAAATACAATGGCAAGTTAGCATTTCTGTTTGCAATACTGATCTCCTTTGAAATGCAAACAACTTTTGCACATTAATGCTGGAAAAATCATTAAAACATCACACAGAGGCAACTTTTAAGCTTAGCAAAATTAAAATACCTATCCCATCTACTCTTCTCTTTTAGGGCTGATCCAGCCATGGGATATAGACCACCAAAACTTCTTTTTTTTCATCTGGCCAGGGCATAGATACCCCATGTGTCCAATTACTGAAAGCTTTGTAGCCTTCTCCCATGGCAGGAATGCGACCGTAATAATTTAGTTGAATAAACAAAACAGTATGAGGTCACACAATTCATGAGACTCTAAATGTATATTAGGCTTGATTTTGAGCCAACTTACACCAGTGTATATCAGGAGTTAATTCCAGTGAAGTCAATAGAGTTATATTGGTGTAAAATTGGTTTATCTGAAATTAGAATCAGGCCAATGTTTCTAAATAGCACTTAAAAACCCCCAAAAACCTAGAATGGGGGCGGGGGAGAGAGAATGAATATACATAGGCTTGAAATATACATGAAAAGCTATATAAACATATGAAGTCACAATGTAGACTATGAGGAGCTTGAGAAAAAAAGGAAGTTTAATAAAAAGACAAAAACATGGAAGGTTGGAGGAAAGTCCTTTGAAGTCATTGCAATAAAATCCCTTTCAGAGAATGGAAGTTTACAGTATTTACAGGTAAGGAAGTTATTGCTCCCAGATGCCTGCAAATAGAAAGATGCTTTACGATAGTTAGGCAGAAACATGACTTTTTAAATCAAACTGATAACAATTTTTTTCTTTTAAACATTTTATCTATAACATAGCAAAGAAGAGAAAAACATACTTGTTTCAGAGTTGAATAGAATGAAGTAGACATGGACACATCATATGTTAGTTGGCAATTTCCCTGAATCTTTCTAAGACATTTAGCTAGTTTTAAATAGTGGACTTTTTTTAAGGGCTTGATCCAAAGCCCATTAAAGTCAATAAGGTTTCTCTTTAATTAGGAACTGATCCTGAAAAACTGAAATCAGCTGGGGATTTTATTTCTAAGACAGCAGAATCAAGACCATAAAGAAAGGCACAGATTTTACAAAATCTGATAAAAAAATACCTGTCAAAATTTGAGCCTGTCAGATATGGTACTTTCTCACACATTCTGCATTAAAATTTGAAACTAGAAATCTTGAAAAGATAAGCTATTTATAATTCTCATGTAACAGAAGTTATGAATTAATTTCCTGGAATTCGTGTTCAAAGTTTCTCTCTTCAGTATAAAATATTAGTTTGTTAATGATAAAAATCAATAATCATGTGCACTAAATAAGCAGATGGCTGGCCAGTTCAATTGTTACAGATTAATAAAGGTGATCAGGAGTCGTTATAATTGTGGCTCAGCATCTTAAATCAAATAAAATTGTGTTACTTATCAGTAACTGAATTTATTTTATTGGGTTATGTCTTCCACAGGTCAGTGTTCTCTCTAGGCATGTATGAGAGCAGCACCTCAGACATTATATAGCTGTTGAAATTGTCAAATTTCAGGTAAGTACACATATTCATTAGCGCAAGCACTGAATGTCATTTTACCTCTAGAAGATGAGTGTATCGGTATCACGCCAACCTTCAGTTTTCAATAGAAGGGCAGGAGGGATAGAATGGATCTGTGGGGGAAATAATCCAATAGCAGAACTCCTGTTACTGGTAAATAACCTGTTGTTCTCCTTAATTTTGGATTATCCTCCACAGATTCCTATTCTTTGCAGATTCTGAATCATTGTCCTTGAAGGAAGGAAGGGATAGAAGAGCAGGGGAAACAGCCGAAGTGCAAGCCACATGGAAAATGATGTGAATTTGGTCAACCTGTGGAAGTCACTTTGCTGTTAATGTATGGTATTAAACCCTATGGAACATGTCCACCTACAAAGAAGTCATAAAGATATAGAGGTTATCCATCTACTGGAAACTGATGAATCCTTTGATTCATGTCCACATACAACATGGAATTCTGTTACCATAAACTTAAATTTTTTTACTCAAGCAATAATGTGTACTGTCTGTTTTAAAATTACAGTATGTTCTCCCATACTCAACATTTGGGGAAAAGACAAAGTGGAAAGGACTGATTAAGGTAAATCCAAAATCCACCTCTGGGAGGAAATGGGCATCACGAGGACTAATTTATTCTTATGGAAGACTAAGCCCTATATCTTTCAACAAGTCTGGCAGCCAACTTACATTCTAGACAGTTGGAATGACCAGTAAGGAAACAAAATAATAGGAGTATGGGACCAGAAGACACTGCTGTATGGACTAAAATATTAGGTCTTGCATCTGATTCAGTACCAAATTCCACTCCCGGTGAGTAGGGTGACAGCTCCCCTAAAACAGAGATGTCCGTATAATTTGCCAAACTGCCAGTGGGGAGGAAATTCAGGCATAGTGTTGTTCTCCTTAGCTGGAATATGTGTGCGGAGTGTGAATTGTTTTCTCCTTTGCCACAGAGGGATATAGGAGTAGTTTGTGAGTTGCAGAGCATGCATGGGAAGGAAGCATGCATCTCCTTGTAATAAGGTGCTTTGTAATAAGGCTGGCCCTGCTGTAGAATCTCTAACGTCCTGAGATTCCATTTAGATCCGTTACTGCTAATAAGAGGCTGTCTCTGCTGGCACTAGAAGGCCAGGCTCCAATGTGCCTACATTTAAGAAAACGCTTTTTCTTGAAGAATTTGAGAATGGGATCCCTAAAGAAAATGAAATTGAAGGGGAGTTTTTGATGCTCATGGGCAGAAGATAAGGAAAAGATTCTCTGAACTGAATTTGGATTCTAGGTGATGCTCTGGGATGATGAGGGAAAGGTGCAATGGCTGAAGAGAAGAATGCTCAACTTCTCCTTTGATAAAAGACCTGGGTCACTTCTTAGTTCCAGAGACTTTTGAAACCAAGAAGTGGTTCAGTCTTCAGACCAGTAATTAAGAGCAACAGGTCCAAACAAGTAGACAGCAACACTGAGGCTCGTCCGTTGATGAGCACAGGCTGGACAATTCAGGAACATCTAACAAACATTCCACAGTGTGCGATCCAGCATAACAGAGAAGCAGTCTGTCAGTGTGCGACAGACACTGGGCTAAATTCAGCCATAGAGTAAGGCAACCTGACTTCTGTGGAAGCTCTATTGGCTTACTTCAGGGCTGAATTTGATGCATCTGTCTTAATTGGAAGTACAATTTTTAAAGTTTGAAGGCTTTTCCTTACTTTGAACATTTAGCCTCAGCAAATGCCACTAAAGTAGGACAGTATTATATGAAGTCAAAGTGACAGCAAGTCCTAAATGTTCTATGAGGAGGAAAAGCACTGAGAGGTGTGCAGTACAGATGCGTATACAAGGTGATATATGGCAATCAATACATGCGCCAGTGTAAACAATTACCTACCTAAAACTTGAATTTCAACAGCTCCATGTCCTTCATGTGACACACATGGTAGCTCCAAAAAATGGGAGCTGGGGAAAACATCCCTAATTGAAGAACTTTATTTTGCAAATTTGAGTTGAAAATATTAATTTGGGTTGGGCCAGGATTCTGGATAGGGTTTCCAACAATCCTAAAGATATAATCAATGTTACTGATAGAATGCTAAAAGGAAAATCTGTCTCATCCAAGATTGTGACATAAATTAATTTAATCCCCAACAAATAGCTGCTGGTATACAACACGCCAATATTAATTTTTAGATAATATACTTAAGTATTAAATTATTATATAACATTTAAGTAATTATTAATTGCCTCACTATTATAAAAATATACTTCACCTACTTTTAAATGCACTGGACTACTTTTCATTGTGAATAAAAACACTACAACATTTTCTTTGGAATATATTTAAGTATATTTATGGCTGCAAGCACAATTAACATTTTTAGCTGTGATGCAAATAAAACACAAACCACAGCAGACATGAGTATTAGCAAAGGTAAGTCTTAAAGAGAAGCATTACTAGAATATTGATTACTATTATACCATAGATCTCGCCTTCATTCCTTGTATAGTTTCAGTTTCTAGAGAAGGACAAGACATGTTTTTTAAAAAGCAGAACATAAATCAACCCAAAGAATTAATTCCAATCACATACTCACTGAGAGTTTGCAAGATTAAGAAAGGCTTAGCTGTTGTATAATACAACATCTAGATATTTTATAAAGGCACTGAATGAAAGACAATTTTGACAGATTAAAGTTCAATGTGAAATGAAATGAGAAAGTAATCTACAAACAAAGATTTTATTTTAGATATAGATTCATGTGAACGCGCGCGCGCACACACACACACACACACACACACACTCTCTCTCTCTCTCCACTTTATTTCTTACCTACAACTTCATTTCCTAGGAAACAAAGTACAGTTGCGGAGGTTCTTTCATCAACTGTACATGCAAATTATACTAAAAGCTTCTGGAGGGTGCTTGATAAATCTCAGAACCATAATTAAAATTAATAACTCAGTTTGCAATGTGATCCCGCAAACCCTTACTTACGGGAGTAGTCTCAACTCACAGGAGTATGAGACCAACAGGACTACTCGTTTTAGCAAGAGCTATTCTGGTGAATAAGAGTTTGCAGGAACTGGATTATGTGTTGCTATTCCTTCCGTTCTCCTACCCCCCCCCCCAAACACACACACACACACACACACACAAAGATGTCTAGTGATAGCCGGAGGGGTGGGGGAACACGCTGCAGCCACTGGAAGTGCCAGAATTGCTGCTACAGCGCAGCTATTCTGCACCCCTCCAGAATTTCTATGGCTTGGAAAAGGCAGAATTTAGCCCATTCTTTCTGTTCTGTTACGTCATAGGGAAACGGTCTACACAAACAGATGGCATGTCCATTTTATTTCTAGTTGTACATGGAACATATCTTGCACTATTAAGCTTAAGATGCAAGGTGAAGAAGGGAGCAGCTTATGTCAGATCAAGTGCAGGTAGTAAAATAAAGCTATGGCAGAGGGAGTCAAGATTTTCAAGCGCTGATAGAAAAGCAAAGTCTCCTGTCATAAGAAAACTCTGACTTCTAGCACCAAAGGGTTAATAGCAAAATAGTTTTCAGTTTCTATGATACGTTTGAAAGTGCTATGAGAGATGAACAGCAAATACAAGCTCCCTTGCATGTCACTGTGACAAACGAAAGAATGAGATGCTGAGAGGGATACAAAGAACTATTTGAGAAACAGCATGCCTAAATGCAAGCTGGCCACATTCCTTTTTACAATAAACAAGGACCATACACAAGATTCTTAGCTTGTGAACTTACAGAACAATATTATGAATGGAGTTACAGCTGCAAGCTAAACCAGTCCAGCTGGTTACATTAAACCATTCTAAATAAGCATGATGCACAAAAATTTTAGATTTTCTTCTTTTTTCTAAACTGGTTTCCAGTTACTTGCTTTGAAAAATCCATAAATGGTAAATACCCTAGTCCAACAAATTGAGATAAACTCTGCTTTGGATAACTTCAGCAACGAGTCTTTTATATACAAAAAATAATGTAATTTTGTTTAAAAGCTATTTTGAAACTGAGAATATTAGTGAACTGAGAATGTTGCCTATTTTAATTAAGAGTTTTAAAATAAAATAATCAAAATAATTTGCATGGTTTTTACCCGTAAAATGCAAAACATTACAAAAACTAGTTAAGATATTCACAAGTAATCAAATGCAACTCAGAACCAAATGTTTTGCAGTTCTTCTTCATTGGACAGATAGTAGAATGTGAAAGAGTGTGAATGATTAAAAACATGAAGGAAGCTTCACAGTTCCCATCTGTAATTTTGTAGCACAGCAAGCTCCGCAGGAAAGAGAAAAGGAAAGGATACACCAATAGGCAGAAATGCTTCTTCCAAGACTAGGAATGTGTTTCTAATTACATTTTACCCTATTTTTTTATTTTAACTGTGTCTAAGCTGGTGGGGGGTTTTTTGGGTTTTTTTATAGCTACACATAAGGAACGTAGGATGGGACATTTATTAGTAAATGTTAAGAAGGGTACCTCTTCTTTTGCTCCCACAGTTTGTGCACACACAGAATTAAACTATGGCAGAAATCTGAATACATGCCCTTCTAACTGCCTCTTTTTCACCTGCAATCGGGTAGCTAGGAAGTGCAAGTTCTCACTCAGATCTGTGCCCACAGTTCAATTCATGGTGCAAAACTACAGATGTGAGTTTTTGGGGGCTGAAATTGTGCTCCCATAAAAGGAAGTTCCCACCCTTCTAAAAATAACATTTTATAATCTGTGGACCAAATTTTCAAAAGTAGGTCACGCAGGGCACCTGGGAAAATGCACTCACACCTGTTGTGCCCCTCAAAACAAAATATGTCCACAAGCAAACAGGAATTTTGTGTGAGCCAAACAGACCAAATACCCATTTATACATGCATTTATCTGTGTGAACAACAATGTAAGTTTATACAGGCACAGCCATTGACTTCTTGGAAAATTTGGTCCTCTAAGTAATTTTTTCATGTTCATTTGGTAAATTATTTATGGCCCAATCCAATGCCAACTGGAGTCAGTGGGCAGATTCCAACTGGCTTCAACTGGTGTTGGATCAGGCCCTTAGGCTCATGTAAAGATTACAGACTTAATAATACTAGCTAAAGTAAAGAATAGTGTGGTCAGTGTACCCTCATTGTTCTCACAGGGATACATGTGAAGTTTATTGACAGCATCCCATTACATAACTGATTTTCTTTCTGGACAGAAGAAATAGTTCATTCAATATTTATAATTGTTTAACTGTTCAAAAACTGTTTATCTTGGAGCTTACATTTTAATTAGCTTACCCAGAGAAGGACTCAGTGGAGCCTGGTCAGTGAAGCAAAACCAATGAAATACCACTAGACAGCAAAAAGCTCTGCTTTTGGATTGGTCTATCTCCCTAGCTATCAGAAATACTGGATGCCCCATTAGTCCCAGTTAATGCAGGAGAATCCAGAAATTCAATTTACAGGTAGGAAAATCTATTAATCTCAAGACACTTTGCAGTGAGGGAGAAAATAATGAGATAACATTTTACAGAATTGGGTACAGTGTGACTCTCATACAGACAGAAGAGTAAAACACTGCAGAGAAATTGTATGGAATAGAAAAAGCAAAAGTTATAATTCAAGAGCAGCAAGGAGGTACTGTAAATAGATATTCTTGTACAATATTAGGGTAAGGGTAGAGAAAAAGGTTGCAAGAACAAGGAAAGGGGAGAATGGGTAGGAAGGTTAGTTACATGGATTATTTTAAGAATGGAAGTGACTCTCAAGGGACCGAGTTCCAGGTAGATGTGACAGCAAAAAACAAGCAAATTATCCCCAATGAAAAAGAAATGATAAAGATGTTAAGATAAGAGAAGAGTGGTCAGAGGAGTAGGTGGATAAAAGATCAAGAGAGATTAAGTCCAGGAGACATCCTGAAAAGTAGGACAATTTTGGGATGAGTTTGGCAAAGGTGACAGTTATCTAAAGACATAAAGAGCTTCATCTGAGGCACTCTCAGAATGCTAAAGGTTGTGGCTAGTAAGGAAGCTAGTTATTCCCATGCTGGAACATTTCAATTTAGGAAAGGTATATGACTGAGGGAGCAATTTGCCTGGCTAAGTTTCCAGGTCATGGTGTTATGGGACATGTGCACATCCTGGAACTACTTAGCTCTACTCATTTTGGCTTCTTTTTTAACGGGCATAACTTTCAAAGGCTGGCACAACATGTGCATCAGTAAACTGTCTCACTTGCATGTACAAACAAAATGTGCACTCAAATACACCTTCGCTTGTACAGCTGCTCATCTTGGAAAACTATATTTGCTTAGATTCAGTAGTCAATGTTGCTTCGTGTGAAAAGGTCTAGTAATGTATCATTTTTTTTCCTAAAGCTCTCCTTCCTGCCCCATCCTCAATCTCCTCATTTTATTATTATTTATTATTATGATAAAGAATAGACATGTTTATGATTTGCAGATATTAACAGAGTGTTATGCATGTACATAAATAACCCCCAATCACATGAAACAGAATAAGCTAAGTGCTTTTATATATACTTTCACTGGAAAAGTAATTTAAGAAAAAATTGTCTGGTATATACTTATATTTAAGTAATCGTGTTTAAAAAAACAAAGATGTCAGGGATAATTTTCGCATTTAAAATTGAAGGACATTTTTTCAATAAAAATTAAAAAAAAGAGAGGACTTAATGCGGCCTGATTTGTCTCTGGAATGGTATTTTTCCAGTACGGTGTCACATATCCACACCATATATCCCTTTTAAACATAAAAGTAAATACATAATTCAAGATACTTATAAAAACTTTATATGCTGCTATTTTTAGGATACTGTGAAACTGCTCAGCAGGAGTAACTAATATTTTGGGAGCATTATATTTTACTCTTAATAAAAAGAACAAGTTTACATGTTGAATTGAGATACTTGGTTGATTTTTAGGTTTGGGATTCTTTTGGCAGACATAAAGCAAATTGTCAGTGTTGTTTACCATTCTCATTGCTATAGTTCATCAGCATGCCACAAAAGACAGTCAAGAGCTTCTCATTGGCTGGATCTGTTTTACTGCACAGTGACCTTAAATGGTCTACTACAATCTGTGCACCACCTGCATGGTCAACTGCTCTCCTGCCCTCATCTGTAAAACAAAGAGTTAAATTAAAAAAAAATAAAATAAAAAACCACCTTAGAGTTCCAAACATAATCATACAAAAGGAGATGTTCTTAAATCGAGTTAAGTGTAATCCCTTCAGCGATGTCAAGTTCACTTACAAGGACGCTTGTGGGCCAGATTTGAATGGACCAGTGCTAGGAAAGAGAAAACATCCTACAACAAAAGGATTAATTAACTGGTACTAACACGTTTATAAATAACAAGGTCAGTGTTTGAATCAGCGCCAAGGGAGGTGCTAATTAATAATACTTTGAACATATGTAGCATTTTTCTCTTGAAAGATCTCAAAGCATTTTACAAACGCTAATCTGTATGCCACTGTGAGGAAAGTTGTTTCAGCCATTATTTAGATTGATAAACTGAAGCACATAGATTAAAGTAATTTGCTCAGTTTTACACAGCAAATCAAGAACAGATCCAGACCCAGAATGGGGGAAATAGTGATGATCTTGTTTCCCAGTCAGTAACTCTGTTCACTAGATTACTGCCTCCCTTGATATTCTTTTTGCATTTCCACGCTAAATTTAAAATCATTAAGATTTACTCTGAATTTATAATAGGCCAAAATGCTCTGAGCCTTCATGTGTAACATGTCAAATTCTTCATATCAAACTCCCTCTCCAACTAATCAGATTTTAAAGCATCAGTGTAAGAAGCAAAGAGAAAAAGTGCTTTTTTAGTTTTCAACAGTACTGTATTTTTTCTCTCGTTGATAAGCAGACATACAGCATTTGATATTCTAAATAGTTGGTTCCCAAAAGCAGACACATCAAGATGGGTTATAATTAGAGCCCACTGGAAAATTTCAATGAAAACAAAATCCTGATGAAAAGCAAAAATTAAGTTTTGCAAAAAAACTTTTTTTTAAGTGATCCAAGTAGCATTTTCCACTGCAATTGTAATTGTTTCCTTGGGCTCTCTCCCCCCATCTCCCAACCCCACTCAGTACTTGAGAGCCAGGCTTGTAAGGTCTTTTCTAGTATCATCTCCTTCATACGCTCAATATGAAATTAGATTGCTCAGATTCTGAGAATGGACTTCCACTGCTGCAAATGCTCCAATCGTATGTAAAAGAGATTTTAAATCTTTTAGTTTTTGTTGACACTAATTCTATAAAAGCTCTCATTGGTCTTTCAACAGTGTGTTCAGTAAAGCGAGGAGAACGCTGAAGAAGGGAGAATGAACTCTTGGTGGTGGGCAACATGACAGTTGGTCTTCTCAGGTTTTCATTTTAGCTGCGTGTGTGTGTGTGTATATATATATATATATGTTTATCTGAACAACACCACAGGCACACTGGATACAGGTGCAGTAACAAAAAGAAGTTAAAGAGTAACATCATGAGCTTCTTCTGTGCTCATTAATGCCTTTGGAAGAATGACTCACGCCAACCTGGGAAATTCTCTTGGAAAACTGAGAAATTTAATCTGTTTGGGAGTGAAACTAAGTTTGCTTGCAGGGTCAAATTCTATGACAGGCAAGGAACACAGAAAAAAGGAAATGTAAAACAAACCACCCCAAAGCCCTGTTGAAGTGATGAATGTAGGAATGAAACTGATGAAATCCCTGCCCAATGTAGTGAGACAACACAGGCTATGTTAGGTGCCATTTTGGTGGTCACGTTTACTGAGCCACCAGGGAAAACACTCGATTGTAAGATTCAAACATTCTCTCTTTATGTACCCAATTCCTTAGGCAGTATCTCTCCGAGAACAAAACAATTAAAATGCTCTTGTAAAATATGTGAGTCAAAGTGAGTATATAAAATGTCAGGGTTTCATCTGTCTACATTACAAGGTCTGAATTCTGCTCTCGAACTGCTGTAATACAACTGAAGTTAGTAGATTTAAACAGTATAAAACTCCTTTGAGATAAGAATTAGGCCCAAAATCTGATTCCATACCTTGTGGATCAATTTACAGACAGAACTTTGAAGAAACATAAAAAGTAGGGTGACTTTATTTATTTATTTATTTAGGTCCCTGCTAAAATAATGATGGGTCAGATCCTCTAGAGTGTAAATTGGCATAGCTCCACTGAAACAATGAAGCTCTGCCAATGTACACCAGATGAAGATCTGGCCTCATAAATCCTTCTATTCCATTCTTTCTATGATTTGTCACAGAAATTAAGTACTGAACAATATCATACTTTTAAATATTTAGCACTCCACTACTTCAAATGCTTGACAACGTTAACTAATCCTCACAACACTCTAATTAGGTAGTAAATAATTACCCCTATTTTACAGATAGGATCTCTGTTTCCCTAAATGGCCAATCCTGTTCCCTGCACACAGCTGAATGAGGGGAACTATGCACGGAGTTTTGGGGTGGAGCTAATGAGAATCCTTCTCATTCGGGGGCAAGGGGCAGAACATCTCTGCAGCCCTCTATGCAGGTTTTGGCTGACAGACCAGACACTGACCCACTGGCTACCTCCCTCCTTCACACCAGCGACCTGCTGTGGCGAACACTTCAGAAGTAACCAGGTGCATCTGCTTCTCCACCCACAATGAGCAGTAGAAGCATGGTAGAACTGTAATTAGGACTGCCTGCCTCTTGTTCCCTTTCCATGCTCAGGAGGACTGGCCCAAAGTAATTTGCCACAAAAGCATCAAAACTGGAAGTGAACTCAGAAGTTCCTTGCTACCAGTGGGGTGCTCAGACCATTACAACGTGTTACACCTCAAAATGCAAAGAAAATAAAGCACACGTCAGATTCATGATGCTGTTTTGGTGCTCACTATAAATTTCCTTCCCTCTTCCTTGCTCGGTTCCTAAACTACAGATTTTGCTCATGCGCGTGCTCACTAAATCCCAGCTCAGTTACCATCCACGCAAGATTACAGAGCGATCCAATGTTTTGTTCTCAATCTGACGGTTACTTTGTAGTTTAGCAGTTCTGAGACCTCCCCCACTTGAGGAGCTTCCAGTCCTCCAGCAGCTTGGTGCTGAATTTTTTTCTATGTGACTTTTTAAAATAAACATTTGCTATTCTTCCTGTGAGTTTAATGAGAGAACAGCATAATGAGTGAATTCACATCTCTGCTGAATATGCTTCACTGCAGCTCACAGAAGGTTTTATACCTTTATTTATTTATTTTTTTAAAGTAAGTTTAATGCTGTTTAAAGATGCCAGACTGACATCTTGAGAGACTGGAATATCATTTCTCCAAAAAATGTGAATTGGACAGACCTAATACAGTACAAGTAATTGTTTCATCAATGTACTTCAATCCTAACCCTAAGGGACCATCTCTAGGATGAGAGAATAGTTCAGTCTTCCTGTTAAATGCCTACCCTCACTGCTGAGTTTCTCAGAGGGCTTGAGAGTAGATTAGGATTTAATGTGGATCCCAGAAATTCTGTGCATATTTACCTATTTCCCATAAAAGGTGAGCCCCTCAAAATCCCATTCATGCCTGAGCTCATGGCAGTTCATAATAATGATTCTCCAACCAGGGAGTCCCAGGTACAAAGTGAAATTGTCACAGATCATAGGATTAGCACATGCACATCTCTCAAACTGCATGAGAAGAAAGGGCCAAACTACCCACTTGTAGGAAAAATGAAGCTTGGTGATTGTTTCTGCCAAATTGTTCCACTGGGATAGGGAGGGCATGGCAATTTCTGTGAAGCTGTCAGAGGGTTTAAGGCCTGTACAGTTTTTTTGTGCCTCTGAACAGCTTTTGGGGTACCCCAACCTTTAAAGAACCATGCTCTGAACCCCCTACTTGTTTAGATGGGGATTTTATTTAGCGGTGGAGGACTGGTATAAATGAAACCTAATAGAGTATTAACAGATGGCAATCCCAGCTAAGCAGAGGAGGGTGGTGCAGCTGTCCATCCCCTCTGACCCAGTCTTAGTCTCTACAGCCTCATTCTTGCAAAGGGACTTCAAGGGGAAGAGGAGAGATTGGTTCAGAGCTTGCATTTCCCACCTTCTGTGCCCATTCTCTGCCTGGATCAGCTGCTTTCTGATCATCCTCATTCATGGAGGCCAAAGGGAGCATTTAGCTCAAAGAAAGGAAGAGCTTAACCAAGAGAGATAAACAAGGGATGCCTATGGAGTGACAGTAAACTCTCATTGACTTTAAATATGCAAAACTAACTATAAATTATGTATAAAGATTAGAAAAATCTGTCCCTCATTTTCTAGTGGGTTTAATATATTTTCAGATATTTGCCACATAGCTGGAAATGAAATCCAGGTACAATTCACCTTTCCAAAAGGTCAGTGACATGAAGACTTGGAATTAAATTGCTCCACTGTACTTTCCCCAGAGTCTGACTACATCATTCTCCAATGGACTTCCTGCCCCTATTTGTTAAGCCTTGCAATCCAACCAGCCATGCCTATGGTTCATAAAACGTGACAGAACACGATGAAATTAAAACCCTGGTTCAAACTATGCAGACAGGATACCAGTGTAATTGTGTTTGAAGTATCTGTGCCAATATTTTGTTTATTGACATCAGTCTTTAATGTTTAAAGGAAAACTCCAGTTACTGGTCATGGTATTTTAGGCCCTGATCCTACAGACCTACATGCATGCTTAACTTTGGACACAGTCAGTCCAGTGTATAAGGTTCAGCACATGCATACATCTTTGCAGGATGAAGACCTTAGTGATTATCTAAATGTTTGCCAAATAAAAATATAAAAAGACATTTTCAAAGCAGATTTTTTGAAAACCCCATAATTGTTTCCGTATCTTCATTCATTAAATTGGACTGATGTCTCTCAGTGGGGGGCTGACATTTAATGTTGCTTCTCAGCACAGGCTCGGGTTTGACATGCAGACTAATGCACAGAACAGATTTGTCTTTGTAAAAGCACTGGAAAGCAAAAACAAACTTACCAAATTGTCAGTATAAATTTTATAATGTAAAAATAATTTTATTTCACATTTAAAAGCTATTTAAAGGGACACTCAGATAATTTAGGTGCAAAATTTTGTGTCTGTTTTTAAAAAGAAAAAAATCAACAACACAACCACACTTTATGAAGTCTAATATTAGGGGCAATATTTCCAATATTAATTGGCAAAGCATTGAAAAGTGTATTGTGTTTGAATTCAAACATTCCACTGCAGAATTTGCAATCCAAACTGGGCAGCAATATGGTCGTATACAATTGGATTAAAAGAAAATGAAACTGACAGGTTTCACTTTATCTTCCAAGGCCTCAATCTAGCAAGGCATTTGCTTAATTTTGGGACCATGTGAGTATTTCTTTAAGCATGTGCTTAAGAGCTTTACTGGCTTTCTGCCAAAGTAAGCACTATGACCACAGAAATTATTTTATATTTTAAATGTTCTTTTGGTTTAAATATTCCAAAGTGTTCTTGGCACAGATAAGAAAATTAGTTATTATAAATATATGATTTTTAATTTGACAGGGTCTCTTAAAATAATCTTTTTTTGGTATGAATTCAGGCTTTTCCTTACAATTCTGAAAATCTCTGGATTTCCACACTTTCTAATAGAAAATTTAATCCTTTCTGTCCTCGATTCATATTCTACAAAATTTTACTCATGTGCGTAATCGAACTGATTTAAATGGAACTTTTCACATGCTTAAAGCCAATGCCTTGTCCAGTTGCCAAGAAGACAGCTTCCTTTAGCAATGCTAATTATTATTTCGGTATATTTATTACACTTTTAAATTTATTTACTCTGTCATCAGATATTAATGAGTAGACTATCTTAAATTAGAAACTTGTTTTCCTTTGGGTCTTCAGTTTTTCATTCCTATCACCCATTCTTCTTTCCTTGTGATCTCACCTCCCATTGAAGGAACATAGAATTGGAACCTATCTATATCATTGCATCATGAATACTTGACATTGCATCATGAAAAACTTTTTAGAATGTTCTACATAAATTGCCATTGATATACTACTGTGATGACTACATTAGAAATCCCAATATAGATTATAGGGAGCAAGAAAGAAACGCAGGCTGGGTTTATACTGAAGGCAGCAAATGCACCACCACCAGTTCGATGTCTCTGGATCGACTGAGCAGTCTGTGTAGACCCACTCAGTCGATCCAGAAATTGACATAGGAAAACCACTCGGGTAAGTGGTGCAGCGCTGCGTCGACAGGAATGCTGTTCCTGTCGGCACAGCACAGTGTGGATGGCGTGCGGAACTGACGCAGCAAAGTCAACGGGAGATACGCAAGTGTGTATCTCCCGTCAACTGCTGCCGAATCCGGAAGGTAAGTGTAGGCCAGGCCTAAGTAAGATAAGATAGAATTCTCCTTACATAGCCTATGTTTTTTCCTTATCGTCTCTTTCCTATTTTTTATTAATAGGGACATATTTGCATGATCTTTTTCCTGAGGCATTCATCTGCTCTTGTGGCTTACTCTTCAGCTCAAGTTATAACCTTCTATGACATCAAAACTGGCTGCTATGGAGATAATTATGATGTGACATACAGAAGATTATGACTATATGTGGGAAACAAGCAGCAGGAGCAGAACAACTCTGAAGGAACAAAGTTTCTGCTCTCATGCGAATACCCATAATTTAAAAAAAAAAAAAGAAGAAGGGAAGTTCGGGAAATCCTGTTGCTAAATGTAATGGAGCAGATCCTCAGTTGATATAAACTGTCATAGCTTCACTGACTTTAATGGAACTATTTTAGACTCCCATGTTTCCCATGAGATATAAGAAGATAGCCTATAATAGTCTATTTCAATGCTACAGAATTCAACCCTACTACAGAACTATGCAGTAGATATAAACTTCACTTTTTGATAAAGAAATTAAGCTTCAGAAACTAGCTGTTTTATTATTCTGAATTGATATTAATAATACCTAGTTCTAACACAATATTTTCCATAAGTAGATCTCACAACGCTTTACAATGCATGTTGCAGTTCTTTCATCTCCTTTGTGTAATTCTTTGTTGGGGAGGAGAGGTATCACCATGATGTTCGGGCTAGTATTTTTTGAATGATGTGAGAAATGATTTTTCGGATGGCTCTTGTCTGTATGTATTGAATTCCCTTTCTCTTTATTTGATCTCTTTAGAAACTATGAGGATCTAATTATGGTGGTATAATTTTGTTTGATTTACCTACTTACTAAATCAATCAATACAGACTTTGACACTTTGATTTTAAGGAAAAGCTAATGTTAATCTTGATTTGTAATGCTTGTTTTTGGGATAATTACAGCATTCTTGTAATGTGTTTACTCTTAAATTACTGATATGACCCATCAACCTTAACTGCAGTTTAACTTAGGGTTTTTGTCTGAGGATTTCTTTTTTTAAACTATAAAATTTCATACATAAACAGTAAACAAGTAACCCAAAGAGAATGCTATGCTTGTGACACAGTCCCTCTAATGAGCTGAAGTTTATGTAGTAACAACCTTAAATTGCTTTTAATTTTAATTTATAAGGCTAGATTCAATGATGCATACTTTATGCCATGAAACAATGCAAAGCTGGTGAACTGGCCCTTAATTTGCTAGCACACAAGTATGGAATTTTTAAAAATAGTGACAGCTGGTGGTGAGGTAATTTATTAGTGAGAACTCTTGACATAGACCCAGTCCGACTCATACCACATTACAACAAATAGAATTAAAGCATGCAAATTAGCTGTAAAAGAAGGGTGATGATGGTTGGTTAAGTTTCTATTGATGTCCCAACGGCCTCAGTTAAGAGTGCCCTGAGTTACTGACCCAGTCCTACTATAAATCTATGTAATTATAACGATTGTTAATACCTTAATTTAATTGCAATCTAACTTTTTCAAATGCATGCATGAGACTTCAAGGAGTTTTAAATATAAGGAAAGTTTGAAGAGTCTGCATTATTCTGATATCAAGAAAATTCAGGAAAAAAAGGTCTGACAGAGTGCTAAATTTCTTGAAGGATCTATTTTAAAATTAATTTTAACTCAGACCAAACAAATTTACTTGTAAATTCTCAGCAAATTAGTTCTGTACTCAGAGTTTGTTCTGTGCTCAGTGTAAGGAGTGTAATTTTGGAGATGTTGCACAGTATTCTTGAGACTTTATCAATCCCTGTTTTAAGTACAAAACACAACTGAAATTTAGCTATGACCAGTGCCTCCACAATTCACAGTTCTCTTCACCCACCACGGAAGACCAGCCATTTCTGGGATGAGACATGGCAGCTCTCTAAAAAAACCAAAAATTCTCCACATAATGATTTAAGGCGGAATTCAAAGAATTCTACATTCCGTTGGAACTCTAGGATAATTTTTTGGTAGACAGAATGTATTTCCCAAGTCGGAATGAGTCTAGTGAATCAGGATTTCTTGTGTCCATTAATGGTCAGGACTTTGATTTTATATTAGAACTGACAGACAGAAACGCCGACATCTCAGGGCCCTCAACAACAGGCAAAGGCAGTAGTCAAGTGCAAACCAAAAGCAAATCCATAATTTTACATCTTTTAAAACTTGCTGGTTTCAGACATGCTCCATTTCTGTCGAGAAGAAACAAGATATCATTTACTTTGATTTAAGACAGAAGAGCAAGGAGTGTGTAGATTTTCTATCAGACTTTTTTTTCAGTACACTTCCATTTAGTAAACGCTTTTTCAGGTTCCACTAATAGGTCTACATTTTGCAGACCAAGTATGAATCAAAGGATCAACCACCAAACAACAATTAATCGAATCACAGTATTATTAGTTGACTCTGTCATGAATTGCCAGAAGACTTTAATTTTTTACATGTATAGTTTCCTAACTAACATTTTCAGGTAATGAATGAATTCTATTTAAAAATATACAAACCCTACATTAAGGTAAAAACTCAAAAGTCAGGAAGTGACACTTAAGTTTGTGTACGGAAGCTTAATTCTGCCTTCTTTTATATATGCAATATGATACATTTTCCCACAACTTTAGATGCATGTATAGTATCTCATAACATTGTAAAAATGGTCCAATATATCTTTGGGACATTTGGGTCCTTACCCTGCAGTGCCATGTGACCTCTTTGTTCCACATAGCCTGTAGGATCCAGGTGTAGAACTGGTGTACTCAACCATGCAACGATCTCCCAGCATGGGGGGACTGTAACAGTGTGAACTGCAATTTAAGGGGGTCAAGCATAGTCTGGTCTCAGTTTAACACAGAACAAGGACATTCTGGTGGATGTAGTCTAAATGAACTGATGGGAGGCTGTAACAGAGTGCTGGGCAATAATCCCTTAGCCAGCCCTCTGTCATGCCAGCCCCAATTGAGAGAGGTAGACTGGAGCTGGGTGGGAACACCTGCACCTGATTGGGACAAGGGAGACAGCTGTGCACCTGATTAACTAGGTGCTATAAACAGGCTAGGGGAAGGAAGTGGGAGGAAGGAGAGGCCAGTGAGTGGAAGAGGGAGCAGAGGCTCTACCTGCCTGGTTGCGGAAGCGCCTAAGGCAGCTAGTCAAACTGCATTTGTTCAGAAGGTGGTGGGACTGCACACTGTAAATAAACTGCCCTGGATTGCTGAACAAGACGGTCTCGGAGTCGTTTGTGACACAGGGTAGCCAAAGTGGAGGGGTGGTGGCGGAGAACCCTTACAGAGGCATAGTCCAGTATTATGCGACAGCAGGCTATATAAACCAAACTCTGGGCTCATTCTAACAAGATCAAGACGACCCAAGACAAGATGTGGATAGGGCTCTCCACCAAGAGAGCTGGGGATGCAGCCCAGGAGGTGCTGTAGCAAGAGAGGCCCTCTCAAGGCCTGGGTGGCAGCTTAGAGACAGGAAGGCGAAGGAGGAATTCCTGGGAGGAGTGAAGAATGGTTTGTGGGCAGTACTGTTTGGTAAGTCACAGAGAAAACGGGGAGGATTCAGACAAGCAGGGAGGAAAGTAGTAGGGAGTGGTCCTGGGGTTGGTGAAGCAGGGCAGTCTTGGGTATAGGGCAAATTGCTTTCAACAGTGTGGAGCCCCAGGGCTTGGATACTGGAATAGAGCGAGGGCCTGGACTCCCCTATAGCAATCCCAAATAGTGATGAGTGTTTGGGAAATCTACTACAAAGGAGAAGGGTCCGGTTAACCATGGGAAATAGGCAAGAGAAGGAATCATTCAGTGTGGGGAGGATGAATGGCTAAAACAGCCCTGCATCAATGGGGTGAAGGCAGTATTCTGGGAAAGACCAGGGATGTGTTTTTGTTTAGGAACATTTTGGGTGGCCCCAGAAAGGGAGGACAGATTGGATTTGTTGGAGGGCCAAATATCAACTCACCAGAGCATCGAATCATCCAACCACCAAAAGGGAGACTGCTGACATGTGAGGGGTAATGGAGGCACAGAGAGAAGGGAAACTGACCTGATGCTGTACCAGGTAAGTGCCACTTTTAAAGGAAGATGTCATACTAATACTTTTGTAAGGGGCATAACCAGATATCTGACTATTCCGACTGCTGTAAGTTATGCTGGGGAACTGGGCACACAGCTGACTCAGGATCGGGGTTGCTCAGAGGCCACCTTTGTACATGCACGAGCTGTTCTCCTCACTGTACCTGAGGATCTGGAATTTTATATGATATGGCCGCTGCTTATTATGTTAACCATAATGACCTCACTGTTAGCTTGTGCTCTCCCAATCTATTTGTGCACTCACCTATCATCTTTTGTCACATACACAGACTGGAAGTACTCTGAGGCAGGCACCGTCTTTTCATTATGTGTATCTACTGTGCCTAACACAACAGAGTTTTCATCCCTGGCTGGAGCCTCTTTGTGCTCCTGTTATACAAATACATACTCATACATGATATGTTTTCTCCTCTCAAAAGGGTTATATTTTAATATTTAGTCAGCAGCTGTGTACTATACCATTTCATTCCTAACAGCTGCACCGTATTCTTTAGGTATAATGAATGCACATGCAGTGAACTTAGGTGGCCTATATACTGTATGAGAGCAAATGCACTGTTATTCCCTAGCATGCTATGTTTTATAAAACTGGATAACTGTATACTTGCCATATACATGACTCATGGAGTTGGTCAGCCTGATATAGACATAATGCACAGCACTTTCAGATGCTGAACAAATGTATCCAAGTTGGTAGAAAAAGACATATATTGTATTATGTGAATCACAGTGTGTGATCTTGTAATTAAACTGTATGATAATGCAAATATACATGGGGAAAAGTTGAGGGATGCAAGTATAACAAGGAAACAAACCTGCCTCCCTAATGGAATGATTCAGGAAAAAATAATCTCCATGTTTTCCTGCGGAATGCGCAATCAGTCTCTAGCCAGTGCAGTCAGCCCTTAAATAACAGATCTGATTATCTGAAGTGATGAGCACACAACTGCAATTGAAGGTGAAGGTGCTCAGCACCTCTGAATCAGGACAAGTTTATTGAAGTGCCTAATGCTAAGTCAAGGGTACCAAAACAAGACCTGAAATGGATTCTTGCAGAGGGAGGGGTCAGAGAAGTTTGTGTTTCTTTTTTGCTACGTTAGGATTAATGAAGGCCCACAATTCTTTTTTCCTGCTTTTTTATTCTAGTCTTTATAAATGGCAGGAATGTCAAGTTTTGTCTCTCTTGTTTTTCTAGAGGTTTTCTGTAGAGAATGCAGGTAGGCCTTATGCCTTAACTGAAAGAGTGAAGATGTTGAATGTGTAACCTTCTTTTAGAGAGGCTGCGAAGTCTGGGGGGAACAGATCACCGATCTGGGAGTCAGGAGATCTGGGCTCTATTTTGAACTCTGCTACTGATCTGCTGCGTGACCGTGGGCAAAGTCTTTCATCTCCTTGTGCTTTCGTTTCCCTTCTCATCCTTTCTCTATGCTGTCTATTTAGAATGTAAGTTCTTTGGGGAAGGAATTCTGTCTTACTACTATATATTTGCACAGTTCCTAACATAACAGGTCCCTGATCTTGGTTAGTGCTTCCAGGCACTACTGTAATGCATACACTGAATATTAAGAATTTAGTAAAATAGACATTTTCCAACTGATTTTACAGCATTTAACTGTTAGCACTCAAAAAATAATTGCAAACCTTCAGGAAAAATTCCCTTCCCATCTCAGTTAATCAGATTTTATTTTCTTGGTATCAGGTTTGTCATAAATCTGAGTTTTCCAGTTATCCATAGTCTCCCTAGAAAAATAGAGTAGGAAAGACCAGTAGTTGTACTATAAAAAGCAAGCAGAGCCCAGACCTTGATCTCCCCTCTCACCCTCGCAGAAAACATTTTTGGGCATTCTATGTGCATTTTAAAGAAGCAAAGGGGTACAAACCTGTGATGGAATTTTTTGTTGGTATTTTCCTCTTTGCAGCTTACCATTATGGGACACCTACCAATAGCAGAAGTTTTGGCCCCTCTGAAGACAATCGGAGTTTTGCCAGTAGGGCCAGGATTTTACTCTTAGATTCTGCAAATTATATAGAGGTCATGTTGTAGGATTCTCCATCTGATATTGAGAGAGTTATGCCGTTTTCCACAGTACATTTAATTTGTATGCTGTCTCAGTATGTTATATTTCTTAAGACTGTGTCTGTCCAGTTCAGATCCTGAAATTAATTTAATGTCCTGATTCTTGGAATATTTACCCATGTCTTTAATTATAGGGGTGAAGAATTTATTATTTTCTGTACTTTTGCCACTTTCTGGCACTGGAGCTGTGCGACATACCCAAAGGAGAGGCAGATGAATGAATGGAATTTGTAGCAAAAGTAGGAGCATTTTAACAAGAAGTGGCATTGAAATGCTGCTGGTCTGGTGTTCACATGGGGTGCAAAAAAGAGGGAACTGTGTGCTAGAGCACATATGTGAAATTTAGTCAGGAATCTTGAATTCTATATAGTAGGGCTGGGGTGACAAAAAGTGAAAGAATGGATAACTTGTGAATTGGGTAAAATGAGAACCAGTTAATTTCCCACTCAGGTCAATAGATGAGTTACCAAACAGCTGTTAGATGAAAGCCTATGCGTTGGAGAATTGGTGGTTTGTGTTGGTTAATTAGACAGGTGTCCATGTGAAAAAAATGATCTTTCACAGTTGGTAGCAAAATTCATCCTAGCACTATTCATAAAGAAGCCAAGGATTAGATGGCACAAAGAGTGAATTACTCTCTAACCTTCAGAGATGATCCCAGAAGAACACTTTTGACAAACATTATGGTATGGCAATCTGGGGAATCTTTCATTTTCCATATCTATCTTCTGAAGAGAGTATTTCCAGCACCATGAATTGCACTCCGACTACTTCTACAAGGATTACATTTCTTTTAATGTAAGTTTCAAAAGCTAGAGGATTGAGTAAGTATTTCTGATTTGCTATAACCTATCAATCCAGTTGGATGTTTCAGAGGCATTTAAAAATGAAAGCAAAAGGCCTGAGCAGGGAAGATTTCAAGTCAAAACTCCTGGTATGAGTCATGCTAAAGAAAGGCTCCTGACATGAATTCTGCAGCTCTGTCTGTTTTATATAAGCCAGAGCTATAATTTTTATATTTCAAATACACTTCAACCACAAAAAGGTTTAATATACTAAGTTAATGCAAGATGGGTTGTTTATATTGAAGTTTATTAGGGATTGTTTTTATTTAAAATTTAAGTAATTTACTTAAGTAATTTTTAAAAGTAAATTACTACCATTTTCCCCTGCATTGATACCATTATGCACTGATACTATTATGAACCTGATCTGATGACCAGATGTTATACACATGCTGTACGTCCTCTGAAAACTGGCATTCTGCATGGTATTATCCAAAAAGAAACAAACTACTAATTCGAGTCTTTCTTCGGGAAGTGACCATAACATTTTGCCTTTCATTCCTTATTGACAGGACAAGACAGGGATAAATGCTTTCAACTTATAGAACAAGAGGATGTTTTAAATAGCTAGGAGGGAGACATTTTATAATGGGTCAGAGCCTGATCAAGTGCCCACTGAAGTAAATGGAAAGACTCCGATTTATCTGATTGACTCTAAATTCTCTAAATGAGACTCTAAACGTTCTAGTCTTTCATCTCCTCTTCTAATTATTTTTGTTATAATATGACAGTGGTAGCAACCACTGTGTGCTAAATGCTGTCCAAATACATAAGAAGAGACAGTCCCTGCCTCAATGAGCTCACAATCAAAGATGACAAGCAATGAAGTAAAGGTGAGAGAGAACGTGCAATCAATTTTAAAAAGATATTATATTTATATACATATATATCATTATGAGAGTGTCTATGTGTGAGTAAGTATGTTCACAGATAAAAATTCTGTTAAACTGGAGTTTAGGTTAAGTACATCTTACTAAATTAATGGAAGAAATATTAGAGAGAAACTGTAATTATCTCAGATATAAGCATTACAAACCCAGGAAATTCCAAGTTACGATTAAACTTAAAATTGATCAAAATACGCTGAGGTCTTGATGCATTTACAGCACCCAAACAATCTTCCTTGTACCCTGTGCTGACACCGGTCAATAAGAATCTCTGCTGCAATATTTTAAGCTGTTTTCCATATCACTTGTAAAAATGTATTTTTAATTTAACCAACTTTTTAAACGAAAAGTGCCCATATTACAATGGCAACCACACGCTGCAGGTGTGGCACTGGGGCACTTCGCAGATGCTTGAAAAATCATTTGACTTATTCAAACCATAGTTGCGTAATAAAATAGTAATAATGATAATTTACAATAGTAGCTCCTCTATAGCATCTGAATGCATCTTCTAAAATATTTGAAATATGATGAGCAATTGACCATTACTGCTCAAACACAGTCAGTGTCTCATTCCTTGATTTCAAAATGTTGTTAAAATGTCGGACATAAGAATTTGCCTGAATCTTTCTGAGATTCAGTTCCAGCAATGCAGATTGGTGGCTTCTATCTATCTCAGGGACTTATTACTATAGTATCTGAGCACCTCCAATTTTTTAATGTATTTATCTTGACAGCATTCCAGTGAAGTAGAGAAGTGCTGTTATCTCTATTTTACAGATGCTGATGGAGGGCTTGTCTACACGACCCTGCAGTTCAGACTACGGGGATGTGAAATGCACTACTGTGCTGCAATGTAACTCCCCTGTGTGGACACAAACGAAAAGGTACGACGTTGGTGTTAACTGTTTAAGGAGGACTACTTTAAGGCAAATGAGGTACCTTATAGTTTGCGCCAGCAGCATCCACACTGAGGTGTTACAGTGGCAGTACACGAGCGTGTGCCGCAGTTCACACCCAGGGCTATATATGTATAAGCTGAGTGGCTTGGCCAAGGTGGCACAGGAAGTTTGTGGCAGAACAGGGCTTGAATCCAGGTCTCCCAAGTTCGCGGCTAGCACCTCAAACACTGAATCATTCTTTCTTCTGCCTCCCACATCTCCCCAGCCACAACAACCATGAGAAAAGTTTGATTCTTTTATATGCACTCACTGTACTACCTATACACCCTGCTCCTTCTCTCTCCAGTTTCCAACCAGCCGCTGCTGGTTCCTGGAAAGCCAAAATGATTCATTAGTGAATTTTTTTAAACTGTGAATTGATTTTACTTTTCCCTGTTCTTGTCCCAACCCTTCTATTCTCCATGGATCAGGAGGAAGCAGGGACATAATGCACTGAGTGCATTATCCTTCTGAAGTCTAGGTTCAGAGGGACAACATAAACCTTACATAAGGTTGGCGTGAATCCATATAACATACTTACTAATTCACATTTTATAACAGTGGAGATACTGACACATTGTCCCTGTTAATCCCTAGGAGGTTACTTAGGGAAGATAACACAGCTCATCATTGAATATTCTACCTTTTCCATGACCCTGCTTTCAGAGACAGTTGTGGCAAGGGGAGGTTTTCATTTTGTGATCACTGAGGATGGAGAAGAGGATAAAAAAGGCCCAGGGTTGATGCAGAAACACAGGACCTTCCCCGGATATCCTTGTGCCTCAGTATCCACTGGTTTCTAGAGAAGAACCATAGCCCAGGCCATAGTTGATACCAACTGTCCCCCCTCCACTCCCGAGTGCACACACTCTCTCACTTGGAGGGAAAATGTGAAGAGATCCTTAGTTTTCCTTCATTTCCCACAGACCCCCAATTCCTGCCAGGTTTTTCCACGGTAGGGGACACTGTATCAATAAGACAATATTCCCTGAACGTGGAGCTAGGTACTACTGTGGTATCTCCAGGTGAATTCTCACTTGCACAAAGTCACACAAAGTCTATGGCAAAGCAAAGTGCCTTCTTAACGTATCACTGCCTCGGGTATCATGGAGGAATAACTCTTGTGTTTCCGCAAACCTTCATCTAGCAAAGCCCAGCCAATTTTGAAATGTTCCAGCAGAAACTGATCAGTGACTCACATTTCTTGCTGGCTGCATTTCTCCCTTTTGTTAGGTATCTTATGTTGCTCGGAATTTCTATCTATGATGATTTGTCTATTTTTGACTTCCAAAGCTACTGAAAGAAACAAAAGAAAGTTTGCCAGTAGCACAATCTATAACTTAATACCACTGATTGCTAAAGTAAATGGTGGAAGATCACTTTTAGATCTTGTCTATATTTAGGTACCTCTCGGCACTGGCCTGGGAAATCATCTTTGCTCCTTTCTCGCATAAGCTATGTTTAAGCATAGTTTGCTAAATAGAATGGTTTTCCTGGCTAATGCAGACAGGCTCTAAATGCTGCATTCAAATCCAAGATGCAAGGCATAACCAGGCAGTTAGAAAAGTTTTGGAGATAAGCACCACACATCTGTGACTGCAATATGGCCCTAAAATAACAGACTTAGGCCCAGTCTACACTTATCTTTGCGATTCGGCGGCAGTCAATGGGAGATACGCAAGTGACGTAAGTCACGTAAATCTCCCATCAACTTTGCAGCGTCTCCTCTGCGTGCCGTCCATGCTGTGCTGCGTTGAAGGGAACAGCGCTCCCTTCGACGCAGCGCTACGCCACTTACCGAGGTAGTTTTCCTACGTCGCTTCCTGGATCGACTGAGCGCGTCTATAGAGACTGCTCAGTCGATCCAGAGCAATCGATGTGACGGCAGCAAGTTTGCTGCCGTCAGTATAGACTCAGCCTCTCTGAAGGAACTGTTCATTTGCACTTAGGAGGATGATTTGTGAAATGGTAAAGGAGGGCAGGAGAAGAGAATCTAGGACTTGCTATGCAGAGAAAGTATTCTGAGGACGGAAATGTCAGGACAGGTCTTGTGGTTTGGATTGCATAGGTGTAGAAACTGAGGGAGGTTAATTATAAGCTAAAAACCTCTTGAAAATAGTTACAGGTTAGCAGCATTGACTAATTGGATGAGGGTATGGGTATTTAGTGTGAGTAATATAGATCAGACAAAATGCTAGCTCTGACTGAGAATATCATTTGGGGAAATTGGCTAGATGGAGGGAGTGGAGGTGCGGGGTGTGAGAGAGACCCACACCATTCCTCTCCCCGTTTTATCAGTTTAGATGGTAAGCTTTTTGGAGCAGGGACCTGCCTTATAACCGTATATATCTGTAACACATCTAGAATATTTATAGGCATTATAGGAATAAACAATAATGCAATTGTTTTTAAACTGCAGGACAGCATTGCATGGTTTATACACTCTGTATGGTAAACTTTAAATCCTCAAGAGCTCTCTGAAAACAAATGACACTTTCTTTGATGAAAACTTTTGGCAGCCTCAGTTGCTCTTTCATCTCTGCATGAGAGGGAGATTGGAACTATTTAAAAAAAAAAAAAAAAAAAAAAAGCTCATCAGAACTAACAAAGCTTTTCAGTTATCCCTGCTTGCTGCCCTGCTGGTTGGAGAATTACATAAAGCAGATCTCTTTATAGCCACTAAGAAGTACTTAAAGGGGACATTGTCAAGGCTGATAGCTCCAAAATTTGACCTACTTTTCTCCCTTATCTGTATTTGTAAAATGCACTTAATTCTTTGTGTTTTTTCTCAAACAAATGTTTCAATGTTCTTTTAAAGACTCAGCACTGACAAGCAAACACGTAGGAACAGGATGGGCACATCTAAGGGAAAGCAAGGAGTATGAGAAAGAAAACAAGGTTCAGTTTCAGGCTTTCAATAAAGAGGCCAGATTGTCCCCTAAGATCTATTTACAGAAGGTATTCCCCCACTACAACAGGCATAGGTCTCACTCTTTTGCTTTTGGAGGGGAAAGAAAACTCTTCTCCACCAAGAACGAGTGATACATTAACTTTTCCACAGCATCTCTCCATGGATTGTCCATACAGAACTTCTGTGCAAATGCTTCTGCCTTCATACAGATCCTCTGGGATCTACAAGTTTTGGGGTCTAGTGCCCTCTCCTTTCCACTGGAGAGGTAAGGGGGAAATGAGACCCTTCCTATGCCAGTGGAAAGATGTGGGAGGAGCTCTTTTCCTCCAGACCCCTTCCTCTGGGCTTTTTCTGCAAGAGTGAGCAATAAGACCTATGGTTTTCAATAAACTGTGATCAAACAAAGACTTGTTTTTTAATCATGAAATTCCCTTGACAATTTCCTTCTAGAGCACCATGACTGCTTCCCCACTACAACACAAAGAGCCTGATTCACTTCCTGCCATGCAAGTTGCAACTAATGAGAACCTCTGAGTATAAACTGTGCACTCACCAGGATGCACAGGGTTCATCAGTTTTAATCTAGAACAGATGTGCATAGTGCCATGAATCAGTAGGAAGGGCCTTGGTTTTGTATAACGGGCCTGTATACTACTCACTGAGGATAACTTGTAGATCTTCCTCATATCTTCGCCACTTGTGAGTGATGAGGGAATTCTGTATTCCCAGGGGGTCACTAGATGTTACATGGAACTATCTAGTAAAGTCACCAAAATTCAATTTGAAGATTAAAAAAATTAGGGAAATTAGAAGTGTAACCAGTATGTAATACTTCTTTAGATGATAAAGAAAGAAAAATAGCTATCTTTTTTTGTTTCAAATAAAAGGAAATACAATCTGTCTATGCCCAATATGCTAACAAATATTTGACTGCATATTCTGTCTTTGTTATACCTTAGAACTCACTGTGAGAGAAAATGTTTTCCCAATCTGAATAGTTATGGCCATATGAGAAAATATAAAATGTTTACTGTAATGAACACAAAGTATTTGTCCTTAACTTAATATCCTACTGATACATATAAACACGTAGCCATTAAAGGCTATGATAACACACAAAATAAATCATGGCAGGATGGATATTATAAATAACACATGTAGTAGCCGATTCTAATTTAATCAAAGATACTAATCTTGACTTACATGACATTTTATCACACTTTTTTCATTGCATTTCCCTGAGTACATGGGAAAGACTGTTACTATCTATGGGAATATGGCAATACTCAGTACACTGAACACATCACTGCCTACTGCAGATTTTACCAGTGCCAATTTTGCTCCATAAAAGAGCAACACAAAACTGTTAAGAAAGACTCTCTACACTGAACAAATCCTGCAGACAATGCAAAATGCAGGGGCAGTTATTCAGTACTTGATGGCATGGAACCATCTTGGTGTCCTAATTATTTTTCAAGCATAAACATAGGGGGGACAAAGGAGACATGAATAGCCACATTTGGTCTATTTATATGAAATAAACCATCCAGGGAGTGAGCTTTCTGATCACATTTGGCCCTGAAATACAATTTGATAAATAAGTAACATTATAGAAAGCTCAACCGTCTCTTGCTGAAGTTTCCACTGGGAAGCAGGTGTTCAGTTGATCAGTCAGCCTATAGAAAAGCCTAAACAAAGGAATGAAATGTTATCATCCTCAAGCAGTAGATGTCTGTAACTGAAAATGCCAGAATGGCAAATCTGATTAACTTCCTGGAGTTCACATATAAAGCAATGTATAGCAACATAAAATGTAAAATGCCAAACTAGTGGGAGAAACAAATGTAATGAAGAAACTACAAATACAATCTAATTGAACAGACATTAGTTAGAATACCAAAGAGTTTAATAAAGGTGGCAAACACCACAAAGGGAACTACATTCTTGACACAAGTAAAAGGTACAATAACTCAAGCTAGTAAAATGCTTTCTCGTTTTCATCTCACTTCCTGTCCGCAGACATCCATGGCCGCCTAGTTATTCTCTATGAATAATTTCTATAATATAAACACATTCCCAAAGACTCTGCTTCTCACTGTACTCTTTAGGCAATAATAGTTTAAGTAACTTATTCTCTCCTGATACATACTTATAGGATCTACAAGTGCAAGCAGGAGTAATGTGTACTTCTTAAAGGCCTCTAGACATATCTAATCTCACGCAAAATGTTATTAAGCTAGAAGAGTTTAATTTTTCATAATGATCAAAATATATAAATGTAAGAAAGATGGGACATTTTCAAACCATCGCACCTGATGCGGTTGTGCAAATCCCGTAACCATGTATGTAATTTTCAACTGAACTCCCAATTACATTTCAGCCCAGTAACGTTTGGGCATGCAAAACCTATTGTGACCCCAAAAAAATTGAAAAAGACAAGTGCATGGTCCAGGTACCATAGCCATCTATTTAAGAATGCAATAGCATTTGCAACACCGTTAGGGCATACCTTTCATCCAACATATGTAGTCTCCTCTTTCCCTCACATCTTTTGTTGTTTGAGGCTTGGAGAAGTAAATGTCCCTTCCTACTCCTCCAGTGTGGTCCAAGGAAAGGGTAAAGGGTGAGTACAATTGAAAATAATTCTAGTTTTGTGGCTATTCAACTCTCCAATTGCATGCTTAGCATTTGCTTTTTGAAAATCTCATCCATTATGTTATAAAGAAAAACTCTTTTTTAGTGTCATGTCTGGTAATATCATGATATTGAAATGGGATTTTTTTTAACCAATCTGTCACACAAGCAGAGTACAACTGTCATACCTATGATACATTCAACTGTATAAAATCAGTGCAATAAATATAAAGCAAGAAAGGGGGAAATGACTCAGTTTATAATTGTATGATACACCAAAACAATAAAACCAAAACCACCATCAACAACAAAAAGTGTTACATTTACACACTTACGGCTATCATAGCATATATTGCCCAGGGCCCGTCCTGTCTGAAGCAACACTTCCTGGTCTTTGCAGTTTAAAAGCTGCACCAGTGGCGGGATCAGCCCAGCATCCACACATGAGTTCCGCATAAATTCTGCAAACAACGGAGAGATATTTAATTAAAGTTGAGGTTTTTTTGGTTTGATCTTTTCTAATTAACACAAAAATCCTTCTCTGGCAAATGACTTTCCTTTCCAGATTGTACAGCACACAGGCATTGCAGCTGCCTCATTGCATAAGAATAAATTTATGTCTGGCAAAACAATCTAGTTATCAAAAAAGATTCTAGACAAGATGGTCAAATTTAGGATTCTGGCTATGCTTTTTCCCATTGCTCATTGATTCATCAGAAATCAAGTGTGTTTTAATTGACGTTCATGGAAACTAATTTCACATCCTCCAAATAATCACGGAGCATATTTTGAGAGTAATAAATACAAGGAGAAAAGAAGAGAACACTGGTAACATTTGTTCTCCACCTTTGCAAATTAAACAACAGTTAAGCTACTATATTACAAAACAGCAGATTTAAAACTGCAGCATTCCTACTCCAAAATGAACAGCCTTATCTGCTTTACTGCATTATCTTATTTAAGTAGAAGGGAAATGGAAGCCAAATATCTAAGCACCTGAAAAACTTATTACAAAAGATAGACAGGGAACTAACTCTGGGCAGGCTGGGGAATAGATCTCTCTGCAGAAGGTCTAGGAAAGGGGGAGATTTAGAAAAGCTTAAGAGGCCAATGGCCAAAGTAACTTTCCACAGCAAATGGCGCCACAATGGGGGGAAATCCAGGGTATCCAATCGGGCAGATTTTCTTACCCCTCTACCCCTTTTCCTGACAAGTTCCCCGCTCACAGGGCACCAGGCTATAATCTCTCTTACACCACTGTAAATCAGGAGTAACACCAATGGAATTACACTGATGTAAGTGAGATAAGAATTGGTCCTTTTTGCACAGGATACCCACCACATTTGCAGGGCTCCTGCAAATTCAGTCTCTTTCCTTGTACAACAGAACTACAATGGTTCTGCTTCCAGGCAGGATTCCCTAGCTAGTCTGGGGTCTGGATTTACCCCTACATGGCTGAGAAACGTATGCACCAGCTATCCACGTTTACTAGTCATGCAATAACATTTTTTCCCATGAAAATGACATTACTAAAGATTTAACTTGTCCTTGCATCCTTACAGACTTTGAGTGTCATGTATAGATAAACAGATGAGAAAGACTTGTATAGGTCAGGTGGAAGACCAATGGCCAGCACAAAAAACCCCTAAAACACAATCTGGTAAAACTGTAAATACATGCTATGCTAAGATGAATACAGGAGTGCTAGGGGTATCACGTCAGCACACTGCACGGTCATGTGCAGGATCCAAGATCCCATCTATCAGTCCCTTAAAGTTATCTATCTTTTCTTGCTTTTGCTATTTCTCATGCCATTTTTATTCACTTCTCTTCTTTTAATCCTTCAGTCTTCCACTTTCATCCCAGTATTTCTTTATTGGATCTATTATTTTCTTTCCCCTTCCTCTGCTTCTCTCCCTGTATCTTCATTCTCCCTTCTGTATATCCTCCATCTCTCTTCCGCTCCCTTCCGTTTTACATTCTCATCCTCTCTTCCTCAACTTCCCTCTTCTCCACATCTGTTTTACCCCCACAAAACCAGTCACTCCTCTCCACTGAAGGCAGGCTTTCTCTCTCAGTGGCACACATCATGTTTGGGGAGAAAACAGTAGCTCATTCTTCTTCACCCCTTCCTACAGAAGAGGAGTGGATTTCATCATCGGTCCCCATTCATGTGAGAAGATGCACATTAGGGAAAGACAAGCAAAATTCATGGCCCACTCGCTGTTGTCAGGAGTAGACTTCAGTTCAACTGAACCAGATGTGGTGCGGAGGGGGATGGAAGGAACTGCTGGACAACAGTGCTATGAAAAGCAGGGAGCTGTATTACTGGTGTCCAGCCCCACTAGAAGATGCAGCAGGTCTCCTAGAGGCCTAGATCCACATTAAAATACCTAACAGCACATGTGTTACATAGCTGACCAGAGACTGAGTATGAAGATCCCAGAAGTTGAAACCAAATGGGTTGGCTTTATAGTTTGTTTTTTCTAGGGAGGTAACTGAGTAAGGTTTGTGGAATTGGGCATCGTGCAATAACCTTTCTGAAAAATATTTCTCAGTAAATTCCATCTGGAGGTAAAATATTGCAGTTGGGAAATGGATGAGGCATGCATATGTGTGCCCCTTTGAAACACGGATTTTAAGATTCTAGAGGAGGAGATCAAAAGCTCATGATGAAGCTCTCAAACCACAGCTGAAACTATGGCTTGACTGTTGAAGAGAAAGGAAGTGCTGGTGGGTATTTATTGTTTGTATTGCCACAGCACCTAGGAGCGCTAGTCATTGACCAGGACCCTGCTGCGCTAGGCAGCACACGAACACAAGACAAAAAGATGGTCCCTGCCCCCAAAGAACTTAGAATCTAATATAAGACAAGAGATGGACAGAGACAGGCAAATGGAGGAGAACAAGGAAACAATGACATAATATTGGTCAGCATGACAGGCAGTGGTATCAGCACACCTGCATTTGAACTGTTGTCAAGTTTTCTGTAGGTATCACGGCAAGGGAGAGTTTTAAGGAGGGATCTGAAGGAGGATAACAAGGTAGCTTTGTGGATATTTACAGGGACCTTCTCCCCAGTGTGAGGGACAGCATAAGAGACGGTATGAAAGTTCTTGATTGAAAAGTTAACAAATGGCTGGTATCGTGGGCTGGTCAAAGGTGAGTTTTGACAGCTCAATAGCAAATGAGACTACATGTAGTACAGAGGCTGACTCGGAAGGTCCTTAAAAGTGAAGACAAGCAGCTTATGTTTGATATGATAGAAAAGGGATGACATGGTCAAAGTGATGGTCCAAGAATTATTTTTGCAGCAGCATTCTGAATGGATATGAGGGGGGCAAGACTGTATTTGTCAAACAAAAGACAAGAATATGGCAGTAATAGAGACTGATATGATCAGAGCCTGGATAAGAGTTTTAGTTGTATGGAAGGACAGGAGAAGCCATAACTTCGAGAAAAGTGAAAAGGCTGACAGTCTGACTGAGATACAGAAACAAGGAGCATGTTGCTTCAGTTCAGGTTGTTTCTCTGTGACAGAGATGAAGTTAGACAAAACGAGGGGAAATTTACAAAGGTATAAGTAGAACCCAGGTGAGTAGGCCTTTCACTGTGTATGGGAGGGGTTGGTTTTGTTTGTTCTGCTCTACATGCTTGGCACATTTGGGTAATACTTTATTTAGAAGAAGCTGTATCACTGCAAACATAAGCTATCACAGGATCTAGGAGAAAAAGGGCTTGCAGGTTTCAAATGCAAATAGTCATGGAGATACTTGCGGCGGGGGGCTGTAAGGCAGGTCTTGGTCTAAGAGTTGGCAAATTGTAGATTCAACCCCAGGGTAGGACAAGGCCCAAGGCCTGACAGACCCCGGAGAAAGGGAAGCAGTAACTGAGACACAGATTGCATCTGTTATATACCCAGATAACAAAAACACGCTTAGAATTTTAGATCTAACTGGGAGCTTTAATAGGGAAAATTTGATTGTATAGCCAGTTTTTCTAAATGGAATTTTAAGTGAGCAGAAAAAAAGTTAAATGTTTGGGATTACAAATAACAGAAAACTTGACAGTTTGGTTAAATTTGGTACGGTTCTTGATGTTAATCAAATACAGTTAAGAGTGATTTGGACAGATGACGACAGATTCATCTTTCCATAGGCAGAAAAGCAAACTTTGAGCCAGATTTATTTTATTTCTCTTTCAAAATATAAACATTAAAAGAATGCTGATCATTACAATTCAACTTGGGCAAAAGGAGTGTATCAACCACCTGTCTCTACACAAGATCAGTTCATCAAAATTGTTAATTCCCCACCTCAGTTCCAGACAAAGCTGGATCTGAAAGAGCCTACCCTCTCCTGGAAGCCTCTTCTAGCCTCATACATCAGATCCAATCCTGATGTGCGAGGTCATGGGGGATCTTTGTGGGGACTGGGACTGCTTGCTCCTGCCAACAGTATCTTTATTAAATGTATCCAGACAGGACCACTGTTAATCTTCATCTATTCCTCTGGTCCCACTCCCATCCATGATCCACCTAAGATGGTAGAGGATGGATGGACCGTCTTGAGTAAACCCCCTTCCGCAACTTCTCTTCCAAAGGAAAAGTAGAAGAGGCAGATGGAAGGAATAATCATCCAGTGTTCTCCCCAAAAAGGAATCTGTGAGAGAGATCTGCAGAAGGAATGGCAGCTGCCAGGATCCCATGTGGAAAGCAAATGAGAAACATCCTTCTCTCCCCTACTTGGCTACCTCCAAAGGATGCAATGATTTTCAGTCTGTAGCTTCTCACCAGTGAACCTCCTTGGAAGGGAATGGAGCAATTCAGAGGGTGAAGGAGGTCAATTATGTCTCCTTTTTTATTCCTTCTAAAGGGTCCTGGCAATGGCTCCTGCCTGCGGACCTCCAGCATTCACTCCACTTCCTACCCAGCTGAGGGAGGCCCAGGGTACATAGAACAAGTTGCCTTGTCCATCCAGACATATATATTTGGATTTAAATACAAATATAAAATTCTATAATAGTTTGGCTAAATGATGTGCTCGTTTGTATATCTGTCACTTCTTACACCATCTTGTATATAAAAAATAATCCCAAGAAGTCTCCCATTCTTACAGTACAAATAGAACAACACTGAATTTAAGTGGGGCTGAAAGAATGTGGAGGGCCTTGCCTAGGCCCTCTGCTCTGGATGAATTTCACCTATGTTGGTATTTTTAGAGTCCATGAACTATTCTTTTTTTTTAGAAGAATTTCAACTATATATATGTTGTATAGCACCTACCATTATAATCCCTGAGCCTGATTAAGGGCCTTTGGCAGCTACTGTAACACAAATAATTGTCTATTTCAGAGTGACTGTTCCTAATATTTTCTTACAGGTCCTGAAAGAGTTAATAATGTTTTCACAGGTCTCAGCCCTAAGTTGTAATTTGTATGTCCATTTGCCACACTTGTACAACCTGTTGTGGTAACTGTTTACACAAAATATGTACAAACATTTCTGTACATGCATTTCTGAAAATCTGTGCCTTAATTTTTTTTTGCCTAATAAAAACACACAATAGATTTTTAAAAATCAAATTACAGATAGCACAAGAGTAAAGACTGAAAACTCCTGAAAGCAAACGCTGTTTCGATGTATTAGCAAAAGGATAAATGCACTCTACACAAATCTAGTGACGACAAAATACTGACAAAACAAAAACAGAAAGGAAGAAAAGGAGACAGATGAAAAATCTCTAATCTACAAAATGAAAACATAAATGAAATAAATCATACTGACAAGTGAGGTGTAAAACTGAAGATGTTCCAGCAGAAAAGTTCTTGTAGAAAACCTCACCATTTTTGGCTACTTCTGCTATGATGTTAGCTACTTTTGCCGTGCAGGAAGATTGTGGAGTCAACAGATTTGCAAACACCTGAAGAATCCCACTTTTCTGGATTTTTTCGCTTGTCTCTGTATCTGAAAAACACGTCAAAACAAAAAGAATCACTTGCATAATAATTAACAGCCTTTTTTTAAAAAAGAGGGGAGAGTACATTTTGAAAATGTGCATGCATGCAAATTTTACTTAAATCTAGACCAGTGGTTCTCAAACTTTTATTGGCGACCCCTTTCACACAGCAAGCCGGTAAGTGCAATCCCTCCCCTAGAAATTAAAAACACATTTTTAATATTTAACACTACGTTAAATACTAAATGTAAACCCCTTTTGCTTAAAATGAATTTACCTTTTCTCACTGCTTTTAAATTAAGACAAAACCACATTTTTATCAAATACTATTATAAGCAGAAAAGTTTTTTTTTAAATAGAATTTTATTTTAATACTTGACAGCAATTAATCACCAGAAACAGCCAAAAATCTGCGAGGTGGATGATGCTGTTTATTTGACACAAGTTTTATTGTTGGCGTTGTTTTAGAAAGGGTGCATCAAGCCAATTTTGGTATTTTGTCTTTATTGTGAGAAGGCTGGAGAATCCACTCTCGCATTCATAGGTAGTGGGAAACAGCAGAAGGACTCCGAGGGCCATTTCAGACACTAGTGGGTATCCACTTCAACTGAGCACCAGAACTGGTTTGGAGACAGCTGTGTGAATTTTGCTTTCACATTGAATGGATTCTTCAGCAGGGAATGAAGTGCTTCTGCTAGAGCTGGGAAGTAGTGCAAGCACTCTTCATGAAGGGCTCTCAGATGTTCACTGATCGCTGACTTGAGAGCACTATCAATGTTGACATCTTCCTCCTCACTGAACGAGGAAAGTGTCAGAAATATGCCGTGTCTGGCTATGTCCAACTTCCTGCACCACAGGTCCAACTTCAACTGGAAGGCCCAGATTTTATTAGTCAGGTCTATTAATGTTGAAGGTTTCCCCTGAAATAACAGATTGCGGTCATTAAGGCTATCAAAGATATCAACTAGAAATGCCAAGCAGAGAATCCATTTCTTGTCACTGAACTTTTCGTTTAGCTCGTTTCTCTTTTTGCAGGAAAAACTCCACCTTCCCTTCACAAAGTATAAAAACACGCTTTAATGTACGTCCCCTAGAAAGCCATCGGACTTGAGAGTGGAAAAGCAGAACTTCATATTCATGTTCCCAACCCAGAGCATATGCTTTAATGTAGTTCATTGCTCGGATAACAACCTCCACCACAGCATCAAGGCACATTGGCAGGGTCTTTGCAGCTAGACTTGATGATGGATTCCACAATGAATGACAGTTACATTAGGTGACACACACTTTACCTTCTGCTGAAAGTCAGACCATGACCCCACTGTGGCTGGAGCACCGCTGGAACAGATACAAAGATTTTTTCACTCAGTGCCACTGCTTTCAAAAAAGACATTGACTTCATTGAAAATGGCCTGTGCTGATGTGATTGTTTCAAGCTGTTCACAGACTAAGAACTCATCATTAACATCCTCAGCATTAAAATACCTTACGAACACTATCAGTTGTGCACAGTTAGTCACATCAGTAGTTTCATTAAGTTGCAGGCTGAACATACTGAAAGCAGAATGCTTAGTTTTGTATACAGCTTTTTTTTGATATCTTCAGACATCTCACATATTCTGCATTTCACAGCATCATTCGACATGGAAAGTATATTAAGCTTTTTGGCAGTATCATTGCCAAGCATAAGCGACACAATGTCTTTGCACACTGGCAAAACAAGGTCCTCGCCTATTTTATGTGGCGTTTTGGTACGGGTAATCATAGCAACACAGAATAAGAGGCCTCCACAGCTAAGGACATTTGCTGTTGGAAACTTCCATCTGTATCAAGCTTGGCTTTCTTTAGTGCTTCTTCTCTGTATTTGAAAAAAAAACATGTTTTGATTTTTATGCTCAGGGTGTCTTGTTTCATGATGCCGCTGCAGTTTGCATGGTTTCATCGATTCAGCAGACAAATCTTTGCAGCAAATGACGCATTGCAGTTTTTCAATACCAGAGGTAACGATGCTGGTAAAGCTGTGTTTAATGTAAGACTCGAGATACTTTTGCTTTTTAGCAGTTTTAGCAGTAGAGGTAGTCATTATTTTCAGGAGAAAGTATGCGCTTCTGTCTCCGATTGTCAAATAATGAAGTACTTCTTCAGCAGCCTTCTAATTTGTCTCAATCCCAGGGCTGGGCACAGGAAAAATGGCACCCTGGCAAACTTCTACGTGGCGCCCTTTCTTTGGAGGTGGAGCAGGATTGGAGGTGGAGTGGAGTTGGGGGTGGAGCTGGCCTGGAGGGGCTTGGAGCTGTGTGCATGGTGGGGGGGTAGGGGCTCACAACCCCACACCTGGCCTGGCTTGGGGCTCCCAGCTCCCCAGGTGGCTGGGCTCATTCACGGCCCCATTGGCAGCGGGACTTGGGGCTGCTCACAGCTCTCCAGGGACTCAGAGCTGCTCACAGTCCCGTGCCCAGCTGGGGTCAGGGCTGACAATCTGGCACTCAGCCAGGGTCGGGGCTGTGAGCAGCCCAGCGGATGGTGGCGTTCTGGGATGCTCACAGCTCGCAACTCTCACATCTAGGGGTCACGACCCCCCCAGTTAGAGAACCAATGATCGAGACCTTGCTGAAAGATAAGACTGACTGTCTTGCTATATACAAGGCAGAGCTTGCTTTGTCACTGTTCATCTAACAGTGTTTATCTACCGCAAGGGTTTCAAAGCACTTAATATAAATTAATCCTTACAAGGCAACTGTATAGTAACTAAAAGTGTAGGATTATCCTCATTTTACGTACCGATGGGGAAAGTAATGCACAGAGCGGTAAGACAAAATCCTGATGAAGGCTTAGGGGACAAAAAGGTCTGTGGCAGTCCAACATCTATGTAAAAGTAAACTGGCTTTACCCTGAGCTGGCCAATCGGGGGAGCTCCACTTAGTGCAGAAATAGAGGTGGAGGCGACTCATTTCTCTTGGGCCAGCAGAGCACTGTGTAGTCCGTGCATGAGTATGGGGGAAGGAGAACCAGAGTTACATAAATCTTGGACTTATCTCCCACTCTCCAGACCCACTGGTGTGCTGAGAATTACTGTGCTAAGGCAGCACTAACTCCTCTGCAGCTCCAATGGCAAGGACAGAAGAAACAAAACTGGACTTTCTGTGTGCAGTTGGGGTATCAAGGGTTTCAAGGAGGACTCTCTTCCCCTTCCTTCCAATTGTTGAGGGATACCTGTACACTGACAGGTCCCACCTTCCATGCTTGGATGACAACCTACTTACAGAATTGAAAAACAACAGTAATTCACATAGGAATTGAAGCAAAAGGTCCTACATACTAAGCATGTGTTACTTTTCTACTGTCAAATGTTTTTACATTACAGATTAACATGAGTGCAATAGACATATGATTAGATAGCCGTTGTTATTTTGTCGTTTTATAAATGCACTGGGACGTCTGTTGTACTTTGTCATTCATCCAAAAAGTTACTGCATTCTCTCAGAATGTCAGCTCAGATGCAATAATTGATGTTCTTGTGCAAAGTAGATCAAATCCATCTGAACTCAATCTGCTCGCTCGCGCTCTCTCTCTCTGGTGTCTTGCAGATACTAAAAGATGTGCAACATTCTCACATCGCTTCACAATAGACTCCAAACTTGTCGGTAACAGGGAAAAACTGGGAGTTGGATAGGAAATACAAACCACTCTTGTAACTAAGGGCAAGTCGACACTGTAACTGAAAGTCTGATTGCAGCACCCATCAACATACCCATGCTGGCATTAATCTAGCTAGTGCAGCTAAAGGTATCAGTAAAGTGAATACCCCAGGGCACAAGGTAGGCTTGCACAGTCTGTATTGAAACCTGTGCTGCCACGTCTTCACTGCTCTTGGTACCTGAGCTAACTAAATTAAAGCTATCTTGAGTGGGCTTACACAGGCTGCCACCACACACTCTGAATGCAGTGTAAACATACCTTGAGTGTCGCACACAGAGTTGAGGAGAGAGGTAACTAAACACTACCTGCTGCAGTTCTCTTTCCATCACTCTCCACATTGGCTGTGGCAAGCAAAACCATGAAAGATGTCCTAAATAAGTGAGGCAGGACAGCAATAACAACTGTACTTTGCATTTATTAGGGGTTCTCAAACTGGAGTTTGGGACCCCTTAAAGGGTCATGAGGTTCTTACTGGGGTGACGGGGGGAGGGAGGGGTCGCAAGCTGTCAGCCTCGACGCAGGCCGTGGCTGTTAGCCCTGTCAACATGGTTAACAGCCAGAGCCCTTCAGAGCTGGGTGGCCGGAGAGCAGCGGCTGCTGGCTGGGTGCTCTGAAGGCAGCACCATCCCCAGCAGCAGTGCAGAAGTAAGGGTGGCAAGGCATGGGGGGAGGGGTCATCACTTTTTTTGTGGGGGGTCACCACAACCTGAAATATTTTCAAAGGGCATCCCAAAAATATGGCTGAGAGAAAAGAGCCCTGGGTTTGAATTCTGTGTCTGTCACTGACTTGCTATGCGTGATCTGAGAAGTTACTCTTTGCCTCAGATTCCTTGTCTATAAAATAGTGCTAACGTCTGACTATTACTGACCAGAGGTGTACGTGAGGATTCATTAACTAATATTTATACAGCACTTTCAACAGCAACATGTGATATAAGTGCTAATTATTATTATTCTGTTTACAGGTTTACAAGTTGGTTGTGAGCTTTCAAATATGATGAGGATCCTTAAGTCATCATAACAGAATATTAATGATCCATATGGAAGCCATTACAAACAGACTAATTTTGAGATAGAGCACACACTTTGCAGGTAAGTTCTCTAATGGATGCATGGATGAAAGAGAAAATTTGCACACACACAGAATGCACTTCCATGATAAAAGGAGTTCCAGATACTGATTTCATATGTATTTATGGGATAACAGACCCCTTTGATATCAGCCGCTAAAGTATTGTAAAACAAACATGGAAATATGGAGTTCTACTGACCTGTACAATACTAGCCACAATTAGTAGGCCAGAGGCATTAATGGGGTTTCCCCTGACACATTGCTGAGATAAACAGTATCCAATCTTATTTTTATGGTCTTCAGTTTGATGGACTCATTACTGTGCAATGCATAAATTACATAAATGGAATAAAATATGTCCTGTGATTTGCAAGAAGTGGGAGAAATAAAATTAAATGGTGCTCCTGGCAAGTTGTGTCCAGCAAATATGTCCTGATGTATTTGATTGAGATAAGCGAGTGCCAATAAAAATGCACTCCTCGGCTTACTAGACTTCTGCTGGAAATCTGAGTATCAGCTGCTAGTAGAAAGTGAATGCAAATAAACAGAACAGCTTGTCCTTCTCTTACCAGTGAGCATTATTTGGACTCCTCCCCCTTTCAAAACCAAAACCTCAAACAAAATGCCTTCCTCCTCCCCTTCGCCCCCATCTCCTGCCCCATGTCCTGGCTCCCATGGCCCAGGTAGAGTACTGACACTAGGATTTCTCAAGCACAACGGCAACAGGGGAAACTAGCTATCATGTCCAGCAGCACTTCCAAACTACTGGGGGCGTGGCTGTGCCGCCGTTCCATCCCACCTTGCTAGTACCTGCCAGCAAGCACTGCAGGAAATACATGCTCTTCACCACCAAGCGGAAGGAAGGCTATACACCGCACACCACTTACACCACTCTCTGTGGCACTCAGCCTGCAGCTGCCCGGTGCATATAGAAAGTCACAGAGCATCTCCGCTTATCCACTACAGCTCTGAACATTCCCCACCCTCAGCACTCCTCACAGGATCCATAGCACAATTTAGCCCATTATGCAGAGCATATAAACTCATCTAAAGTGCATTATATTGAGACAATATATTTTAGCAGAAAACGTATTAATTTAGAAAAAAGACAGATGTGTTTATCGTGCATTCTGTATAAGGAGTCCCCAAATGGTAGGTACTAGCCAAACACGCATCACTATAGCATCACACACATAACTCTAGAGTAAAGAGTCCTTTCTGCACCTTCATAATAAGATCCGTTTTTCAGAGGTTTAGCATTCATGTTAGCATTTGAATATACAAATTTTGGGGAACATATCAATGGACTGCAGCACAGGATTAAAATTTAGATTGCTTTCTTAAAACCTTTGGAAGTGGATCGATACTTTAACTATAAAAAAACAAACTTTTGGTAGGTTTTGAAATACTATGGGAGGTTGTCTCACCTTAACTATAAAAGCGGTTTATTTATAACCCTGAATATGGCTAGTTATTTCCAGGACTCCTACTTCAGGCTTTACTATTCCTTTTGTTGTTAAGAAAGGAGGATTTAGTCACATGCAAGTTACGACATGGTTCTGGCAGATGGAAGCTAGGAGGTGCCAAGGGAGGTCTCCAATCAGACTGACTTGTCTACTGAGCAAGCTACTCCACCGCAGAAGAGGCTGCAGCTGGTGGGACAACTGGCAGTAAATGGCTGTGGGAGAAAGAGACATCAAAGGCTTTGTGAAGGGTGGCTTTAGAAGCAAGTGTCAGACAGGAGGCGCTTTCAAGGAGGGGAAGAAACATACAAAGCTCAGACATGTTTGTGAGGCAGTGCTTCAAAGAGGCAAGTAGCTCATGGCTTACCTTTCAATGAGAATGTTAAGATTCTTCTTATCTGCTGCTGTTGTAGGCCCTGCCTAGTCTGTGGGATGCACTGTAAGTTTGGCCTGAGCTGTGGAAGATGGCAGCTGCATGCAGAATATTAAAAAAGTTAACTTGTATCATTTACCATCTCTCTTGGGTTTCCTTTACATAACCAGATGCTGGTTATGTGGTGAGAGCTAGGGAGCTCAGGAAACATGGACTATTTAGCTGATGAGCCTCACCAACTAGTCAATGCCCCATGACCTCCCAAGACTGATACGGCAGACATCAAGGGAGTCAGAGGTGATGAATGACATCTGAGAGCCATGGAAGAATAAGGAGGATTTTTTTTAAATTTGTTCTGGGGTCATATAACATAGTAAATGCATTTGTGCAGTGGTATTTCCAGGGTGATTTTAAATACCGCTACTGCTTTTTTTTTTTTCTTTTGCAGAAGCCCAACCTTTGGGAAATGATGCTCCCAAAGCTAGCAGATGCTGATGCCCCCACAGAGCCATGCAGAGTAAGAATATTTCCTATTATTTGAAAACTGCAAAAGTGTTGACATGTAAAAATGGTGTTTCCTATTTGTTCCTTTGGCAGGCGCTGGAGAAGATCAGTCTGGTTTTCTGTGCTAAAGCAATGGTGGGAGTTATTATTTGGTTACAGTTCTCTGAAAGAATGTGTGGAGAAAAAGGGTACTATCTCTTTAAGGGACAGGTGCCTGCACCTGGGAAAGATCAAGGAGGCCCTGTCCTCTCCTGTCCTGTCCTGTCGGTTGAGTTACATAAACAGGAACAGAAAACAGAGTAAGGGAAAGAGAGGAGAAGAAGTCAGGCTTGCTGCAGTTGCTCTCTCAGACACCAGGAGACAAGCCTAAATTGACTAAGAGACTTGGGTGTGGCCTGTAAGTTTGGGAGGCCTGAACCTGGGGCCTGAGGAACTGTCTATTGTAATAATTCCTGGCCTGACGCCGTATTAAAAGATGACATGGTATCTGGTTAATGTGCATTGTCTTCTCCTTGCCTGGGGCTACTGAACTGAACCTGTTGCTGTTCCACGTGGAGAAACTGCAGTGGTGTGTACATGCAGTGCCACACTGGGCCACAAAGGGGGTGCTCCGTGACTGGCTGCACCTTTCCAAGTAAGTACTAGGCATTTTCCAAACCTGTTGGCTTTTAGTAAACGTTTAAAGTGTTACGTTTTGTTCACGCTCTGTTGTATTACAATGAACTATCTCTGGCTTATTAATCACAGTGTGTTCGGCAGAGCCAAAATTCAGTTCAGTCATGCTCCCACCGCTCTTAGGTCTGCTGAGACGGAGGAAAGGAGAACGGGGCACAGCTAACACCAGCTTTATCTATGCTCAGGTATGCCTGAGCAAGAGGCAGATGAGGGCCAGTGCTAGACGTTTTTAACCACCTTGCCCAAACCACATGGATAACTAGCTCCCTGCACACTTGTTAAACTGTGGCCTTAAAAATCTGACAGACTAGGAAGCCTGCCATTCCAAAGCCACTCTTCAAAATCCCTTTGCTGTAAAGGGACTTGAGACACTTTCTTTGAAGGCCTAATTTTCAGGCTGCATTCATGCACCCATAGTGCTTCTGAAAACTGGCACCAATTGAGTGCAGAAAAATGCACATGTACTGTTAATACTGTGTACATGCAACAGTTTCTTTGAAAATCAGGACCATTGCATGCAACTTAAGGCTTGTGCTTACGCTGGCAAAACTTTTGTCGCTTGGAGTGTGGGAAAAAAACATGCTGCTGAGTGAGAAAAGTTTTGCCAGCATAAGTGTGAGTGTAGCCATGTGATGCTGGCGGGAGAGCTCTCTCGTAAACATAATAAAACCTCCTAAATGAGCAGTGGCAGCTATGTCAGTGGGAGAGCTCTCTCCTGCCAACACAGCCGCTGTCTACACTTGCGCTTATGCCGGCCGGCAAAACTTACGTCGCTCAGCGGGATGTTTTTTTCACACCCCAAAGCAACAAAAGTTTTGCCAGCATATGCAGGAGCGTAGACAAGCCCATAGTGTTATGAGCTGCGTGAAACATTATGGTCTGAGTTAAAATCCCATGGAGATTGATAGGTGTGAACTCATCCTTGGATTAACATAACTGTAACCATCAACTCTCAACTAGGACAAAAGGTGTATGTGATCGCACTTTGGGGCTTTTGGTTGAATATTGTTTTAGAGGGGTGAAGAGAGATCACACTGAAATTGTAGACAGACAAGAACAAAGAGGGAGGGAGATGCAAGAAAGCCAAAAGGCTTGGGGACTGTAATCTAAGAGACTGCTCCTTTTGTTCTTGGTTCCTTCTGCATTCAGATACACAGAACTTTGTACATTCCTTGTAAATAAACAAAATTGCATCAAAGAAAATATCAGACTCCATCAATTTCTACTTCTAACTGCAACATCCCCAGAGCTCCTCTGACTAGCTGCTTGGATTGAAAAGGGGCAACAATGGTATATTAAAAAACAAAGTAGCAAAAATGGAGAATTTGAATTCAAGCTAAGCCTTTTGCCTAAGACTTCCCTGTAGTTGCTATGTATCAGCACAAAGAGTATGTCAGATCACACAGGACTAAAACCCTCTTAGTGACATAGCAGGGCGATTAAAATGTGAATTTCCTTGCTTTTTATGCTTCATGCAGTGCCTAAAGTGGGAAGACCAAAGGGGGTGGGAAGCAAACTTCTTTGAGGCTGCAAAACCAAGCTGCAGAGCAGAGCACCGAGGCTATACAACTGATTAAAACTAAGTAGTGGAAATAACCACAGAAAAGAACCAAAGAACCCTCAAATTAAGCTGTTCATTATCTCTCAGCTGCATTTTCTATTAACTTTGTGTTTCATTCTTTACATCTCTGCATCCTTTCTTCCATCTTCAAGTGAAACAATATAAAAAAAATGGGGATGGGGGGTGTGGGATAATTCAGGAGAAATGTTGCCACTTGGCACTTGCTAGTAGGAGAAAAGTACTGAAATTCAGCTCCTGCTCCCTTTGAACAATGAGTTTAAGTTACACCATTATTTTGGTTGTGAGGGGTTTCTAGTAGAAAGAGTTTAGAATGAGCTTCAATACAAATGGCTAGAGATGGAGTAATTCCCCCAGTACAGAACTTTACAGGGAGAAGGGAATGCACCACAGAATTATAAATAAGCAACTCAAGTAACTTCACTATTACCTTCTTTATTAAACCAATCACGTTTGTGATTTATTCTTTTGAAAAACACATACATTGTTTCTGCAAAGATATTTTATAAATCTCCTGTAACCACTGTAGAAAATTACTTGACTTCATAACGTCCCTCCCACATGAACTAACTCATCAGAGGGAGAGGGGGATAAATGGATAAGTAAGTTATTATGAGCTACATGCAACGCAACAGAAAATATTCCATTTGATCTTTTAGCAAGCAGGGTGAGGGAAGGGGACACAGAAAATATTATTGCCTGGCACATCCTCATAAAACTACACACAAAAAGATGCACATGACCAAGAACAGGTATTCACAGTACATTGCCTACCACAAGAAGCATTGCACATTTCTTTCATTACCCTCCTGGCTTATTCTCTGCCCATCCAAATCTAGCTCTACTCTAACTAGACAAACATAAAAAGTGGCTCATAAAGAACATAAATAAAACAAATGATGAGATCTCATCTGGAAATTAATATTGCTAGTAAGGGAAGATTTTGCCTAGCCATTACTGAACCTAAAAGATCATCCTGCTTATGAAGCTACATTTTACAGACTACTGCCCCTAATAAAATCATCATCCCTCTTTGTATATAGAGATCAATAAAAATGTACGAGTACCCGTTGGCATGTCCTCCCCCGTTAGTTACTGTGCTTCACTCAAACACATTATTTGTTGGGAATTTGTTTCTTCACCTGCCCTACAAACTGGATCCTTAAAAGGGAGGAAAGGACGGAGGATTCTTTGTTAGCTGCATGTTTCCAGCATGACTGTTGCTAAGAGAGTGTCTGCTTTCTGTTCTGTCTCCTTCAGCCGCAGCCAAGAGATGCCACCCCTGTTTCTCATCAAGAAGTAGGGTCATGGTGCATGGAGATTTCTAAGTGAAATATCAGATTCAAGATTTAAAAAAAAAAAAAAAAAAAACCAGATTGGGTTAACGCTCTAAAAACTCTACCCAAAGATTAAAACTGAATTTGGGGTAAAAAACATCCTTTAAATAATCTATCGCATGCTTAAACTCTCTCATTAATTTACACACTCTTGTTTGACTTTCTGTGGGGAAACATACGCCCATGAGTACTTAGTGTACTTCACAGGGAAGTATAGCTAAATATCCAGATGGGCCAATTATCCTTCTATGTCCCTCTGAACATACCATCTATTGTATCAAACTGTTGCCAATCTTACTTTATATGCTAAACTTGGGTGAAAGTGTAAGTCTGCCCCCTCCCTTGCCTTGTTTCTACCAATCTAACTTGTGTGAACTTGGGCAAGCCACTCAATCTCCCTGCATTTCTGTTTCCCTCCTCTGTAAAATGTGAATATGATGTCCATTTTGTAAACTGCCTTCTTCAGATCTGGCTTGGAGTAAAAATAAAGCCAAGCCTCAAGGCTGTTAACTCAGTACTGTAATTTATTAAATTTCTATTAAGCAACCTTCTATCCTGTGACTGCTTCAAAATATCCCAAAGTGTACAGAGTACAATTTTGCTATACCTTTATTGGGAGACTATCTTTATAAACCAAACAACTTTTGTCAATCCCTTGAGCGATTACTTAAGACAAGTTTCAATACTTGCACTGACTAAAAAAAAAAGTCTAATGATAAAAAGAGATCATATTTTAAGTCATAAGCATGTCACGCAGTTTTACAGATAAGCTTTCAAACTTAACTCTACATTGCTTGATTTCTGAATACTAGTTTTTTCAAAGAAGTTTTTGCTCAACTTTTGTATTGTGTGTTAAAAATAATAATTTAAGAAGGAAGTTTTGCCAGTGGAACTTGTAAATTTCATTATCTGGAATACCAATAACCTATACCTTCTGAAGAAAATACATAACACAATCTTTATTTGGTAAATTATGTATTCAAGGAATAGTAATTGGAATGTAACACTTGCAGTTATCCCGATTTAGGTCTGGCCTACACTAGAAAATCCATACCCCTGAGTGGCACTGATAAGCTGACCTAAGTCCCTGTGTAGGCAGTGCTAGGTCAACAGAAGAATTCTTCCGCCAATCTAGCTACCACCTCTCAGGGAAGTGGATTAACTACATTAACAAGAGAAAATCTCCCATCTGCGAAAGTAGTGTCTACACTAAGCACCGTGGGGTGCAGCTGTGCCACTGTAGCGTTTTCTGTGTAGACAAGCCAAGCCCTCAGTGTGTTAAAATTAAGTAAAGTATACTGTGATAATATTTTACATTTGTTGGGGTCTATCCATCTAGCTACTGGGGTAACCTTCTGCTCGGTGGTAGTAATTCCCTTGAATTTCGCCTGATACCCTCCTGATTTAGCCAGGTACTGACTACTTGGAACTCAAGGTAAGTATTTAACAAATTCTTTAACAAAGATGTGAGGCTACAGATACTAGAGCTTTGCGGATCAGGCAGCGTCATTAGCAGATAGCTCCAATGAACTGGTAACAAGAAACAGCACATATATTAACCAATCAATCAATACAGAGCCAGGCAAACTGCTCTTAGGTAAATAAAGTCAACAATTAACATAGAACCTGAGCTGCTGTTAATAAACTGATTAACCAGCCAAGAACTTAGCTAAGTAGGTATCTTTCTCATGAATCATAACCATAAGCAAGCTTCTGCATACCGCCACCCAGGAGTCCCATCTACACATGTGGAGACCCCCAAATGTCACACAATTGACACCTTGATTGACAGCCCGAGGCTGCACTTATTCTGCTGGCCATATTGTTGTAGCACACCCTACAACATTTATATAGCACCTTTCATCCCATTCCATACGATACGTATACAGTACCACTGAAACGAACTAGCCTCAGGGGCTTACAGTGCAATAAGCATATGCCATATGGTGGAGAAGGAACATTTTGCACAACGACACTTCGACAAACCTCTATTCTAGAAAAATGTTTGGGCTTTAACTTCCACATAAAACATTTGGCTGAAAAATCTGCATAGTAAACTCAATGAAACTCAATTTATTTAACTTGCTGAGTCAACCCTGTTAGATTTTAACCTGTAGTTCTAGGAAGCATAGATTACTAAAGCCAGGTGTAAACTAAAAACTTTTGCTGGGATAGTAGCATCGATTAGGGCTGTGATTTTTTAATACATTTTTATCCTGGCAGTTATACTGTCCCCTCAAAAAAAATGGCAATTTTACTAGTATAGCTTATTTTGTTTGAGAAACAGGTATAGGCTATATAATCAAAATCATATTTTTGCTGGAAGAAAGTGAAGGGACTGTTGGTACAGCTATATTAGCACACCTTTTCTAGTGCAGATTAGATTTAAACCATCCCTTCCAGCAAAGATGGAAAATGCCATCACTGTTTTAGGTCTAGGTTGGTACCAGGCTCGATATGCTTGGCTGTGTTGAAAACGTGCGGCTGAAGAATGTCTATCTTTCGCAGGTAATTTGAGGGTTGTTGCCATTCGTCTTAGAAGATCTTCATATTGGCCATGATCATTGGGTGATGATGCAGATGGCAGGATAATGGCATCATCTGGTGATGATGAGGCCCCTGTAGGAGGTGATGAGTCTATTGGTACCGGCAATGCCATAGCCCCCCCGTTGTTCTCCGTGTATATCGATGAAGGGTGGGATGTTATAATATGGGTCCCATTCTTGTCAGTGTGGTCTGTGGTTCGATCGTGGTGGTGGACTTTGAGGTTATCGGAACGATTGTTCTTGTGGTGGAACTTGCATAGGCGCATAGTAATGTTGTGGACTGTGTTCTGAGGAGAAGCACTCTTCTGGTTCAGATGACTACTTGGAGTCTAACACCTCGGACAGCGGTGGTGTCATTGGTACGGTCGGTGTTAACGGCAGTTGTGTTGACTGCTGAGGTTGCGGAGATGGTAGGGATTGTGGAGGATGTGAGACTGGTGGTGGCTGCAGAGCTGGCGGTCCCTCTGGAGCTGCAAAACTCTGTGTTACTGGTTGGTGATAAAGCATTAATGGTTCATCAGCTGGAGACAGGGGCTGTACGGTACTCTGTACCTTTGAGTGAAGAACCCTCCTATGGCTGTAATAATTCTGCCATGGCAGTTAGCAGTGACAGACGATCTGGAGAGCAAGATACTGGGTCCAGCAGGCTCAGCAATGGTCTGTAGTCTGAGGGTGCAATGGAAGCAGCTGGACTAGCGGTGTGCTTTCATTTTCTGTCTGCCTTTGCCCTCTTGGGCGCTGGAGCCACAACATCCACTCAAGACTTCTCAGCTGGCTGTATGTGTCTTGGGAAGGAAATGCAGCGCTTACAGGTGGTCCCTCTCGGGGATCTGCCTTTGTGCCCGTAACCAGGTCTTTTCTTTTGAGACTTGGCCGGTGCTGTTGATGCCGCTGACGCTCAGGCGGGTCTGCCCATGCTACCTCCTGGTGAGCAAGTGGGCACATAGCTTCTTCCATCAGGAACTTGCGAAGTCTAAATTGTCTCACTTCTCGGGTTCTCAAAGGAAAGGAGCAACAAATGGAGCACGGTGAAACTATGTGGGATTCCCCCAAACAGTACAAACAGCATTGGTGCTCATCGCTCACCGAGACGGACCAAGGGCACGTGGTGCGGTTTTTAAAACCGGCTTGTTTTGGCATACTCCCCCCCACAAAATGGGGTAGGGAAGAAACTTGGAGATTTTTCTAATTCTAACTTCTAACTAACTTTTTAACTTTGAAAAACTTTTTTTTTTTAACACTATGTTAAGACTAGAAGTTAACAACTATTTCTAATAAAAATGTTACTTGCTGCACAAGATCTACAAGGAGAAGATGACGTTCCGAGTCTAGCTATGCAGCAGTAAAAGGAAACTGAGGGGGCGTCGACCCATGCAGACATATAAGACCTCGAACGTACCACGTGGGCAATGGAAGGCATGCGCGTGGGTTGATGGACACTGCTTTCAACAGTTCTGTGTCTGGTGCATTGCATACATACACACCCATGATGGAATCCACATAGGGACCATCACTCAAAGAAGAACTAGTCAGTTTCACTATGTAGTTCTCACATGCTAGAAAAGGCTTCAGTGCTTGGGTTGCAAGGAATGGGGGGTGTACAGTTATGTCCAAATCAAAAACTGTTTTAACTACATTTTAAAAATATCCTGTAGATAAAAATATGTATAGTAGTATAGATTTTGTAAAACTGTTTTGACTACAAAAGCTAAATATTCATAATAAGTTACTGTATGCTGTCCATTTAACTTCCTTATGCATTTCACTACCCATCAGGAAGCTCAGGTTTAGATGATCCTTGGCAGAGATATTGTACTAAGGAACAAAATGAAAATATAACTACTAAAGAAATACACCCTCACTGTATTTTTCCTCAACTAACTGTGACTTATTATTATATAAGAATTGGAACTGATGGTGATCCACAAAGACAGAGACTACAGAACAGGCTATATGCCTTTTGGCCTTGAATCTGCAAATGCTTTACCATGTGCTCATCTTTATGCATGTGAATAATCCCTACTTATAGCCTCCTTAAAGTTAAGAAATGTTTGCTGGATCAAGGCTTTTCTTCATATACATTTTTCTTTCTGTACTATAGAATACAATATGTAACAGTTTACAAAATATGTATCAATATTGTACATACTGAGCCCAGTCATGAGTACTAGCAATTTCCACTGAGGTCAACAGGAATTAGAGGATCAACACCCCATCAATTCAGATAATTATATTTTATGTTTTTGTTTTCATTCACATTTTTAACTGATCCTTCCTCTCTCTCTCTCTCTCTCTCTCTCTCATTTCTTCTTCTTCTCTTTTTCTTATTCCTTTTCTCCTTTACTAGCTCTCTTGTCCCTTTCTACTCCAATCCTCTTGTTCTTCCTCTCACTCCCTCTCCTCCTTTATTAGTTAAAGGAATTTTAAGACCAGAAACTAGCTATGTGTATGTGCAGGGTTAGCAAGGACTTTAATTGTAAAACAAATAAATATTTGGACATTTAATATATTGGCCATTGAGCTGTAGAAAAACTTTTTAAACAGGTGAATATTGCACACCAAACACCGTCCTTCGATCAAGACTGAACAATTTCAGTTCAATCCTGCATATAATGTGTGATCAGTCAGACATGTTGAGGCGTCTGATTGAGCTTCAGGAAGCTCAGTGGCAAGACAGACTCCCTCTGCAGCCCCTGAAAAATTCTGAGCTAACACAGTCTTTCCTAGCCCCTAGCCCGAAGCAGTCTAGGAAGAAGTTGAGCAGGGTGCAGTATGTACTGCACTTCTTCCTGGTTGAAGCAAGTGGAAAGAGGTGACGGCCCTTTTAAGGAGTGGAGATGTGTGAGTCTTTCCTAAGTGCACAGCCAAAATGGGCTCTATATCAGAGGCCCCACAAAATGCATGCAAAAAATTGCATTATATTCCATTTCTCCTGCCCTTCCCCTATGAAGGATCACCAATAAAGAAAGTACTGCTTTCTAATTCATTGCTCTTTATTGATTGATTGATAAAAAGGGAATAAAGGGAGGGGGAAGTGGTGGGGAAATGGAATGGAGCGGGAGGGGAAAGGTTTGGGGGAACATACTGCTTCACAATTCATTACTGTTTGTTTATTGATAAGAAGGTCCACAGCCCAACCCAATGGGAATTTCTCCCCCTTTGTCTCCCAGAAATTATGGAGCACACAGCAGGCAGAGATAGCTATTGGGATGTTTTTTTCATTGAGGTATAATCCAGTGAGCAGACTTCACCAGCACACTTTTAAACGTCCAAATGTACATTCCACCACCATTTTGCACTTGCTGGGCCTATTATTAAAACACCCCTTCCCATTGTCCAGGTGCTGGATGTAGGACTTCATTAGTCAGGAGAGCAAGGGTTAGGCAGGATCATCCAGGATCACAACTGGCATTCAACATCATCAATATTTATTTTATGGTCAGGGAAGGAATGGCCCACCTGCATCTTTTTTAACAGATGTGAATTCCTAAAGGTGCATGTCATGCACCTTTCCAGACCACCCCAAAATGATGGCAGTGAAGTGTCCCCTGTGATCCACAAGGGCCCGCAACACCATTGAGAAGTATCCCTTTCGGTTTATGTACTCTGTGGCAAGGTGATCCAGGGATAAGATAGGGATGTACATGACCACTATCCCCCGCCACAGTTTGGAAACCCCATTGCAGAAAAGCCTTCCACTATGTCCTCCATGTTTCCCAAAGTCGCTACCCTTAGCAGAAGTCTATCAATGGCCCAGCACACTTGAATCACAACTGCTCCCATGGTGGATTTACCAACTCTAAATTGATTTCCAAATGACCAGTAGCAATCTGTCATTGCTAACTTCCACAGAGTGATTACCACTCTCTTCTCCACTGTAGAGCTGGTCTCAAGTGAGTATTCATGCATTTCAGGGCTGGGGAGAGCTCTTCGCAAAGTTAAAAGAAAGTGGCATTTCACATTTGAAAATTCTGCAGCCACTGCTCATCAACCCACACCTTCATAACAATGCGATCCCACCACTCACTGCTTGTTTCCTGGGATCAGAAGTGGTGCTCCACTGACTGCAGATGGTGCATGACAGCCTGCAGCAAATGGGAATTACAAATGTGAATTGTTTCCTTCTATGGCAGCCTCTGTAACATCGCAATTTTCAGTGCTGCAGGTCCTGTCTCACCCCTGAAAATACTGCAGAATAAGTCACAAGATGTTTGTGATGCTCACAATAATACTGCAGAGCTCAGCGGGCTCCATTCCTCTCATGCAATGACATGCACACAGCAGAGACTGAAGGGTTTGAAAAAATGGCACGAAAAGGAGATCATCTGTTTGTTTTGGCCTGGGGCAAGAAGGGAGGGGAAGAGGAGTACATTGCATCATGAGAGGACTACAACTTTCTGAAAAGCCTCTGCAGCTAGTTGCACTGTGGGATAGCTTCCCACGGTGCACTACTTTGATTGTCGACCCAAGCATGGCTAGTGGGAACACAATTCCCTTATGCAATGAGCATAGTGTGATCACGGTTCTCCAGCTTTGGTCTGAATCCAAATTAAGGTAATTAGGAGCACCAGAGAGGACAAAAAATTTTAGGCTCTCTATGGCATTCCGTGCTGATTCCTGTTCACTGGAAGGCTTAGAGACTGTTCTGATGAAGAGCTGAGGAATGAAGACTAGATTGTAAAGAAACCCTTTAGTTTGTTTTGAAATGTATATGCTAATTTTTACATTTCAATGATGTGCCACACATTTTTAGAGACAGGTACTGAAGGGTGGGATCAGTAGGCATTTCCAGGCCCTTACTCCATTTCATAGCCAAGGGTAACAAACAAACATTCTCAAAAGTTTTTTCAAGTATCTGTGAAATCTGGGTTATTTATTTCTGCTATAACCTCTTGTGTCTGAAACACCCCAGGGTGTCTGAACTAGCATTAATCTTTTTGGTTACTGTATGTCTCAGAAGGCCTCTAATCTAGTAGAAAACTTATATTCTGTGTTCAGTATTCCCTTCTTGCTTATAGTTTCTCCAGCAGTCTTTTTTTATGGACGCCTTCATTACTCTTTTTTTTTAAGATAGGCAGAATAAAATTTATGGGGCTGATCTTCAACTAGTGGAAACTGGCATAGCTCAACTGAATTTATATGATGATTTACATTAGCTGAGATGCTGGCCTGTATTATCGTATAGTGTACCTCCTCCATATAGTACCATGTAATAGGATTACTCTCAAACTCAGACAGAAGGTCAAATGTTCCAAGGTAGCATTTAAAACTATCCCCATCTGGTCATGAAATACTCTGAGTTAGATTAAAAATATACTGTCTTGTATGTTTTACCTGTAAATATATATGGACACAATTTTAAATAAATGTAGTTTCTTAGATCAGTGACATTCCAGAGTATAAAAGTTTTATTCCTTCTTTCTGCTGAAAAACATTTATTCAGGAAGCAGGAGTACAAAGGAATGTTTTTAAGTCTGGACTTGCCTCTTATCAAAGCAAAGCTGTGTTCCACATTACAAAAGAATAATTTATGCTTTATCCTTTTTTTTCTCCATTAGATTAATTTTGCATTGATTAAGGCCTTCTGGGTTGAAAAAATCTAAGCCAAAGTCATAAACAGATATAAAGCCTTATTCATCTTCATTATCTTGTTGATCTGATTCCATATGTGAAAGGTTTGGCTCTAATCAGGCTGTCTTCTGGGTAATTTAGGATAATAATCCCAGGGATCTGGTGTGATGGGTCTCCCACAGGGTAAAACCTGAGAGTGGGGTACTACTGTGCCCCCTTCAGTCTCCAGGCTGGGTTATCTCCCACACTACTTTGCTAGTGACAAACAGCTGCAAAGCCCTCCAGGTGCTGTTATCACTCATCCCATAAATAGGTGGGGCCCTACATCCAGCTACATAGCACAAATGCTCTCAGAGATACTCACCAATCTCAAATAAAGGCACCAGCCCGCTTACCCCAGCTCCCTGTCCTGCACCCTGAAGTTGCCCTTTCCTGCCCTGGTCAGAAGTCTGACCAGTAAGTTTATCACCCCGTTCGCCCTTCCCTCAGTGTGAAGAAGACACACCAACTTTTGTTAACTGAGTAGAGGTCCTTTCAAACACTTAACTAAAACAGCGTGTTTCAGTGAAGGATATAAAACAGGTTTATTAACTACAGAAAGGTGGACTTTGAGTGGAAGTGGTAGTGTGGCTGCCCCACACTGCCCAAGAAAGGGTTAAGAGGGCCTTTGGCAAGGCTGTGTGAAAGGTAGCCAATAGGAAGGGACTGCATGGCAGCCAATCAGGGCCCAGGAGATCAGTATAAAAGGTAGCTGCAGAGCAGAGCAAGCAGTATAACTCTCAGGTGCTTGAAGAAGAAGGACTGTCAGCACCCTGGACAGAGCAGTGGCTGGCTGCTGAGACTCAGCAGAGCCAAGCACCCTGAAGCAAGGGCAGGGAAGGTACTGGGACTGTGGGGAAGTGGCCCAGGGAAATACATGGAGTTGGGTGGGGGTGGGGGTGTGGGAGATGTAGTGGAAGGCTGCCACACACACACAGAGTCCCAGGGCTAGGACCCAGAGTAATGTGCAGGCCTGGATTTCTCCTCTCCCCCCAATCACTAATGGAGTGATGGCAGGACTGTGGTGGCTATAGTGGGAAGTGGCTAGAATGGACTGCAGAATCACGCCCCCCCCGGAAGGGGTCGAACATGGATTGTAACTCAACCAGAGGGCTGAGTGATGAGAAGAAGGGTCCAGCATAGGCAGGCTGAAGGGCGAGACACTGCAGAAAGGGGCATTTGCCTAGCTGAAATCTGATTCCGCAGAGAGCCAGCAGGAGGTGCCAAGGCAGTGAGTGGAACCATGTTACAGGTAGGTATAAGAGATAGGTACCAAAGAAAATAAAGATAAACATGCAATCTAAATCTTAAACCTCTAACATTAGGTAGCATCTAGATGAGGCATTTTTCTCACCCCACTTTTCAGTATACAGGCTTCACCCAAGTGTGGGTCCCATCTCCTAGAGTTCCAGAGTTCCTGTTGCTTTCAGTGTGGATGGGGGAGGAGAAAAGATGAGGTTTGCAGCCTCTGTTCCTTTATATCTTCTGACCATGTGGCCCCTAGCATGTCCAGGTGGGCCCTGCTGAGCCACTAGGTTGCTCACTCCCTGTGGTGCAAGTGAGTCAGAGTTGAGCAATTTCTATTGTATGTTCTTGTGCAATGGTCGTATTGTAAATCCTTTGTTTACAACTCCTTTGTTGATTGATGGCTGTTGCACCCCTCCTGGGCAGGGGTGCCTCCTCTGCTGTTACCAGCGAGCTTATAACATGTTGTAATGACAGCAAAATCTTGTAATTTGAATACTTACTAGCAATATGCATGTTTTGACAGGACAAGTAGTTTTAGCAGATTATGAAAAGCTTAATATGAAATATTACAACCATGCAGAAATGATTCATGTGGGGTTTACAGTGTGCTGCTTTGGGGTACAGTGTTTCACATCTGGTGTTTATCAAAGATTTTTCCAACCTAACCCAATAACATTCTTTACTTTCCCAAGTAAACTAGGATTCTAAGTTTTGGCTTAGATTATGTAAACACAATCCTACAGCTTCAAATGGTATTTGTAACACATCCTTTTAAATTCTAGGCCTCTTCAACGCCAAAAGAAATTACATTATGGGTGTATAAATGACATAAAACCTCTGATACCTGAACAGAAAACATAAGACAAGGCAGGCATTTCATTTATCTGGGGCTTCTTCTCCCTAACCACTTTACAAGTAATTTATTTGAAGTTTGGACCTTCTGTAGGTGGTCCAGGAATCAGTTTTATGAACACCTACAAAGTTATTGCTAGTCTGGGTTTCTAATTACTGTGAAGGTACAGAAATATTAAAAGTACAGTCACCATTTGATTGTCCTATTGGGATTACTTCTGTCTTGTAGATTAAAAGCTTGTGTTTTAGCATGGAATGAACCTTTCTAATTCCAGAATTACCCTGGAACCAGTGTTAGGGTTTTAGTAAATATTGATAGCAAATGTAGACATTACAATCTGATATCATGTTCTTCTGTAAAAGCTCTGTGTGTGACATTCTAGCCCTACTGAAGTCAATGGGTCTTTTGCCATTGACCGCAACATAACCAGGATTTCACCTTGTAACTTCTATATAATTACTCTATCTAGCTTTGTTAGTTGCTCAATGGCTAAAGCAAAGGGGACATACTTGCTTTTTTACTAAGAGCCAAATTCCACTGTCATGTGTACTGGGTTAAATCTTCAGTAAATGAGGGCAGAATTATGACCCTTAGATAAATTCTCTTTAACCAAAACCTCACTACAAAGCTATTGTATAGTGCAGAAATCCAGTTTAAATGTGGGGCCAAACTTAGTATTTTTTTTTTAAACATACAAGAAAAACCCTACTCAAAATTCTCCTGTGTCCTGATCAGGCTGAGCAGACAAAGTTGTCAATTCATCTGAAATGTGTGCCTGTGATTACAGATTTCAGATATATGTATACTAAGGTTATAGAAAATTAAATTATATTGGAAGTACACTACCATTTAACTAAAGACTGTCATAATACATTTGAGCAAGAGGACAGAGTTATGGTTGAGCACGCAATCTTATCTAGTGTTTCCCTTGATTTCTCAGCACCTAATTGTTCAGCCATAACTTTGCAGTAACATAGTTTTTTGCATATATTTGTATTTTGTTAGTCAGCGACAGGAAAGCTATGAGACAAATGCACACCAGTTTGGGTACTGTAGCCCTAAACCATAGAGCTTCTCTTCTTCATAAGACTACTTATAGCATGCTATCGTTTTGCTTGTTTTCTGTATTTTTTTATTTATTACTGAAATATCCAATATGATATTAAAAAAAAATGCAAAACCCCCTCACGACTAATTCTTATAACATTTCTGTAAAGTTCAACATGTATCATCCCCCCCCAGCACAGGAATTCACTCAAAAAGGCAGTACAGACTCAGGTTCCATTATCTATACACTGAGCTCTTCTGTCATGCTGTCTGGAGTGGCTTGCAACTGTGAGTGCCAATCTCAAGTCAGACTGTCAGAACACGGCAGACACCTCTAGTTGGTGTATGTTCTATAATTAGATTGCACCAAGACAGTAGTTAATGTGCACTCCTGGCTCACAGTACCAGTCTTACATGAAGTCACAGACAACTCCTTAGGCTCTCCAGTCCTTCTTGCCACCCAGACAAACTGGACCTTATGATAAAAGGTTACATAAACCTCAAATCACATTACATGAGGTTACTCCCAATCCCAAAGGATCAGTCACTTATCACAAATGAGTTGGTACTCTGGATTTTACACCAAAACCAACACTGGTAGCCAATTCTCTAGTGAATAACTAAAGATTTATTAGCTAATAAAAAGAAATGAGTTAGAGAGGTTAAAGCAGGTAAAATACATTAACAGGTGAGCCAAAACTTGTAAATCCAAATGACACGAGATGTAGGAATGGGCTAGCTTTCAAAAAGTCTCTGAGACACCCAGAATAACTTTGGAGATCTCCATCTTGCATTGGAATGCTTCCCTGTAAGTGTTCAAACAACTCAGATGAAGGATCTATCCTTGAATCCATCTTTTATATCTCCTTCATACACAAAGCTATCTGACAGTTTATATACCCATGTGGCCTTCCTTAGTTGGATGTGCATGAGAAATGCAGATTGCATCTATGAATTTCCATTGTGAACTCAATGGCCCTTACTTTGAAGTTAGCACTCTTCTTTGAGAAATTTAGCTAAAGAGATATACATAATGCAAATGTCTGTCATTACATAGGAATAGATAAATGGGAACAATACTAGTAACATCCCATTAGTTTTCATGAAATTCTAACACCTGCCTACTCTTCAGTAACACCGTTTGATCTAGGCTGTCTAATTACAGGGTAGACCATGTAGAAATAATGTAATAGTAAATCACAGGGTATAGACAGACTAAAACAATACAATCCACATCTCCTTTGATTTGTTAGCGTACGAGTGATTTAGTTTGAAGGCAGAGTAACACTTAACTTCCTTGATATTCACATACATGTGAACTGTCCTATGGCTTTGGCTTGAGCAGCCATTGGTCTGTCAGCATCACACCCTGGTGAATGCCAGACCTAAATGTGCAGTGAGAAGTTCTATCATGATGTTACTGGATGTTGTCAGGATATAGCAACTGAAGTCTGAGGTGCTCAGATCCTAAAATCATAGTCACATGAACAAGTGAGTACACAATAAATAAATAGACCCAGGATAGAGAGAGACAGGCTGTAGGTATATAGCGTAGGGCCTCTGCAGATGTGGCCCTGGGCTTCAGACAGGTTTCCTACATCTGAGTGGTCTTGAGTGATCTGCATGTTGTAGGGAATGAACTCCCTGCCCATTCTGCAGGGAGTAAGGTGGAGGGACAAAACAATACAACCCACCTTGTAGATGTTCAGGGTATTCTTGCCATCCTGGCTTCTTCCCATGTATTCTTCAGGAGTGAGCAATTTAGTTTCTTTTTATATAGCCACAGGATAAGCTGCTTGTTTCTCTAGCTCATTATGCAGAAAAACTGCTTAATGTTAGGCCTTGTCTAGACTTAAAATATAGGTCAACCTAATATAAGAAGGCTTCAGTCATTGCTGTAATTACCGGGGACTTTTCCCCTCCCCTTTCCCTGCTGGGAGAAGCCAGGCAGGACTTCTGTTTCCCCAGTCTCTTCAGGAATGGGCAGCCCTTGACAATTACAGGGCTGAGCAGTGAAATTGACAAGGCTCCCCCCGCAGGGAGCAGGTAAAGAATAAGCTGGACCTCTAGCCCCAGCTCCCAGGGAAGAGAGAAGACAAGCAGCCTGGGCTTCTCACCCTGTTCCATGCAGCCCAGTGTTCTTGCCCATCCGCGGCTGGGAGCGGTAACCAGCTGCCCCTGCTTTCAGCAGTCTGGGCTTGGGTTTTCTGGTCCATTTCACTGCTCCAGTTGCTCACTGAAATTGACTAGAGCGACAGCCACACCACAGATATAATGGGATGCAGTGCCCACATGGACTCTGCCTTGCCCTAACTATGCCATCAAAAGCCCTGCAGCTCTCGTCAAGGCGGTTTTATTTTGTCGAAAAAACGGCATTTTGGCAGTGAGGGAGGAGGTCGATAGCAGTGCATACACCAGCACTATTTTGTTGACTAACAAAACTCTTTAGTGTAGACCAAGCCTTAGTAACCCAGCCTCAAATTAGATTTTGTAATAAACACAAATGAAATAGAGCTTTGAATGTGAAGCTAACTATATCAGAAGTTTTTCTATGTAGAGTCACACACATCTGCAGCACATCAGAATAAACTTCTATGGCACAGCAATTCTCATAGACTCATAGGTCAGAAGGGACCGATATGATCATCTAGTCTGACCTCCCGCACAAGGCAGGCCACAAAACCCTACCCATACACATATATAACAACCCCGAACCCATGACTGAGTTATTGAAATCCTCAAAAGTGAGATTTGAAGACCTCAAGCTGCAGGGAATCGATCAGCAAGCGACCCATGCCCCACGCTGCGGAGGAAGGCGAAAAACCTCCGGGGCCTCTGCTAATCCGCCCCGGAGGAAAATTCCTTCCCGACCATTCCTCATCCATTTTTTGATTGCTCTGACAAAGCTGAAATACATATAACTTACAACTGCCTATTTCTACATCAATAAAATCCACTCTTGACCACAACATATTAGTCTCTGCATATACTTAATTAATCCAAGCACTGACAATGAAGTCATTAATGAAGCATGGAAAATCCTGTAAACATATCTATAAAAATTTAATTTCTGTTGCTGGTTCTATAGAATCTAACATTTCATATGGTGCATGATAGATTCTATTTCTTTGCAGCTGACATCACCTATGGATTATGCACCACAGTCACTTTATAAAAATCTAAACTAGAAAAAGCTTAAATTTATAGACAGTTATTGCTGGAGGTTGGGGAAAATGCAAACATTCATATTTCTCTTTTAGAAATAAGAGGTCAGATCCTCAGCTTATGCAAATGCACATGGCTCCACTGAGATAAATGGCACAATGCTGATTTACACCAGCTGAGGAGAACTTGACCCATTATTGCTATTTCTTAATTATACTCGGATAATCCCTGTAGGCTATACTCTGGCAAAACTCCAGCTGATGTCAGCTGGCTTCACTGAGGGTGTTGAACAAGTATCTCTGAATACAGAGTGTTGGCTGAGTAAGGTCTGCAGCATATGCCTGTTGTTTTTAAAGCATTTCTAATAAGTGTTTTCTCTTCTCCTGTTAGTCTCCCGGCTTCTAAACTCCTCAGGGTTTTTTTGTGCCTTTAGCCAGGCCAAGTGACAAGAAGTGACTTGTATTAGTCACAACTGCTGGTGACAGACACTAATATAATATGCATAAAAATTAATAAACACCCTTTTTAAAAAAGTATTCTTTCTGCATAAATATACTTTACACATGGAAGGGAGACAGTGGATAATACATTCCCAAAAGATAGTGTCATGCGGACTGGATTGGGGGGGGGGCATTTGTTTTTGACATTATATGTCAAAATCATAATGATTCATGTAAGACATACCATGTCAGGTACTATTAGAAAGGTTATAATGTGCTGAATAGGATGATAATATTTGTGTCCATGTGTAGGGAAAGTTATGGAGATTTTTGATATACCTGTATTTCAAACTGTGCTGTAGAAGACACACCCCAGACAGAGAGGCCACAGGACAATAGCCCGCTTAATGGCCCATCAAGACCTTATCAGAAGCCAAAGGCCCAGGAAGAAACTAAAGGCATACCTGAAGAGTTACCAGGATTGGCCCATGTGACTATGGACTCCATTTTGGTTCCTGTAAAATTCCACAAGCCACATGGCCAGTAACAGAGGGTATATACGATCAAACCACAGAAACCATTTGGTCTTTTGTCTGGTTCCTTGTTCCTGTCCAGCTGCGGACACACCTCTGGGTCAACACACTTTGCAACTGAACTGAAGGACTTAGACCCATCCAGGTACTGGATGTACACCAGAGGGACTATACAAGCCTGCAACTCCACAATTGTTCTAGAAACCTGATGTATATGGACTTTTAAATCATTTGTATGATCTGATTGCTTTAAGCCTTTAACACTTCTCTTATTGTTTGTTTTTTTTCTTTTATTAATAAACCTTTAGTTTTAGTTACTAAAGGATGGGCTGGCAGCATGGTATTTGGGTAAGATCCAAACTTATAGTGAACTGGTACTGTGGCTGGTCCTTTGGGATCAGAGGGAATCTTTTAGTAAAGAGCATAGAGTTTAAACAACTGGTCTCTTTACTGGACCTAGTGTCAGTTTGGGAGCCAGAGACTGAAATGCAGTAAAGGGGGCTGTGTGTATTTACACAGTGGCTTCTTGATAACCAGTGTGGGGAATCAGAAGCACTGTTTGTGGCTGGTTGGGAAGTCTGACTGAAGTGTCACCTACCAGTGCTGGGAGAATCTGCTCTCCTTTTGCAGCCTGCCCTGACCCTGGCATTATCAGTGGGCTACCCTGGGCATGGACGGGTTACAGACAGCATCTGTGGAAGATTTTTATTCCTGGGCCTCAGATGAGAAGGGCTAGATAAATATCACCCTACCCAAATACCAACTAAAAATATTTGGCTTGCCAAATGTTTGCCAGTATTTGTTATATTTAGCAAACTTTTGGTTCACCCATGTCTGGTATAGTAAGTAAGCGTGTATATGTTTTAGTTAATTTGTATACAAACTGACAGGTCAAATCACAAGGCTAAACAAAAGAAACAAACTCTAGCTAGGCTGGGAGTATCTAAAGACCAATACGCAAGGAATGTGAGACGCATAAAAGAATAAGCTGCAGGTTGAGTAAAGAACTTAGAACTCTGACATCCACCACAACTTCCCAACCCATTAAATACGAGAGACACTCTGGTGAACATAAGAAAAGTAATTGTAATATGTTTTAACACACTTAAAAGTTAAACACTGAATGCAACATAAACGAAATGGAAACTGTCAGACACTAAACTGTTAAACACCAGAAAGTAGGGAAATTAATTTGTTTCCACAGCAACCATAACTCAATCACATTGTACATATACGGTAAGCAGTTAAAGAGAGCACTATATTCTGTAAGATAATTATACGTATATGCAATACAGCCAAGTTACAGCTGCTGTGGAAATGACAAATTTGTATTTCCTGTGTTTAAAATGTTAACCATAATGTTGCGTTCACATGAGGGTGGGATTACATCTTTTTAAAAAAAAAAAAGCCCCCCGAGTGTAAATAAAGTAATACTTCCATTTCTGAGTCCTGATGATGTGAACAATTAAGTGTCAGTCTTGTGATCTGTCACTAGAAACTTCCAATGGAATTACAGCCTTATTATATTCTTTTAAAGGATGTGGTTTTCCTTTATTACATACCTGTCTGGGGTCATTTTATTATGACAGTTGTGGTGGACAGACATTAATATTAATGCAAAATAATATTAATAAAGAGTTTTGTTAGGACATTAAACTTGTCTGCGTCTTTAGTGAAGCTTAGGACACTTATCTACTTTCATACATATGGTACTTGGAGAGAAGTATTTCACATGCATGTATTTTTTATTTTGTTTTATTATAGTAAATATTTAGGCTATCCCACCAAATTCCAGCAGGCTTTTGCTTTGTCACCCTGCAGACAGACAAACATCAGGAAAATAGTCCTCTTGAGACATAAAACCATGTTTATTACCTCTAAGAATGTCTTATCTTAACTAGAACTTATGTTTGATATAAAATATCAGCTTGGTGCAAATGTAATCCTTACTCACCAAAACAAACCAATTCCTGATTTAGGAAAAGACCCAATTGTGAACAGGAATGTGGGGTTGTGTTATCAGAGCAACATGTCTTGGTGAAAAGTGAGCTTTTCACCCTTCCAAGAAAAATTTATAAGTAAATCCAGACAATTTTAGAAATACCCTTGTTGAAATTTAATTTTATAATTACTCTAAATGCTGCTTCAAAAAGACTTTTTGGAAAAACATGTAGTTGGAAATGTGTTTGAACTTTTGTTTACTTAAATGTTGAAATGGCAAAGTATTTTGAATGGCACACTTGCAAATATTTTAACTCAATACAAATGTCTAATGTAATTTCCTAATATCATTGCTATGTAAATGGTAAAATACTTTACATAACAACATGGAGTCTAATGATCTTGCTAAAATAATTACTAATGTAAGAAGCTATTTAAGAATGATAGTTATATTAATGTGGAATTAATTACTAGCAGTATAAGCTACTCTTTCAACTCAGAAAGACCAGAACAATCATCTCTAAGAATTGTTACAAATCAATTTCTTTAATAGCTATTTAAGGTAGATTGTTTAAGGAATACTTTTTAAAAAGACTTTTTTTTTTTTTTAAAGAAACTAAAACTTTCTAGAAAGAACAGAAGAGCTTGGACTTTTTAAACCAGAATTTCATTTCCTGTTGAACGCTAACCACACTAAAGAAATATCTCAGAAATGGAGTAAAGAGAGGAACTATAACTTTAAAGATGTTCTTGAGAATCTTTTACAACAAAGACAAAGGAACTTTCTGTCAAATAATTACAACTCTAATGCATGTATGCATTAACAAACTACATATTTATAAAATGGAGGAGGCTCCTAAGGACAACCCATGGAGGTACTAAACCAATGGAAAAACGCCAACTTCAATCTGAACAAGCCTGAAATAGACAGGTTTTCTGATAATGCTATGGAAATAGGAAAGAGACAAGCACAAGAAACTCAAAAGGGAGCATCCCTCTCACTCTCTCACCCTTTGCTACCCTGCTTAACAGCAAGCACTCATCAGCTTTCCAAGCAGGCTGCCATAGACAGAGAACACAAATAGCAACTCAAGGAAAACCCAGCCAAAGGAAACCTCCCCAAGACTTCACCATGGATTGGTGAGAGAAGTTAACTAACTGCCAAGAACCAGATTTAAACTCTTGTAATTTTTATTGGGCTATGGAAATGCTGTTTTTAAGATGCCAACAGTTGCTTCTGTTAATCACCAAATAGTTAAACCACAGTCTTGGAAAGGAGACAAGACTAAACACTGGTAAACAGCTAAGAAGTGGGATTTAACTGGATTTAAGGTTAATATTTGTAACTGCCTAATTTAAAAAAGCTCTTTAAATGATATCTTCTAAGTAACCTACTTCAATATTTTCTGCAATTTTAAGGAGTTAAGATTGCTTACTTTGCCCAATTAACTGATTATTCATAATGACCAACAGGATCCACCTGCCTTTTAACAAATTTTTGCCCAATTATAAACAGTTTAAGTATCTATGGTATACTAAATTGAGCTCTCAATCTCAAACAATATATTTAAGCTTAGAAGGATTTGATTTATCTGTAAATGTTGGTAAATATCAATTTCATGGTGTACGCACACACACCACAAGGAAAAAATATTTCCGTCTATAATAAATTACAGATAGGCGAAGAAAGAAAAATGCTGCTTGAGAACTTATTAGAGCTTGATTTATGGATGTTTGTTTTCACATGTGCAGCTGACAAGTTATGTGTTAAAGCTTACTTCTTGAATTTCAACGTCTACTGTCCTTACATAATTGTTGTGACTCCCCACTATTGCCTGACCACCCCATAATTTCTCCCAACTGAAAATTCAACTTGATAAATTGAAAATGTTAAATCCATATTTGTATGCAACTATGAAAATTTAAATAGATTAAAAATAAAAAGGCCCTTTAAAATAAACATTGATATGATCCATCAAAATTATTTTGTTTTTAAAACCCTGAATTCTGTCAAGCCTATATAAACTTTGGTCTTCACTTACCAAAAAAAGAAGTCCTCAGAGGCAGTCCATTCTCAAAAGTGTAATCTCTGCTAAAAGCTCTCCACAGAGAGGCATACAGAAGAGATTGTAACAGAAATAACCTGGTTATCACTTGCATAGTGGTATTTTGATATCTTTTCCTTTCTTAATAAAATAGCCAGGGTTAATTGTGAATATTTTGCTTGGCTGCAATCACCGTTTCCTATTAGTCACAGATTCTACATACCTTAGGGGAATCACACCTCTGAGTTGGCAGTACAAGAAACAATTAGTAAGAGTTTCCCTCCCATTTCCTGATTCTCAAAGCTAAGACTTTAGTAACTTTTAAAACCAAATTACTCAGTGCCCAACAATTTACAATGACCCCTTTCTACCCCACAAAGTACTTAACTTTCATGTATATAAGCCTATTATAGGCTCCCATGTATTATACACCTACTAAATTGATAAATGAGTCTCACCTTTTACGTTCAGGGTTTTTTGGCACAAACACTGATATTTTTGTTTAAACATTTGACCTTGCTAGATGGAGTTGACAGGACTTTTGCCATAGAAACCATATTCTGCATTACCTACCTAGACATTATTTAATTCCACCTTCAAAAGAACAGACTAGCTGTAAAATTGTGATTACAGCCTTATTCCATGCACTCTGGGGAAAGTCTGTATAGCATAAGCAGACTTTGCAGCAGGACTGGAAAATTTCCTCCACTTAAGTCATGATATGGTTATGATGTAGTCTCAAGTCTATGGCTTCCAAATATGACACATCTGAGAGCTATTTAAGCATAGTATACTGTTGCTCACTAGTTCTTCATCTACACTTCCTGCTTCAGTCAAGGACCTGTTATGTTACTTAATGCGTAAGTAAATGTCCATCATTATCTAAAATAAAAATTAGTATCAACTTTTGCTTCACGAAATGAGGATCACATTTTTAGATCTCAAATGAGATGTTTTCTTGACCCTATTTCAGTTCTGCTCTGTAAGGGGTAGGGAACTTTCTTCCCTCTCAACTTCCTAAGTCTTGTTCTCCTGTTTCCTCAGTGACCTTAGGTGAGGGCACTAATGAGTTCCTGCTATTGTCTATTAAGGTCATATTTTCCTTCTGCTATTCCTATGAAAGAAGCATCAGTGAAACAATGGAACTTAGGATAATAGTTTACAAAACTTGCTATTATTCCATCCTTAATTTTGTTTGATCTTTAAATTTCTCTATTGAAAGAGACACTGCCTACTTGTGTGTATTTAAGACATACAGTACTCCTTTTGTTCCTTTCCAGTTTTATTGCAGGGCTTCGTTTTAATTTACCTTGAATAGTTTTTACTGGCTTCAGTCTCTGTCCCCATCCCCACCCGAGGGGGAGGGAGTGTGTGTGACACATGCACATAGCTGTCAAATCTCTAAAGCAACGAGCACGCTAGTGCACTGGCACGCCTGCCAGGTCTGCCATTATTGTATGCAGTGTTTGTAGCCATGCTGGTCCCAGGATATTAGAGAGACAAGGTGGGTGAGGTAATATCTTTTACTGGACCAACTTCTGTTGCCTGGATAGACAAGCTTTGGAGGCTACCCAGAGCTTTTCTGCCATTAGGCAGCAGTCCCTTCTGCTGTACCCTGAAAGATTCCTAGAGACGAGGCAAGTCTGAGACTTCTTCATGAAGATATTTTGGGTACAGACAGCATTACAAGGACACAGGAGGTTATGTGCTGGCAGGGAGATGAGGCAGACTTGCAGAGCAAGGGCAGTTGTAAAATGGGTGTAAAGCACTACTAAAATGGCAGCATTTTACATCCACTTTGCACTGGTATAAATGACAACACAAAATGCAAGGCAGTGGAGAATCAGATGCATGGTATTTAACTCTTCTGGATGTGGATCTACCCCCACATGAGCATCCAATCCAGTGAAAGTCCAATCGATCTTATTCTTGAAGAATTATTTTGTATTGTAGTAGTACTTAGAGGCCACAGTCAGATCAGAGCCCAATTAGGCACTGAACATTTTTATAAAAAAGTCCATTTTCAAATCTTTTTAGGTGGCATCAGCCTGGGTTCACCATCTGCAACAGTTCCACTGGAAGAGTTTTCTTTTCCTCCACAATAGATAGTCAATTAGACCTTTCAAAAATGCTTTATGCAGGAATTACTTAGCCTGTGAATACAATAATCACCCTTGGCTCTCATCTCCGAGATGTTTTCCACCTGAACAAGTAATCTATATACCAAGATGACTTGGAAGGATGTTAAATAGGGAGGATGTTTAGCAGGCACAGGGTCAAGGGAGAAGGACGGCCACAATATATTACTAGATCATTCATAACTGACCACTGGCTGAAAAGTTAAGAAACTTGATCCCTTATAGCAATCAGTTAGGCCAAATTTATTAACAGATGCAACCCAACAAATAATTTAAGGGGGGGGTTATATGTACTATTACATCTTAGATTAAAGCAAAAGGTTTTTTTATTGCCATTTGGTCAATTTTTCAATGGCTCCCAAGTGTCTCAGGAGCCTACACCTAATTTTCAGAACTGAATTAGATACTTAAGTTCCTAAGTCCAGTTGTCTTTCAATGAGATGTAGACGAAGTCCTTTTTTGAAAAATTTACCCCGGTGGTTAAATTTGTTCTTTTTACTGAGTTGTATTATTCAAACCCTTATTTTGGTTCTGCTTTCTTCCAGCATAAAATGGATTAGTGTTATGTATACTCCATTCAGATCATCTCTATACAATGGGAAACTTGATAATATCCTTTTCAACTATGCAAGAATCTCTTGTATGTCTTCGATACTCAGCCATTGGCCAAGTTTATTCACTTTTCTCCACACGTCACAACTACAGCTATAAGCAGAGTGGCACATAAACCACTTTGTGGTTGGAAGCATTAATCTTTGTGTCACAAGCCATAATTCTCCATTTCCAAGTTAATGGAAATTATCAGCTCCTTTTGGATACTGTCAGGCTAGAAAATTAATTTATTCAAAAACTGAAGGCTCAGAGTACTTACCCTACAGTGGAGCCTTTTCCTTTAGTAGGATGGGCAACTTGTTATCTCCATATAGTCTCTGAAGTAAGGTTTGCTAATTTGAGGAACCCTTAGAATTTCTTAATGTTTCTCAGTAATGTACTGGGATGTTTAGGTTTTTTTCAAAAGGTGGCAAATTGCTCTGCCCTCTAATGAGGTCATCTTAAGACTGATCCAGTGTGTGACTTTTTTTCTCTTCCCTACTCCTCCCCCCCCGGTGAGTATTCAACATATACTCAGGAAGCTAGATGGCTTGGGCAATTAGAAATGACCTAGTGACTTTCTTCTCCAAGGGGCTTGTTTAAATCCAGCCCAGGATTGACAGATTATCTGAAGGCTGTTGGGCCTTTGTTGGCTCCACTGGGAAGGTATCCATAACTGGCACTAATTTGCTGGCAAGCTTGTTAGCTGTTTCAGTAGCGAGAACTGTATGGCCACAGGGGATTAACTCTCCTCTTCCTTCTAGAGTTGTTAGGTGAGCAGGGGAAGGCCATGTGCATGTATATGCTGGGGAACAGAACCATTGTGCATGGGGCTTAGTCTACACCAGCAGTTTACATCGGTATAACCACGTCGCTCAGGGGTATTATAAACCACACCCCTGAGCGACGCAGTTATCCAACCTAACTCCTGGTATAGACAGTGCTGTGTCGACGGGAGGGCTTTTTCCAGCGACACAACTACCGACTCTTAAGAAAGGGGATTACCTATGCCAGGGGTGCCCAACCTACAGCCTGCAGGCCTAGCGTGACCAGACATCCTGATAAAATCAGGACTGTCCCAATATTTAACCCTTTGTCCCATAGCTCAACTGATGTACAATCAGGATGCCATTTGTCCAAATATTCTGGTAAAAATTCAGTTCCCAGCCACAGCAGGTGGACCCAGAGCTCCCAGCCACAGCAGGTGGCCCCACAGCTCTGAGCCCCCATGGCGGCTGGGAGCTCCAGGTCCCACCCACTGCTGCCTGCAGCAGCTGGGAGCTCCAGGGCCCCCTGCCCCTCCCCCAATATTTTACTGTTGCAATCTGGTCACCCTACACAGGCCGTACATGCCCCACCAGAGCATTTCATAAAGTCCACAGCCTGCTTCAACACAATATGCTAATAGCTGATACAGTCATCTGTACTGTCATATTTATCTTTTTATGTGGTTTTTGTGTACAATATCTGTTTAAAAACAATCTAAATACATATGAAACTAGCTGAACTTAAAATACAAATCAGTACAGGTGACTTTAAATCTTATTAAAACATTTAGAATCGGCTTAGCCCACACAAGGTTGTGCTTAGGTCTCGGTGACCCTCCTGTGTAATAAGGTGGGGCACCACCATTGCCCTACACCACTGGGAGAAGCTCTCCCGTCTGCATTGGTATTGTCTTCACTGAAGTGCTACAGCAGCACAGCAACATCTGTGCCGCTGCTGCATGTTCAGACAAGCCCTATGTGAGTATGAGAAAGGGAGAGGGTGTAGCAGGAGGAATACATGGGTAAAAAAGATCTGAGGAAAGAAATATGAGGAAGGTGGAGTTGGTAGGACAGAACAAAATACATTGAAGGAAAGCAGACAATGAAAAAGACAGAGGAAAAGAGACTACATACAGCATCAGGTAAGAAAATTGAAATGACAGAACAGAGAGAGACAAAGTGTGTTAAATATTTATTTATTAATATTTAGCCCCAAAATGTGGAATGTAGGACAGAATCCTTTAAATGATTGTCCTCTGAAAGGATCTGGGGCCCAGCCTACCTCTGATGGGTTCTACAAGGGGGAAGGAGGCATCTCTGGTTTACCTGGGAGTAGTTAACTCCTTGAGGAGCTGCGTATGATGATAACCTAAGGACCTCAGTTAGGGGGAAAGGAAGCTGTTGGAGAGGGTCCTTTCAACATCCTATGAGAAGCTGCCTCCGAAGCTAACACTCCAAAAAGGGAGAAGCAGGGCGAGAAGAGGCTGGGGAAGCCTTCAAAGCAGAAGTAGAACAGGGTGCAGCAAGGGACCAAAAAGCATTGGTTCTGGCTGTTCCAAACAACCCAGTGGAGTGGGTGGGGCTGGGTGCTAGCTTCCAACTCCATGGGACTGAAACTATTAAGAACCCAGCCAGAAAACTGGCATAATGAGGACTTGACAAACACTAAATTGAATGTGGCAGTATAAGGAGGAGCTAACAAAGGCCCCATATTACAGTTGACCCATAAAATTTTACCTTAATTCCCTGCAATTTACTAGAGCCATTTGTATAATTTATCACCAGGTATTATCCACAATCTGTATTTATGCTCCTACATAGAGCCCTCAGAAATTGAGGGGAATAGGAACAAAATTTTGTAAACTACACGAGATACTGTTCAGCATGGTTCCATTTGTCCCTCCAGTTTGAGAGGAATGTGACCAAAAGAAGAGAAGGTTGTGGGAAGGTGGAGCAGGGCACTGGGCTGAGGAAAAACAAAGTGTTGGGATTGTCTGTGAAGAAGTATCAGTATGTTGTGGTGTCCTCAAAATATATAACCTGAACCATTTTGCACCTACCAGCTGGGTCCTAGGATTTACCTTGTAAGAATAAATTTATGATCAGACATGTGAGAAAATAAAGTGCTGTAGATTGGAATGACAACCTGTTACCTTTTAATCAGAGTAAGTGAAAGTGGTGTATGCCAGGTTCATGCTACCGAAGCACAATAAGTTGCTTTCTGAATGTAGATTTCAACTGGGAAAAAAATAACTTACTCCATATGCCATGGACTAGCTCTGTCTTATGCCTGTTGTGATTATCCACGGCTTTCCTAATCATTTTCTTTCTTTGTCACTATCTGATTCTCACATCAGTTATATGGGACTTTGTTTTTAATAAGATAGTCAATCCAGCAATTCCATTGATTGTGTTGTTTGCATTACTTCACATTACTACCTCTATCATGTAGTGATTTGATCACATGGCACAAAACTTGAAGGGACAATAAAACTTACTGTTTTGAGCCAGAGCTTGAAGCAGACAATCCAAGCATCCTTCCAAGCTATCTGCTGTGCTGCTGTCAGTGGCTGTTATCTTCAGCTTCTTTAAGGTGTCGCTTAGATTATCTGTTTGGTTAACATGGAGAAGAAAGAAATCAGTGCTCTCATTGATCTGATACAGGATCATAGCTAAAATGCTTACAGCACAAGTAGTTACCACGAAGTGAAGGGCTCCTATTTCAACAAGGAAGGAAGCTATGTCTGTGTGCTGAAGATTAAGAAAAGCCTAGAGTCAAAGGTGTTGGATAAAACCAAGCTTTTCTTACTTTAAATATACATTTCTCATTCTGTTTCTGAGAATAACATCCCATTAGTTGTTTTATAAAATGTCACTGAGCAACTTTAACAGCAGTATTCCCTCAGTTTAGCTGGTTTAGAAAATCTGCAGCAGTACCACAGCGTCTGTTTTTCTACTTAGAAAGTAAACATCTCTTGAATTTTTTCATTAACAAGAAGGCGGGGGGAGGAGGAAGAGAAAAAGTAATTGCAAATGCCATTTTCTGAACAGCTATAGCTTTTTGTGCATGCACCAGAGGGTTCCATTGTGGTTATGCACACACAAAGCCCCAGTTAAAAACAGGGCTAGGCTAAAAGCCTTTTAAATAAGGACATTATCAAATATAACAGCGTAAGTACTGTCTGTGTTGATTACACAAACGGCTATTATTTGCATTCATCTGATCCATAAAAAACTCCTGGAAATGAGAGCCCTAATGTAGATGTCAGATTATGAAATGATATTTTCTCCCAAAACATGCAATGTTTTCTATGGATGAACACTTGTTCTCGGAAACAGTGATTGAGACGACCAGTGCTAGCTTCTCAAGTATTCTGTTTAATCAGAGGCAAGGTATAAGTCTTTTCACTGTGCCCTCAGTCTGAATGGACTAGCCTTTTAAAATACATGAGTGCTAATTCAGTTTCCATGCCAACTCAGTCAGCAATCAGACAGTTACTCAACATAAATTATATTAAAAACTGTCGTTCTCCAGGGAGTAATTTAACGGCCCTGATCCAACTCCTGAGGCAGTGTAGTACAGCTCCTTTACCCTACACACAGACCTACAGCCAACCTACCCAACCTCAAGAGTTTCATCTCAGTGTAGGAGAACCCTTCAGTAACAAAGCCGGCAGCTGTCATACCATGCCCACCTCCAAACCCTGTTGATGGCATATAGGGTGGTGCAGGGGAAAGAGACATGATCAGGGCTTCCTTTATACCCCACTAATCTTCAGCTAATTTATCTGATTTTTGGGATCATTGGCAGCTAATATTAGCTAAAGCAGCCACACCAAGAGGGACTAGAATGGCACGCTGCTGGCTCAACATGGGTAGAGCGGACTACCCGCCCCCTTGAGTTGCTCTGCTTCTCACCCATAGCTGAAAATTTGGGCCCTTATTTCCACTTCCAGTAAAAATCACAGACTGCAGTCCAGATATTGCAAATTTTATTTTTACACTAATCCGCATCCAGCTTTTCTTCGTTAAAGACATAAAACGTATCATGGGGTTGGTTATGATGGAATCTGTTTATTTCCAAGGTATCCATGTTTTTATCTACGCCAGTCCTGTTTCTCTTAAAGCCAGAGAGACCCAACTGCATGCAGGCAACTCCGGAACTCTCAGCTCTATCCCCCTAAACCCCTGCTGCCAGGAACAGCTGTCCTCATTGTTAGGCCCCCAGCTGTCCCACCACTGCCCTCACAGAACCTTCTCCTCCCAGCTAAGCTATCACCTTCCAGTCACCAGGGAGGACAGCAACTGCACTTTCACCCTTAGCAGATTTATCTCACACCCCTCTACTAATGTATTACCACCAGCAGATTAATCACAGTATATTTGCAGCCACACCTGGGACAGGCTTTATGTCCAAATGAGGGTGATGGAAGAAGCCATGCAAGGGAGAGCCCAATCGCTCCTTGGGTTTAGCTAGCCAGAGATATCCCCCCTGGAAAAAACAGACGAGCAAGGAGCAACAGAAGAAATAAAACGATTGCACAACCTGCCTTGGGGGTGTGCAAGGTTTTAAGGCAGGAAGAATATGTAAGAGCCAGAGGCCTAGAGCTAGCCAGGCTTGTCCAATTAGCCCTGCCCACCACATCTGGCCAGCTAGCTATGGAGGAGCAGATTTCCCTATAAAGAACAACAGAAAGCTGGAGAGAAGGAGATGCTCAGTGAAACAGAGACACAAATAGAGTAAAGTGGGAGTGAGATACTTTTGGGAAGAGTATAATCCAAAGGGAACCCTGAGTTTTTGGAGAAAAGGCTTTGGTTAGGGAAGCTCACCAGTGGGAAAGACTGAGTATGAACTTGATGGGGCATTCTGAGAACTTTATTTTGGGAGTGGCTTGATGTTAACCTCCAAGGTGGGGTGTTGATGAGCCAGAGAAGAAATCATCTGATAGTATGATTTAAGGATAGTTTAAGGAGTCCTGGGCTGAAGAAGAGGGAACTGAAGGTGCGTGCAGAATGCCATCAGGCCATGAGGGGGTGCCTGGAGGCAGCCGGCTTAGTCACAACCACAAAAAACATATTTGTTAAATAAATTGTTCAGTAACTAGTGAAATTTGTCAAAAGATACATTCACAGACTACTATTTGACCTATCCTTCTTACTACAGCCTAGCATTGTTTTCTACCTACTCGCATCCTTTTTGCGCTTTTTTTCCCCCCACCCCCACCTCCCTGCAAATTTCTCTCTACTCTGGTTCTGTTTTTTAAATGTATCTCCTCTCTCCCCCAACTCCATGCAGGCACCTACTCACAGCCTATTGAAATATGGACACGCAAAGCTTGGAAACTTCAGCAAACACCTTAAAATGGGAGGACTAAATCTACTAGACATAGATGCAAAAATTGGGGGCAATACTGAGGGTCAAAAGCCCACCTCCATCCCAGTTTCTGCACAGCTGGGAAAAGAGGAGGCGGCTGGAACTGGTACCAGGGTGCTGTTCCTAGACTCTGCTCAGGGGCTTCATCTTTTACAGAGACCTCCCTCTTGAAGATGCCTGATAAATTTGAAGCTTTACACCTAAGCCTCCCTATGTTGCTTGAACATAGGAGTGCTCTCTCTCACTAGTTCCCACTCCCACTCCAGAACCAGCAATGGGGATTGGAGATGTCTCTCTGCTACTCTGCCCCTCCCTCAGTTTTCTAACGGCTGGAAAAGGGGGTGTGCATGTGGTGGTGGTGGTGTTTTTCTTTAATTATTATTAGCCTGCTGTTCTAATCCTTATTTAAGTTTCCATTTTCAGAGGGTCCTTCTTACCACTAACAAATTCCACTGTCTACTGCTTCTGCTGCTGCCTATAGCTTTCCTAAGCAGCAGTGAGGTGAACTGCCCACAAAAATTTAAAGAACAGCAGCAGCAAAAGCTGATAAAAGGTCGGTACTCTGATGCAGATTGTAAAAGCTGTGAGTAGCAACTGTAGCACTCGAGTTTTCTACCTGTAGACTTAGAAAGATAGTACTATACCAGCTACACTTGATTCATGTTTGAAAAGTTATCTTTATGTCCCTAAGGGTTGCAGGGTTTTTTTATGATAACTTACATAAATGAGAACTTCGATTCTGCAGAAGTTCATGGCACTTAGCTGGGAAAGCCTCCTGGTTGCTATGAGCAAGTAGAGATTAAAGCACTGATTAAGTATTGTAGACTGTAAAATTATCAATTAGCCTACCAAAAACCCCCAAAACAAATAAACACACCCAAATCATACACTCCACTTTCACTGCTTACACCACATGCCAGGATAGATTTTTACCACAGTTACACTAGTCTCAAGTAACTATCAAATTACAATCTGGCCCTTCTCTAGCTATACTCAACAACTCTACAATGAAAAGAAAAACAGGGTGAACTATGCACAATCTTGCAAAAGACGCTAAATGAATAACCAACTTCCCGTAGCAGGAGTGCCCCAGTCGTATTTAATGAATTGCACATATTTTGCTCTTTACTGGATACAAGTGTCAATAGTCTGTTCTTGAAAAATTATTTTAAGCAACTAATCTATTTCACTTTGCCAGGAGAATCACCTTTTCATCACTGATATAGAGTGGCAACAAATACTATCTGCAATCATATTCATTCAAAGGATAATCAATTGCAAAAACACTTTATCTTCCCTTGACAGTATATTTAAGGCTGCTTCTAAAAATAATCTTGAGGACCATGTTGACGGGACTCAAACATAATGAGGCAAACGAGGAATTCTGCTGCATAGAAATTCTGGTTCAGATACTGTGCATTGCAAAGAATCTTCAATTATAAAGAGCAGTGAGATTTGTGGGTGGGTGAAAGGAGTCTGGCGTTTTACGGGATGTTTAATTTTATTTGTTTTTGTAGTTTGTGGCAAAGGCACCTAAAGCATTGACTAAAGGCAACTCTTTATTCTTTGTATAAATAAATGTCAGTCATCTAATAATTTGGAAGTCAAGAAGACTGTGGAGGGCAAAAATAGTTGTAGTCTAGGTAAAGTTGGTCAAATTTTAAAACAGTTCAAGTTTTTTATTCCCTTCAATTCAGAATTTGACATTTAACGAGCTCTAGTTCTAGAAATTCTTGTAAGCAGAAAAGACACTGGACTTGGTAGAGTCTAGGGAAAAATAAATAAGCTAACCACTATGCAATTAAACATGAAAAAACAACCCTGTCTTTATACAAATATGCTCTAAGATACCTAGGGGAGCATTAAAAGTGGATACAAGCACATCTGAAAGCAATGAAATATTCCCCACAACTCAAAAGTGCTTCATTTGAGAGGCATTTTTATCCTTCCTGAATTTGGCACTGCATTCATTGAAAAAGAACTGAAGCATTGAGGGACTTCTTTGTTGTACCCAGCTAAATGAAGAAGAAAAACTGGAAGGGGAAGGATCTGTCTCAGTTCATTTCTGATGTAATTTGAAGATACAGAGGAGTAAGACACAAAGTAAATAGATTTTAATGTGGTTTGCTATTTCATATACTTCATTAACAATGATGAGGAAATTATACATTTTGGCCAATATTTTCAAATCCGGGCACCCAAAGTTAGCATCTGAATCCGTATTTAGGGACTTAAAAGACAAGCAGTGTAATTTTCAGCAATGCTGAGCACATGCAGCTCTCTCTGACTTCAGTGGAAATCCAGGGTGCTCAGCTCCACTGAAAATTAGTCTATTTGTCTTTTGGTGTCTAACTTGAGGCACAAGCTGCTGAAAATGTTGACTTTTGTCTTTAACATGCGGATCGGTATATGCAACACAGCGGCAGCCATTGTTGCCAGCTGGCAAAGGGTTCACACTATTCTTTAGAAGCAACTCCTGTCACAGAACTGACAAACTTACTACACCTAATTCACCCTTTTCATGGTATTTATCCATAAATGTTAGTATGTGAGGTCTCTATTAAAAACTTGTAACTTATCAATCATTGATGTGTGTAAGGAATAATGTAAATGTATAAACAATTATGCCCTTCTGGTCTTGGAATGAAAATGAAGTCAGCAGGGATTCATGTGTCTCTGTTCTACCCCATTCAAGTGGAAGAGCGTTGTCACTTCTCCCTGGCTAGCCAATTACGTAACGTATTGGTCAATTGTTCACTGTTGCAACAACCCAGAAAAGTCAATGGAAAACCACCAAAGAAACTATAAACATCAAAACCACTTCCCTGTGAAAAGGAATGATAAGACAGCCAAAGGATAGCCTGTCTGTTAGTAAAGACAAAAGTCCAATTCAGTATGTCATAGAGTGGAAAAAGACTCTTGACCCATTCACCAAGGAGGCACCTTAATGAGCAGGGATTCTTCAGGAAAAATAGGGTCCAGGCGCCTTGGGACCAGCATCTGCTGCAAAAGACTGAACTGTGGGGTGAGAATATCCCTTACTGGATAGGAAAGCTAACCATTAATAAATATATGCCCAAGTTTGTGTCTCATGATTTTGTTTTATATCTACATTTGTTTCCGTCATTCACACCTGTTTCTATTTGAATCTCTTTTCTTTAAGTAAATTTCCTTCTATTTTACTATAACTAAACCTAAGTGCTGGGTGGACTAAGTTAAAACCGGTAAACCGGGGTACACTTTTCCTTCAGGAACGGAGGATCTGGGATTTCTGTGGCTATCTAGTGATCAGGGGCTGGAGGGACTTGGGGTCTGGGATCATCTGCTGACAAAGTGCAGGGCAAAGGCCAGGCTATTATAGCCCAGTGGATAGCGCCTGAGTGGCTGACAGGCTCGTTGTGTGAGGGAGCTAACACCCAGTTGGTACAGGCAAGGCTCCCTCATGCTGGAGACAGGTGACAACAAGGTGACTCTCAGCCCTGGATGCCACGCGAAGCATCACAGTACATCACATGGATTTATTTTAAAAGTGTGTATAGTGGCTACATTTCAGTATTGACTAAAATGCTTTCTACTGGATAGGCTCAGGTACCACAGTGGTAGGTATCATGTAAATAACCATCAAAATTAGATTCCATTACTGCTAAGAAACTACATGTACAATGTAAGTGTTTAAAATACTTGATACATCATCTGATTTCCTGTAACAAGTCCACCAGTCTAAAATGAAGGTATTTTAACAATGGTCTACAAGTACACGAGTGTGGGGAATAGGAAGGAACCACAGCTCTCAGGACCCAATGTCAAAAGACCATATTCACAGAGAAAAAGGTTCCCTATATGAAATGCTTAGAAAAACAATGCAAAGATGACCAAAGTATAGATCTGAAAATCTTTCTGCCAAAGAAAGAATCATGCCTCTTATCAAATGGATTTAAATTCTTAAGTCTAGGGTGACCAAACAGCAAGTGTGAAAAATTGGGATAGGGTATAGGCACCCATATAAAACAAAGCCTGAATATCAGGGCTGTCCCTATAAAATCAGTACATCTAGTCACCCTATTTAAGACAGAGAATCTTCTTCACTTCTGCAAGTCTCAGAAGTACATAAATACACCTAAAATTTGAGATTTTTGTCTCTCTTTTTGGTCTTTCCTAGAAGGACAAAAATGGTGTTCAGAGAACTGAAAATCCTTCCACTGATCTAGGTCAACTGATTTTTCTGGTTTAAAATAATAATGAGGGAGACATTTTAGCAAGAAAAGATGGTTCTATCGAAAGGGCCACCACCTTGCCACTACACAGCAACTTGAATTCTGCAATTCGACAACTGCACTACTGGCTTTGGAATCTGCCATTTAGGGAAGCAGCTGCAAATATTCTCCTCACAGATGCAAAGCTCTGTTATTTTGCTGCAATCAACTGTCCTTATGTTTTCCTGCCTGCGTCTCTGGCATTCAGTCCGTCACAAGGACAAGTTCTATCTGTTTGCAGTCAGTGTGCTCTGAGTAGAAGGAACAGATCTTCACAGTAAAAAAAACAAGGACAGCTATCCTCTGGAAAGAGGGCAGCGTAGGGAATGGCTGTGGTAAGGGTGTCAGAAGTGTGCTCAGTACAGTTTTGGCAACTGATAGGGTAGGCAAGTTTATATTGGCTGGGAGAACCTGTGGGGACAAGCGAGGGGAGGGCAGGGCAAGAGGGTAACATGTAATAGGCCTAGTGAGGGATTGATCCTTGTGGTACATATGCACTTAGCTAGCCTGTCCTCAATTTCATTCACTGAGCTGGCCTGCAGTGCTTCAGGAAGCCAGTTTTACAAAAGAACAGTACCGTCCAGTTTTTCTTTTCTTTTTTTTTTTTTTAAATCCTAACTAGGACAGGTCCTGAAAACAGAAGCACGCTCTGTTCTCAGGGATAAATAGTCACTCTAAGCCCCAGGACCACTGCCTGTGCAATTAAAATGGTCATCTGGACCTTGAACCTCAAATTTCACAGGCTGTCACTCCTCATCTCAAGACAAAAGCCTGAAAGTTAACTTGCCAAGAGCTATCTACATGGCAAACCCGTCCACATTTCTGACTCCACCCACAGCTATTTGCTCCCAAAGTGTGTGCCCTTACTGTTCTGCTTTCCACTACTGATCCATCTCCTTCCCCAGCAACCAGTAAGAGGGGCTGCCCTAAATTTTGCAGCAAGTCCAATTAATTTCAGCAGCTTGGTGTTAATGGTTCCTGCTGCAAACTGAAAATTAGGCAATTATGAAGAAAACAGTCAAAAACTGAAAAACACAAATCAGCACTTTCATATCCCATTCCATTTCAATACATCTTGCTTTCTGACCTACTTCCATTTATCAGTCACTAATTTGTTTGTCCTCTAAACTTTGGTAGCTGACCATCTCTGATATATTGTCAAGGGCCATAGAAAGTCACTGGGTTTGCTAACCAGGCGCTCAGGAAGCAGGCGTTAGCACATTCTATCAAGCTGCAGATTCTGTTTATAAAGAAGGTTCTTGTCATTCATGCCTTGATCACAAAGTTGCCCAACACAAACCAGAAAGAATGTCCGGGTATACAATGGTTTCAAAGCAGTTCAGCGTCTGCCATTCCTTAACAGTGACATGTCATTAGCTCCTATTATTATTTTAGGGGTATGACAGACTGTTTTCATACATCATGGCCTCTTTCCAGCAACTAACCTGCTTCAAAAACCTGGTCTGCTTTTTTTAAAAATAAAAAAAAAGTTTATATCTCACTGTAACACTAGACCTAAGAGAAGGGAATCAAGGCAGCGTATTCCAAGTGAGGTTTCCGAGTTATTTCTCCCTTATTTGTTAAGCTCACAGTTATTTGTAGTTGTGGTGACTGTGATGTACATTAAATATTAAAATAATCAAAGAAACACTCTGTTTTGAACATATCTCTAATGTATTTGCTGGTTGGTACCCTATGTATTGCTGAAGTTAATGGGTCTATTACAGTCTGCTTAAATGTAACCTAACTGTGATAAATTCATAAATTAATCAGTGAAACTTCAGTATGTAAGACAGTGAGTCTTACATATACCCAAGCCAAATCAAAAAGAAATGAAACTCAGGCAGTTTTTCTCTTTTTACAGGCTTGGTCGTTAGATTATCCTATCAACATGCAGTGATTCAGTCCCTTCACTAGGTCTCAGAAAACAGTATGACATAAAAGGCAAAGAGGACATTTTTCCTGTAAATAGTAAACCATATAGTCAGTCTATGTTAAACAGCTACACTTCCAGCTATATTGCCAGGAAATATAGGCAGTGTTGTAGCCATGCTGGCTGCCAGGTATTAGAGGCAAGGTGAGACAAGATGGGTGCGGTAATATATATTTTATTAGAATGTATTTTGCTGGTGAAACAGACAGGCATTTGAGCTTACACAGAGCTCTTCTTCAGGTCTGGGGAAGGTACTCAGGGCTTATCTTCACATACAGTTGCACTGTTACAGCGCTTAAATGAAGACGCTAGTAGGCCAACGGGCCAGCTTCTCCCATCGGCGTAGTTAATCCATCTTCCCAAGAGGCTGTAGCTATGTTGATGATGGAACACTCCCACACCAGCAACCACTTCCTAGATGCTATGATCAGCTTCAACAATGTAACGCACGGATCACCACACTTACCTTCATAGACCTAGTATCCACCTCAAACACCCCAAGAAATCTGTTTATCAGGCATTTGGATACCACAAGCACTCACATACCACAGAATAGGCTCCAAAGGGAAAGTCCAGGATACACACTTTAACGCACTTAAAATCACCTCCATCAAAACAAGGACACTCCACCAGAGAAGTACATCACTTTATGAAATGGGACACCCAAATACTCAGAGAACCTGCTTCAATATGGGGCGGGGAGAAGCCTTCCGACCGCACACCCCATTTGTCATGTATCATCCCACACTGGGATACACACAGTGTTTCACTGAACAATTACAGTCCATACTCGATGGGGACCACATCCTGGAAGAAATTTTTTCTGAACCCCCTCTTCTGGCCTTCAGACAACCCCCTCAACCTCACAACACAAGCAAACTCCCCACAAACCAGGACACACTGGCTCAAAGCAGCACTAGCCCTTGCCATAACAACAGATGCAAACCCTGCAGACGTATCTGCACTGCTACGATGGTCGACACGCCTTTCAAGATCCAAGGTCTTAAGTCCATGATTTTTAATGTCTAATAGAATTATGAATGCAAGTTCCCCAGCTCATTTTTTGAAGGGGAAACTAATAGCTACACTCTCAAATGAGCTCAGACAGGAAAAATGATACCAGATAAAAAACCAGTATCACCGCTGGGTGAAGTCCCTTCACAAAACATTCACTCCAGGCTCCTCAAAGGAAACCTGCACAACACCTTCAAAAGACGAGCCTTGGAACTTACATTCATAATTCTGCTAGACACTAAAAATCATGGACTTAATAAAGACAATGGATTTATGGCTCATTACAACGAACTGTATCCCATTAAACCTTCTTTCTCCTATGACTATAAACTGTCCACTTCACTTTGAATGGTCTCTTGCAACATGTGTTAACTCCTTATCTGTTCCTCACTTGTATTTATCTTGTATTTGTATTATCTGAATACCTTCCCCAGACATATAGAACGTGCCTGAAAGCTTGTCTCTTTCACCAACAGAATTGATCCAATAAGAGATTACCTCACCCACCTTCTCTTTCTTGACAATTATATAATTCTGTGCATGGACTCTGTGTTTTATTTTTACTTACAAGTATCTCAATATCCATCGTTATACAGAAAATCCAAAATTGATTCACCACTGTTGTTTTTGAGTAAAAGTATATCATTGCATCATACTACTCAAGAACCTTAGAATTCATAAAATGGATCAGAAAAGCGATCCATCTAATCTAGTATCCTGTCTCTTACTAACAGCATCAGATACTTCAGAGGAAGGTGAATAAAATGGTAGCTGAAAATTAGGGATTAATGTACAATAGGGGAAATTTTCTCCTAACCCCAGGGAGTAAGTGGTTGATTTATGCCCTGAAACAGAAGGGCTTATATTTCTTTTTCTTTTAAAATCCTATCTGATTTAACTGTGGATACCCTCATTATCTATATAAATGTTTTTAATCCCTTTTTTAATCTGACTAGGTCCTTGAACTCAGTGATATCTTGCAGCAATGACTTCTACACCTTAATTATGCACTGTGTAAAAACTATTTCCTTTTATCAATTTTAAATGTGTCACTTTTCAATTTAATTGGAAGTCCCAGAGAGAAAATAAAAGTGCCCAATTTACCTTCACTGTACCATTCATTATTTGGTATTCCTCTTGGATGTCCCTCTCATTCATCACTTCCTTAAAGGGCTTGACCCTGCAATGTTCTCAGCATACTGGCTTCAGACCAACAAAGCCCTTAAGCAGATACTTCATTTAAGCACACAAATAATCCCATTGATGTTTGTTTCAGAGAGATGACTTTTCAGCAGAAACCATGCTGATTTGTCCCTGTCATATCATGTTCATCTAGGTGGTTTTATAGTTCTATTTTTACTTTATCATTTCAAGCAATTTAGCTGGCCATGAAGAAAAGTTTATTGAATTATTATTGCAGGGTTGCCCTTGCATCTCTTTATAAAGAAGGCACAATGTTTGTTGTAGTCTGCTAGTATTGTAGCTAATTTTAATGAGATTGCATATTATCATTATTTCAACCACTTTATTCCTAAATATTTTCTGATTGCTTGGTTATATGCTGTCTGGTCCTGGTGACCTGTTGCTCTAATTTATCAGATTGGTTTAGTATCTGTTCTTCTGACACCTTAATCTCCCACAGATCCTCATCTTTATTACTTGAAAATATTGACATTCAATGGCTCATAGCTATCTGAGCCATGAGCTATCTAACTATTTGGGTTGTTATTCAGACATCCCCATACATGCTAACATTTGTACAGTCAGTTTCTATTAAAAAAACCAAAAACCTAGACAGAAATGAACTGGCAAACTTTCAGTACATCTGGGATATTGCTAAGTATGGGTTTTTTTTGTTTTGTTTTTTTTGCCACCAAACTTCCTCTTTGCTCTAGAATTTTGTTTTTGGTTTATTCCATATGATATATAGATATATTACTACTAATTGGTTCTACCATTGTGTCCTTGTACCCTCCTTATCTTAAGACACAGACAAACCAAGGAGTATTTAAATTGATGACTGGAGAGAGACAGTAGTGAAAATAACGGACTTCTTTTATGAGTGGAAATGGAGATACTTGACCATGAGAAATTGGAGAAAGCCTCTTCCTCTGATTCCTTTTGTTAATTTACTTTTATTGTGGTCAAAATAAGCAATAAAACTAAGATTATGGCAACCCCTAGATACTATCAACAGGCCCCAATGATCTGTGGTTCACAATCAATTATTTCCAAATTTTAACAGCCTTTTCCTTTCCATTTAATCCTGGATTGGAAAGGCCAAATAATCAGGATATGCAATGTAGTTTTCACCATGTCGGTTCCAGGATTTTAGAGCTATTACTTACCCATCTTGTTTCTCGGACAATCAGAATGAACCACTAAAAGATTTTGCAGAACCTTCAAGCATTTGCTTCTTCCATAGAAGTCATTAAAGACCTGATACTTATCCTCTTTACATTTTAAAGTGAAGCAATGAATATCTAGAACTGTCCTAACTAAACTGTCTAGAAGCTTTGTCCAAAGCTTGCTGAAATCAAGGAAACAACTTTTATTGATTTCAAAAGCTTTGCAGCAGGTTTGAAAAGAATTGTTGTAAGATTTTTTTTTATTATTATTTAAATGAGAAAGGAGACACAGGTTCTGCAAACTGCTTTAAGACTTGACCAAGAGAATCTACAAAGAACCACTCATTTAAAAGGTACAGACTAAAAGGAAAAATATCATAATTTCAATTGAGAAGTGATGAACAGATATAGTTCTCCACTGATGTGTGGAAAGACATCTCTCTCTCTTTCGTATTTAGCTGCCATGAGTCCTAGTAATACCATGTTAAAAGATGACTGCTAATTTACAAAGCAAGATTAAATTTCAGGAACAGATCTAGTACAGAATTTTTTTGTTTTTATATTTTTGGCTGCCTGATCTTCATCGAGCCATACTAATATAGCCCTGAAGGAGTAGACTGCATAAACAGAAAATTACTAATTGGGGCTTCAGATAGATGAAAAGGCTTTTTAATTGCCCATTGAGAATAACGTTGTCTTTAGTGGGTAAGAAAGATCGAACATCTTCTGAAATCACAACTACATCCACTTCATGAGAAATGTCCCATAAAAAACAGCATTAGTGGTAGTATCTATGCTTTCAAGATGGAATAGAAAGTGTTGTAATAGGACTAGTCACTGTTTTAAATAAGAAGCATTCAACTGCTGAATGGATAGGGATTACGCTGTCCCCCTTAGTCACTTTTTTACTGAAAATACCTCTGATGACTCCTTAGGAAAATTCTGAGACGTACATCTAAGATGCTTCTTACCATTGCAATAATTTCTTAATCTATCTGCATACTATAAATGTAATGTACATGACCTGAATTATTTATTACATTTTCTGTGTTCATCATTTCTTTAGAGGTTACCCAACCTTTTTCCTTTTCCTCCGCAGAAAACACCTGATTTTTAGATCTTCTGTTATTTTTCCTTTTTTTTTTTTTTTTTTTTTTTAAAGAAGCTTTTGAAATTATCAGGCCCCATAGACTTCTCAGGGTCCTTCCATTTGTGGGAAGCATCTCCAGAATTTTGAACAGCCAGCAAAACAGAAGCTCTTTACAGCAATTTTTTTTCCCTCATGGGAACAGACAGTGTCTGGGCAGGGAACCCACACTGTATCTTGCCATAATAAAGATGTCCTTTAAAACTTCAGCTAGTGCAGGCACTAATGTAAAATACATAGCTGCTATGCAGTCAGCTGCAGACAAAAGAGGCTTTTCTGACGTGTCGAGTGTCTGAGGGTATGTCTACACTATGGACTTCTGCCAGCATAGCTATGTCAATGAGGGGTGTGATAAGGTGTGATCTCTGACCAACATAGCTGTGCCAGCAGAAGCCTTTACTGTAGACACAGTTATACTGGCAAAATCGCACTTTTAAAAGTAAGAATTCTTCCAAGACAAATTTCTGTAGGCCTCAGATGCTGCTACAACTATCCAGTGGAAGTACGTAATTCATCAACCAAGATGTGCTGTGTGTTCCCCATTTGTGCCCAATCCACAGAGGAGATAAATATTTTACAGCCCTAGCTACAGCCTGGTTCTTTAGCTTAGGCTGGAGAAATTCATGCTTTTACCTCTGCAGGCCTCTCCATTCAGCCCTAGTATGCTGGACAAAATGGTAGCCTTCATACTGGCTTCCAATGGTTTGAGCTCCTATAGTCAAAGTGTACAACTGGCTAGAGTTGCTAATTCTCTCAATTCTAATCTACCATGAGTCTTATAATATTTAGTAAAGACAACGAGAGTCCTGTAGCACTTTAAAGACTAACAAATTTAATTTTTGCAGGCATAAGCTTTCGTGGGCATCAGATGCAGGGAATGGCAATAAGATAGGTGGTGTATATATTCACAGTCAAGGTGAAGGTACAACCGGGAGGAAAAGGGGGTGTTGACTAGTAATAGCAAAGTCCACACAGTTAGAGTAGCTGAGGCCTACTCACAACCATTGATTAGAAGGTGAGACTGTGCGAACAGTGACAATTCCTTCTTGTAATGAGATAACCATTCCAAGTCCCTATTCAGACCCAGGTATTTAGTGTGACTTCTAAAGACCCCAGCTCATATTCATGTGTATATCTGACAATCTCAGTTTTTGTTGTTGGGGTTTTTTGTTGTTGTTTTTTTTTTAAGTTTCTAGCCTTCACGGTTGCAGAGAAAATCTTGAAAATGCAAATCAATGTACAAAATCAGAAGGCGTATAGAGCCACAAATGTATTATTTTACATGATGATTTTTAAACCAATCTCATGATATTTGAACCCATGAGGTTCAACCTCCTTAGTATGGATACAATTATACAAGTATAAAGGTGCCATGTGGTAGTGCAGCTTATTCCTGTAAATTTAGAGGAATAAGTTATATTGATGTAACTGTGGACCATGCTAGAGATTTTATCAATTTACCTATTCTGACAAAAAACACTTCCTTAAGCAGAAAACATTACATCAGTACAAAATCTGTGTGTAGACCAGGGCATAGCTATTATATGATTCATTGATAGGAAAGACATATACACACACAAAATGAAGTTAAAAGAACCGTATTAAAGTTTCAAAGTCAAGACCTCGGAAATTAGGGAATTCCAGAATTAAGGCTGACTGTGCAACCTCCTGCCCCCAGCCCCTCATGTGTATGCATTATATAATATCTTACATATTATTTCTCAACAGGAAAGCTGCCTCATTCAGTGCATGAAATGGATGATGCTCACTTAACGAGCGGCTATTGCATATTTTGCTTTTTCCTTGTTTAATATGCGGCCCCAAGCCTTATTTACTGCACAGTAATCACTGCACCTTGCTCTAAAGACAGAATTATTGGTTTCCTTAAGGGCTTTTTATGACACTCATCACTATAGTGTTTAACTACTTCACAAACACTAATCAATTAATTTTCACAACACCCCTGTGAGATGAGAGGGTATTATTATCCCCATTTCACACATAAGGAACTGTGGTACAGAGGTATTGAGGTAAAATATTTCCATTAATTTTGGTTGGCCAATTTGAGACGTCTGACAGGATTTTTTTTTTAAATGAGTACTTAGTATCATACGGCACCTGCTCTGTTCAAAGCACACCTCCCATTGACTTCAGTTGCAGTTGTGAGTGCTCAGCAGTTCTGAAAATCAGCCCTCAGGGTCTCAAGCAGGGCACTCAGAAAATGAGTAACACCCAATCAGTGACCACCTGTGAAAAGTGTGGTTTAGGTGATTTAACTAGCATCACAGGAATTCTGTGGCAGAGGTAAGAACAGAATCAAATTCTCCAGGACAGCAGTCAGCTGTCTTAACCCTCCTTTCTCTTACCACCATCTCCTGCCTCCTTCACCACACACCTTCCAACTTCTGCAAAAAGATGAAACGGGGGTCCTACAGACAACAGTCTCCTCCACTACACAATTTGGATTCATCCACAGAGTGGTCCATTCTATGCACTGAATGAGGTAGGAGCCCTATGGTGAAAAAATATTATGTCATCATATAATTAAGGCCTGTATTGTCTGAACTGTTTTTGCTGAAATTTCCAAACAAAAACAACAACAAAAATCAGCCTGAGGCACACAACTGGCATGGAAAATTTCACCTAAATGGTTTAAGTTTGGCAAAGTTATAGACCGCTGAACACAGGGTCTTAAAATGGGAAGTGTCAGGCAACCTGAAAAATACGTGGTACTTCCACCCATGCCTAAACTACCAACTGGTGCATTACAAATATGTAGAGATAGACAGGTTGATATTCGATAAGCTTATCCATTATCACATGGAGGAAAACAACACCCTGTAGAGCAGGGATTGGGGAACTGGACAGAAAAGAAAATACAGCATTGCTAAGCTCTCTCTAGGCTGAGTCTTTTCTTATCTCTGCCTCAAGCACTTTTAATCTAGGGAGCAGGAAGAAATTCTATCATGCCAAGAAGGCTGAGAAAAGCAGGGAACAGGTTTGAAGAAAAAGTAATGGAGCATTTCGCGTGGGGGGAAGAACTGCTTAAATACAAAATATTTAAGGAGATTTAGATTTTCTCTTTAGGCTGGATCTGCTTTCTTCTATTTCTTGTATTTCTCATCTCTGGAACCACATCCACCTCTGTTCCACATGGCTTTGTCTAGACAGACTAAGGCTTGGTCTACACTACATTCTTACTTCAGTATAACTACATCACGCAGGGGTGTGAAAAATCCACACCTCTGAGTGACGTAATTATACCCACCCTAATTCCCCATGTAGACAGCACTATGTTAGCAGTAGAGTTTCTCCCACCGACATAGCTACTGCCTTCTACCGAAGTGGAATTATTAAACCAATGGGAGAGCTCATTTGTAGTGTAGATCTGCCCTACATAGGTGTTTTGCTCCTAATATAACTTGCATGAACTGACTGCCAGTTAACTAGGGTTATCTAACAAGGCTGCAAATGCTGATCTAAGCACTTACACAAACAGTTTTGTGAATGTTTGTTCCAGGATAAAATGTTTGGTCTTGGTCGAGTCTAAACTGAACCCTAGTGTGAAGCACAAACAGGAACAAATTTTGGTGATTCGCCTACATTAATATTTATATGCTATCATGTTTGTTAACTTGATGTACAACGCAACTCAAAACTGCAGTCTAGGTATAGCCTCTATGTGAAGATGGTGGCCACGAATGTTGTTTTAGTCATACTCAAAACTAGATTCTATGATTAAATAAAATATTTACTTGCATAATTTGAAACAAAATTTTACAAATACATAATGCTATCTCAGACAGATAGCGCTAACACCTATGAAAACGCTGTGCTAAAAACGCCTAAGGTCTTCAAATAAAGGGAAAACATTTTTTCCCAAGTTATGATATATAAATCTCCTTCTGAATCTGCCTCCAAATTACATACAGTAACAACTGCCTGACATTTGGTTGAATGTTTTTCTTGAACAACTTACTTTCAATTGAATTTAATGCAGCAACAAGTTCATTCCCTGTCATTTTTCAAAGTCCTGTCCAAATTACGTTAAGACATTGCTTATAAAAGGGCAACATGACATGTAAGAAAAGAAGCTAGGTTTGAACTGACTATTGAAGAATGTTATAATACAGCATTGTGAGTGAAATGCCAAAGAATAAGTATTCTGCATAACAAGGTTAATCCAGAGGTAGTATTTTTTAATTATCTGATGTAAAATTCTTTTCTTCTCTATGTAGTATATTAGGCCCAATCACCTCCACTGTGTGCAGCCACAGGAGGAGATTTGTTATAAAGAAATCACTATAGGATTCCTTTGTAAAGATTACCGTACAGAAAGTTATTAGGGATAATGAGGCGTTCTGGGTTTGTCTCTCTTCAGGATAGGCTGCAGGGCCCATCTCCTAAACTGGCTATTACTATGGAATCTGTGGGAGGTTAGAACTGAGGCCAGCACCCGCATTTTGTCTCTGGTTCTTGATCTCCCATCCTCACCTAGCAGTAAAATTCCACTGAAGTAGTATTACCAACTCCAAGCATTCAAAAATCAGGGTTAAGACTAGGACTCCAAAAGTAATGAGATTTAAAAATTAATCTAAAATGTATTATTTTATTTGACTTCTGGATTCTGAACCTTTAGGGTGTATTGAGGTTATGTTTTCAAGCCCTTCTCTGCAACCATGAGGGCTAGAAACTTGCTTTTATTTTTAAATGGAAATTGAGATTAGTAATTTGTAAGAATATACATGATAATACAGTAATAAATAATAGGCAACATGGATTTGTCAAGAACAAAATATGTCAAACCAACTTAATTTCCTTCGACAGGGTTACTGGCTTAGTGGATAGAGGGAAGCAGTAGACATGATATATCTTTGATTTTAGTGAGGCTTTTGACACAGTTCCACATGACCTTGCCATAAACAAACTTGGGAAATGTGGTCTAGATTAAATTACTATAAAGTGGGAGCACAACTGGTTGAAAAACCATACAAGGAATATGGTTCACTGTCAAATTAGATGCATATATCTAGTCGTGTCCCCCTGGAGTCAGTTCTGGGTCAGTTATTATTCAAATTTTTCATTAATGACTTGGATAATGGAGTGAAGAGTATGCTTGTAAAATCTCCAGATGACATCAAGATGAGAAGGGTTGCAAGCACTTTGGATGACAGGATTAGAATTCAAAACCACCAGGACAAATTGGAGAAATGGTCTCAAATTGACAGGATGAAATTCAAAAAGGACAAGTGCAAAGTACTACATTTAAGGAAGTCTTACAATTATTTTTTTCATAAAGACCCAGCTGCTGTAATCAGCATATTTCAAAAGTATCCCAGTTTTCATTTTTTAAAAGTACATTCTAGCCCCCTATAGTTATAGAGAAAAGCTTGAACATCTAAGCAAGAACTTCCTAAAGGGTCAAAAGTGAGAAGGCATATTAAAAAACCCACTATTTTTTATTTTTTTAAAATCCCATGATTTTAAAGCCATCCCCATGATTTTAGGGGAGCCGGACTAATGTGTATGAGGTTGGCAATTCTGTCATGGTCATATCATGGTACTAAGAGTTAGTGTAGATTTATGTTGCAGGAGCCATATTATAAATTAGAAAATCCTGTATTTTCCAAGATCAAGATGCGTGTTTATTAGAACTTTAAAAATGCCACATTGCCAGCAGTGAGCATGAGTTATGGATATTTGCATGACAGGAAAACAACAGGATTATTCCGGCACTAAATCACTGATATTTATGTCATTTGTCTTCTATAAAACAAAATGAAAGATCCATTATATGTATTCATTGGAAAGGCTTATTTTTATTCCCTAAAAATTATGTGGTAAAGTCAGGCCAGATGGCTACAGAAGGGTACTCCAGGGCCGATATGTGAGCCCTAGGATGCTCAAAGCCCTTTTTCCTGCAGGCAGGAGAGAGGTTACAGCTGGGCAATCAGGGGCACCTGGAAACAATTAAGAGCCTACCCAGGTGTACTTAAACCCTGCCTGCCCTAAAGACCGGGGAGGAAAACATAGGAGGAGGAGAGGAAGGAGCTGCAAGATCCCCCTGGATAGAAAATAGTGTTTCCTACAGTTGGAGAAGCAGAGCAGGAGAGACCCTGATCCTGGCCCCAGCCTGCAGTAAGGCCTGCGCTGGTTGCCCTGTGGGAGAGGCGCTGAAGAGAGGGGAAAAACCCAGAGACTTGTCCAGACTGGGGTGGGATTACCTCGGGTCCCCACTGCCAGCAGAGACTATTGCCAGCAGGCGAGCCCCAGCAGGAGGGCTGGTATACCACAATTACTTTTAACAACCATTGTGTGTTTAAAAAAAAAAAAAAAAAAAAAAGCTTTTAAAGTTGCTAAGAAGCTGTGATATTTGAAGAATAACCATGACCAAAATTATAATAATGAACATCTACAATTTTTTCACAAATGTATTTGTGCCCTCATTAACGCCAGTGATTTCAATTATCTAGAAGAAACTTTCTCAACGCTCCTAATTTTTGACCTTATATATAAACAAAAATAATCTGAAAAGCATTTATATCTGTGTTAATATAGATGGAAAAATAGCTATACAGTTTTGCATATTAGCAAAAAAGTATTCGCTCTCTGACATATTTATAAAAGCTTTTTCAGATGTAGAATGTACAGAACAAGATCTCAGGCAGACCCCTGTCCTGTTAAGTGTTAATAAAATTCCATCTGGTCATTTAGGAGCTGTGCCAACATTACCACACAAAGAGCCTTTGAACTGTTTTAGTGTTCAAGCTTCGTTTGACAGATTTTTTTTGTCAAATATGCATCTAATATTGTACAGATGGCGGGGTCTAGCAAGTTTACACATAAGTAAACTTGAAACCACTCTTGAAACAAAGCTACTGTTTTTTGGTGGTGGTTTTTTTTGTGTGTTTTTTTAAATTTAAACTTGCTCGAGATTGTGCAGTCCACTGCTGCTCTAATTTCCTTATTAGGTAAATAAAAAGTAAAAGTGAAAAATTAGCATAGAGTAGCTTTAAAAATGCAAATAGAGTAAAAATCTGTACATTTGTTTTCTAGGCCGATGAAATGGGACTTGCAACAGTCAATTAATGTCACACTAGACAGCAAATCAAAGACCTTTTAAATGACAAAAGCTCTCACTGGGCCAAAAAAAAAAAAATCATATGAGAATTGTTCTGAGTGATAAGGTATTTCATCTCATACATAGACACTACAATAAATTAGCAGCACAGAAGGCCAAAAATTGTGTGCACGGCCCGCACTGTTAACAGCAGTTACAGAGCTGTTCTTTATGCCCTGTGCTAATAAAGGAAAATAAATACTACACTGTAACTTATACTCAGGTTTACCATGAAAATACAAAGCTAAGCATGGCCTGCCGAAAATGACATCTGATGGCGATGGAGAATTCTATGTTTCATTTATGTAGCACTGAAAACCTTGGCTCCAGCCTCAGCCCCCCAATGTAATGCAGCCAGTAAATTGCTCAAAAAAGACAGCGAAGGATTCCCCCTTACACACGGGAATCCTTAGGTGGTACAAAATCAGCATCGCTGTTCTGCCACTCACCCCTGCCCTGAGTAAGGAGTGTGTGGGCAAGCAACAGAGAGTGGGTGTGCCATGGGTCAGAGGTCTAGGGAAGAGCAATCAGTTTCCTGCCAGAACCTCAGCTGGTGCAGTAGTAATGTAGAGCAACACACCCCAAGCTCTTTTAGGACTTAGGGGCATGCAGCAGCACGAGAAGCAGGTTGGAGGCACACCTCTTGAGCAGCACTGCCAGGTGGGCTCAAGCCACCATCTTTTCAGTTAACTGGTGAATATGCTGCTCAATTGCGCCCCAGAGACAGCCATGTGGATAAGGGGAATCCAACGTTTGCTTAGAGCTACCTTTCCCTCCCTGCATCTTCTAACTGCATCAAGTGTAAATTGTAAAAGTCACTGGGATTACGCGTGTACTTCAGTCTTTGAAGGATCGGAACCTGAAAGACAGAATTAGGGCTTGATACTGCAAGTATGTTAGCAACCCTAATGGATTGCTCTTGTGAGTAAAGGTCCTCATATGTGTAAGTGTTTGCCAAGTTCTGGTTTGTAAAAAAATGACACCAAAGAAAATAACTTTAAAAATATATTCATTCGGTGGTTATGAATTCACAACTTGTGGACGTTACAAAAGAATTGAATTTTTACAAGGGATTTGAATAAAAAGAGGATCTTAGCTTTGTCACCCACTATTTGATAATCTTTTCAAATGAACCTACAGATCCTGTCTTAATTAAAATAAACTATTATAATCTTTTTAAAGCCATAATATAAATTATTGGGACCCAAAGAGCAATCTAACACAGAAAACAAAATAGTGCAATGGAAAAACATCATCTAATGTAGGAAAAGCTCTGGAACTTTTAAAAAGGCTATAAAAGACTTACCTAATGCCAAAGCACGAAGCTGATTCTGTACAGGCTCTATCATTATGTACTTAAGGCCAGATTTTTAAAGGTACTTAGGCACCTATTGGGATTTTCACCCACATTGGAAAATCTCACTAGGTGCCTACCTACATCTTTAAAATGTAAATCTTTTAAAAAATCTGGCCCTTAAACACTAATGGTTGACATGACTTTTAACTACCTAGTGCAACTGGCCAGTAAATCTAAATTCTACCAGTTAAGTTCTTTTCTGTGTAGGATTTATTATCTTCCTTCCTTGGTGTCTGATTGTGGGATCTGTCCTATAACTGGCCACAACTGAATGCTATTCAAGAAGGAACCTCAAGTCCTCTTAAATCTTTAGCGCCTTTTGAACTCTGACTCTTCTAAATATCTTACAACACATGGCATTTATTCACTAGACAGGAGGACAAGAAAACAGTCTCCTCCCTGGCTAACATCAGTTTTGTTCCATGGCTATCCAGGATCAATGAACTCTCTCTAACAAGCAATTCCCCAGCCCCAGTTTATCTAGGTCATTAGATGGCAGACATCAGTATAGTGTCTGAGCTAGTATAGTTCCCTTGGCCTATTGCCTCCATGAAAAAACCTAACCTCCCTTTGGCCAAGGAAGTGAGAAACCTGTAGACATTCCAAAGCCTAGGGCTGCTACTCATAACTGTGCAGCACTGGCGAAACACAAGAGGAAAAGAGAATAAAATTTACATAGGAGTGGTATATGCTCCATTGTTTTCCACTCTTCACCACTGAAAGAAAATATACAATGGAGCATCCCATGAAAACCAAATGAACACTTTAAAGAATAAACTCACAAATATCTCACTAAAAATGAAATAAACTACTCCTACCATCTAGATGATGAAATACACCACAGAAATCAGATACTCAACACCTAGTGGCCCTCTCCCTTCTATGATTCAGGATTGTTAGAAAATTATGCTTCATTCATAAGTAGAGTGAGGTTCATGGTATCAGTTTACTTTTTAGTGGACTTTTCTTCGTATCACAACAATCACTAACATTGACTTTACTTTAAAGGTGCAATTCCATTCATCCATCCAAAAACCAAAATGACCACCCTAAAAATCAACTCATCCACTACTTTATTCCCACTGTAGTTTTCTCTTGACCTTGATAATCAGGCAGCTTTTTGGGAAGATTTTCAGTGAAACATGCAGAGAGACTGTGCAGCGATATCACAAAGGAGGCAGAGTTTCATCAGACTGCGAAAATCCTAGCAGCTGCTCATGAAGCCGTCTCTGAAGTGATTTTTCATGTTTTTAATTTCTTATTTTTAACTTCCCACATCAAATCTTACACAAGCACTATTCCTAATTGCATACTATTTGTGCACATGCTAACTTTCATCTGTCAAAATTTTGCGGTTCTGCTTTTCTCCTGTCTAAAAAATAAATGGAAAATATTTTTCTGATAAGTAAAAAGCTTACCTAGGTATCTTAAATATTCATGAAGAAAAATGTACGCAGGGGCTGAGACTAAGTTTGGAAAGTTTCAGCCCAAAAGAATTATTTTTTTCAGAAATCTGTGAATGCCTGAAAACAAGAGACAGTAATGGAAATCATTTTCAACTTGTACTAATAATGCTTTTGCTTCCAGAGAGAGATTGTTATAAAAAGATCCTTTAGTTGCCATATTCATTTGATCTGTGGTAATGCTGAATAATCTGTGTATATGTGTTTACAAACTTACTTTGAGTGAAATATTTCCATCCAAGAAACAGAGGAACGCAAAGACAATCAAATATCAGAATTGCTTTTCCATCTACTAAAACACATTTTTTACAATCTGCAATTCAACTGTTTCCTTTAAATCATAGAAGGGCTGATGAAAGTGTGACCATCTCCTTGCACTTGGAGAAAAGGGACATGCTCTCTGGCAGCACTGAAGGATATGAATGAATATAAGTCAACCTTGTATAATAGGAATTCTTGGCTGATAAGACCGCACCTGCTCACCTGATGCCATCAATCCTCCAGTTTAGCAGAGACAGTACTGAATACCGTGGCCTCAGTCCAGCAACTTGCACCACAGATAGCAGCGCTCACGTGTTGTAAACTGCAGAATCAGTATCAGTCATTTACAATGGGCTTGAAAGGTTTTAAAATTCCTGTCAAGTCTCAATATCACAGATCTAGGAGTTTTAGGGCAAAAAAAAAATGTACTCTAGAGTTCCTCTAAAGGTATTACAATACCTTTTACATTTGGTGTTACAGAGGTTAGGGCCCATCCTTAGCAAATATTTATCATTAAAAAGATTTATCTGTTAACGCAGTTATTTTTTCTCACTTGGGAACATAAAGGACAGAGGCGGCCAACCATGGCTCGTAAGCCACATTGCAGCTCTTTTACAGTTAAAGTGCGGCTTGCAGAACCTCCTATGACCCCCTGCATTCTCCACCTACCAGACTGGGGTGGGGAGCTCGGAGCTTTTGCCCTGAGGCAGGGTAGTGGAGCTAGAGGATTCTGCCAAGCAGGGAGGAAGGTCTTTTTTTTTGGGGGGGGGGGGGTCATTAAGTTTGGTCACCCTGGAATAGGACACACTGCATCAGTGTGAATATACAGTATTGTTATGATCAGCTTGGATGCTCTCCTGAGGATAAGGATTCTATTGAGTTTACATACGAGTCTGACTCACAGCTGTAGTCTAATCAGATGATGGACCTAAAATGTTCCACAGTAACCATACTTTTTAAACCACAAAACTCCCATGTATCCTGCATAATTACTGAAATTCTAAGTGATCATTTACCTTTAGGATGCATGCAGAATTTTATTTACATAGAATTATATGCCAGCACAATAAAATGGGACACTGATGTTTTTAGACAACACATTTCAGTCCACACGAATAGCTGGGTAAATCATAATCCCAACACTACCTACGGGACTTGAGTATTACTAAAGACCCTTTGGATGAACGTGTGACTGAATAAGATGAAGTATATAACCACTGCAAATGTATTTTGTGGTGTTAGTTTGGAGGAGGGAAGTCTAGCAAATCAAAGAGGAAAAAGAATACAACCCGATCAAAGAAATCTATACATTTACACCTTCAAAAACCAAAACCAAAAAACCCCTCACCATCGAGGACAAACTTCAGTAAAGACAAATGCACAGTGCTCCACTCAGGAAGGAACAATCAAGTTCATGAATACAAAATGGGAAAGGACTGCCTAGAAATGAGTAGTGCAGAAAGAATCTGGGATTATAGTGGATCACCAACTAAATCTGAGTAAAAAATGTAAATCCAGAGATTACTTCCTCTTGCTGAAAGCCAGTGGAACCATTCATACCAGAAAAATCAAAGAAATATAGGGCTGGAAGGGAGCCCCCTGAGCCAAGGCAAGACCAAGTATACCTAGGCCATCCCTGAAAGGTGTTTGGCTCTGTTCTTAAAAACCTGCAGAGTCATGGATTCCACTACCTCCTTTAAAAGCCTATTACAGTGGTTGACTAGCTTTATAGTTAGAAATTCTTTTTCCTAATATCTAACCTAATTCACCTTTACTGCAGATTAAGCCTGTTATTTCTTGTCCTACCCTTAGTGGTGTTCAGCCCCCACCCCCCAAACGACTAATTAATTGACCAGGCTGCACCTGCAGAAGTATAAAGGGAGCATGGATTTAAGCAAACCAGGAGCAACTGGGCAGGAACAAGCAGGGCTGGAAAGAAGGAGTCACTACCTAGGAGATGCGAGAGGGGGCTGAGGCCAGAGGTAAGTAGCCTATAATTATGCCTTGGGAGGAGGGAGTGTGGCTCGGCAAGTCCATAGAAGTGGGGAGGTAAGCAAGGCTCAGGGTAAAAGCAGTGAGGTAGGGGGTAGGTCAAACCTTGGCTGCTGATGAGGACCTCTGAGCTGAGAGTTAGACTGGAGGGTGGTCCAGGACACCGTACTAGCTGATGTGGTGGTCCCTGTGGGGCAGTAAGCAGGAAGACTGCCTGAGGCCCTTTGTCAAGGACTGTCATATCCCGGAACGGTGGGAGTATGTACGGTGACCTGGCTGGAGGGCCAAGGAATGAAGAGGCTGCGGTTCCGAGTGAGAGGGTCCACAGGGTTGAAAGATGACAGGAGAGGCATCACCAGGGGAGGGTGCAAAGCCTGGCTAGAGCGAGTCCCCAGGATGGTCAGCAGGAGGTGCAATGAGCTGTGAGTGTACTCTGTGGCCGGTGATTATGGAGAATAATTGATCACGGTCCTCTTTATAACGGTCTTCAAATATGTTAAGGACTATTATAAACTGTTCCCCCATCACTCTTCTTTCTCAAGATTAAACATACCTAGGTTTTTCACCTTTCTTTTTAGGTCGGGTTTTCTAAACCTTTTACCATTTTGTTGCTCTCCTCTGGACTCTCTCCAATTTGTCCATATCTTTCTTGAGGTATGGCATCCAAAACTGAACATAGTACTCCAGCTGAGGCCCATGAGTGCCAAGTAGAGCAGGAGAACTTCCTCCTGTGTCTTACATATGACAGTCCTGTTAATACATTCTAGAATATTAACCTTTTTTTGCAACTGCATCACATTGTAGGCTCATATTCAATTTGTGATCTACTACAATACCCAGATCCTTTTTAGCAGTACTTCTGTCTAGCCAGTTATTCCCCATTTTTCATTTATACATTGATTTCTCTTTCCTAAGTATAGTACTTTGCATGTCTTTGAATTTCATCTTGTTGATTTCAGACTAATTCTGCAATTTGTCCAGGTTGTTTTGAATTCTAATCCTGTCCTCCAAAGTGCTAGCAACCTCTTCCATTTTAGTGTCCTCTGCATGCTATAAGCATACTCTTCAATCCATAATCCAACTCATTTAATGAAAATATTGAATGACTATACCTACGTATTTGCAAGATCAGGGCATACATTTGGGAGCAGCAGATTTCTGATGGCTAAATGTCCTGTATTGACTGTCTACACAAATAAATTTACTGGCATAATGTGTGCGTGTAAATTGTTTAGCTTATATCTCTTCCAAAGCACTAAAAGTTAAAATGGAAACAGGCACTCTAATTCATGAGCAAGAATAGTTATATTGCTAGAAGCAGGACAATGTAGTTATATAGGTATAATTATCCCAGTACATATCTGTGTAGATGACCTCGAAAAGAGATGTTACTAATCTACTGACAAGCTTTTGTATAGCTAAGGCTGACCTTCTGGGCTGCATCTCCAATAAGCAGAGCATAGAAGGCACAGTCCAGAAGGGGGAGGACAAAGACGACTGTAAGCCCAATTCTGGACTGTCATAAGAGCTGTTGTAGCCCCTAGCCTAGTTTAGGCTATGTCTAGGCTGCAGTTAGCCCAAGAGATTGGGACCAGGCTTGGCCTAGGTTGGGGTCAAGTGTTCCCACAGCAAAGCCCTGTCTGTATCCTTGTGTCCTCACTGTTTCTGCACTTGCTCAGGTATGTCTGGTCACCTATCCCATGGCCCTTTGTGCTGAGACACTCTAGGATTCTTTCCCTGCTAATTGTGGAAGAACTTACTGCGCTTCAGGAAGAATTATAGGAAGGACATTGGAGGACTATCCGCACTTCAGTATTGTGTCTTGGGTGTGTGTGTGGGCCCCGGCCTGGAGGCGGGGGGAGGGGTGTGTGTGGGCGTGGTGTTTGCTTACTTCCTCACTGCAAAATGGGCCTGAGTAAAACCAGAGCTTGGGTTATAACCTATACCCCCAGATGGGTAAACTATCCAAGGACTAAAGAACCTCCATCAGATGTTTTACTGTATAGAGGGTAGCAAGGGTTGGGCTACAACCTAGGTAAGAACCCAGGGGCTGCTTTAATTTCCATTGGCCTCCTAGGAGGCCATGTGCTGCTCCACCAGCCAGAGCATAGAAATCTATGTAGTAATTAGTACTTTAAAGACTTCCCCAACATGTCCCCAGCCACACCACTCAGATGCTCTCTGCACCAGGGCTTGAGAGAGACTTTTAAGGCTGTTTATAGCAATCCTACCCACTGTCTCTGTCAGCTGTGGGGCTTTCAGAACCCCTACATGCTGCTGGAGTGGCATAAAGGAGCCACTGTTAGGGGAAGAATTCCTCCTACAAATTTTAATTTTCTAATGCTTTTTCTCAAAACGTCTGTTCTCACTTATAACAGGTGCATTGAAAGTGGAAGGAGTGACAAGAAAGCCTTAAGTTGTCCGATATTATAATGGGAAGCTTATAAACCCAATTTGAGTAAAACGATGGCCTCTTGTACAGTATGGGCCGGATGCTGATGAAATTATAACTCCTGTAGATTTGTAAAACCTCTGACACATCAACAGTAAAAGACCAGGATGCTTCTTTTTCAGCAGGCATAAGTCAATGCAACCTTGCTGCACGCTGTGATCCATTTACTTCCAGCAGCTGCATGTAAGAATAAAATTGCATTGGTGAGGTCTTAATATTCCTCTCAATTTTATTTATTCATAAAAGCAACCCACTGAAGGTGGTTGAGATAATGCTAATTAATGCAGTCAGATATTGATCCTTGATGTAAAATGTATCAGGAACGACTAAATCTATTAATATTAGACTGCAAGAACAAGTAGTCTAGAATCTTCCTTCTCCCCAGATATGCATCATTTAAAATATGTAGCTGGCCACAATTATGAATCATTTGGTAATAATTGCTGGTGATTTAAAGTTCCCTTTAACTATAATTGAGGATAGATCATCCATAGCTCCATTATAAAGCAACTTTTCAAAAAGCACTGATTATGATGTCCCTTTCTAAGGCTGGGCACTTCATCTATCCAGATTAAAAAAGAATAGGAGAATTATGAATGCACAAATTCCCTGCTTGTGACTAGATAGTTACAGTGCTTCAAAAAATTTGTATAAACACACACACGCTTGGTTATGCTGGCTCAAATCCTAAAAGGTAATCAGGTGCATAAATACATTTGGGGATGAGGGCCAGTAAAACACCATTTATACTGAAGAATGAAAAATCCCCAAATGCTTGCATGTCAATGCACATTCAGCCCTCTTTTAGATTCAGAGTCCCTCTTCATTATAAACAGGTTCCAATGTGCTAAACCCCTTGAGGTACTGCAGTTTTCTTTCACTAGAGATACAGTTGTACTAAAAGGGGATTGTCATCCTCATGCTTCTCTGATCTAGTTGAGCAGAAATTTCTATTTCCCTGTGTGGGAATGGAATAAGGTGAAATCTTGCCCCTCAAGGCCTTGAATACGTGGGACTTCAACCATGTTGTAGCTATCTAGAAACAAACCCTTAGGGTGTATCTAAACCAGAGTTGGGCAACCATTTAACCCAAGTGGAAACAGGAAACAATTGACTCATGCTTGCTAGCACAATTGTAAATGCTAGCCTAGACACTCCACAAAACATTTGCTGCAGGACACGCATTTCTGTAAGTTACCCTAGCGCTCACCCTTCCTAGCACAAACTTTGTGGAATGTTCACATGAATATTTACAATTCTGTTGATGTAAGTTAATTAGCAATCAGTTGACACTTTTTTAAAATAAACTCTAGTGTCCCCTCAGAATAGACTGGCAAAACTGTTGTAAACAATGATACAGCATACCTCTACTTGGAACTGACAAACTGTACCTGTTCCAATTGCAATCTATTGAGGTTTGTCTATTCCAACAAAGTTTACATCAGTGGCTCGAACTGGGGTAAATCCCGAATGTAGACAAAGCTTCAGTCTTGTTGTCTGTGCTCTTAGAAGGGAGGAAACAGGAGCTTATCCACTCTGGCTTACATGAAAGTAACCCTACACAGAATGAAGAGGAGTTGGTCTTGCTATGGCTTCTGTTATTGGGAGTTGAAGATATAGGGCCTGATTTTCCACTGCCTTTTGCAGTCACCTGTGCAAGGAGAGTGCAAACTCTACCACTCTGAAAAGATAGTGCTTGACATCCACTTTGCATAGAACTAAATGAGTATACAAGGTACATGGTAGTGGAGAATCAAATACATACTCTTCCACAAGCCACATACCCATAATTACATGCACTTTGCTACCACTGCTGAGGTGAGGAAGTAGGAAGAACTATTTTACCAGATAGGCATTCTTTTGTTCCAGTTAAATTTATAGCAAGTCTGAGTTTGAGTAAAAAAATCCCTAGTTGCTTTGCTATAACAGGATTCCATTGTGCATATCAAAATCAAGAATTTTATCCCCTGGCTACTATTTATCTATTTATTCTGAGATTCATGTCCTGCATTTGCTCAAGGTCATTCTCCACTGCTACTGGAATTCATGTATAGGAAAGGACAATCGGATTAGAAAAACCATGGAGGCTAATACCTTGCCATTGGGGAATAGCAAATTCTGTTGAGTGTGATGGAAGATTCTTAACATTAACAAGTCAACCCCTATGATCCTGCAGGAAGCCCTAATGAGCAGAATAGGAGCTCAGAGAGCTTTCTTTATTTTTCATCTGAACACTACAATGTAAACACTTTAAAAGTTGCAATGAAGCTCACACTTTCAAATGTCAGCATGATCTATTATATCTCCACACATACAGGGAAAAGGGAAAGGAACCATCTCAGAAAGAGACTGGATGTAGCTAAAAACAAGCTTTAGCACAACTTAAATTCTGGAAGAAAAGGTTACAACACATTAGGCTTTATGGTAAGAATCTACAGACAAAATATTATGAGACAATGAAGTACATAACACAGATGGCCTGGAATGTTTGTATCACGCACCAAAAGAGATGATTGCTATGAATTTTTATAAACAGAGCTTATTAAATTTTAGCAACTCCCCAAATGCCTATTGAAACAATGGATTAAAAACATCCCAGCTGCTAGAAGGTGATATGCATATAATGAAATAACTATAAAAAAGTCAGCAGACATCTTCATATTATTAGGCAGTTATAGAATTGTGGTCTGAATATAGGAATGAGAGCCAGACTCCTGTTTTTCTTTATTTGGATCCAGAGGCAGTATCAGGTTAAAAACTCAAATTTTAGAAGCAAATTTCCTTAACTGTGGAACTAATAACACCTTAGAGTAGATTAAACATTTTTAAAAGTGTACACATTACTAGTTATGCTATTTGTTTACTTTCCACATGTTTAAGTTTAAAACAATAAAAATAAACTAGTCAGTTTACACTTTTGTTTCTGTCCATTTCTTTTTATGGTTCTCTTAACAGGATACTGCAGTCCTTTAAATCGCTAAACACTGAAGGAAGTGACTTCAGGTTTTTTGCATTTTCAAAAATCTATTAATTTCCACTGGCTGTATTCTGATATTTTGTAAAAACTTGTCTTTACAAAACTTTGCCTTGGCATTGTCTCAAACTCAGAGGTAGTCAACAGGCGGACCGGGGACCAAATCCAGACCTCCAGATGCTTTTCAATGGACCCTGAAATCTGGACCTTGATATCTTGACCAAGAAATTTGGGCCTTGACAAAAAAAATAGATTACCCCTGCTGTATCCCCTTTGCCTCACTTATCCCATTATGTGAAATAGGGATGATATTTTGTTCACTTGCCTCAGAGGGTGTTCAGAGATTTAATATTTATAAAGCACTGTGAAGAGGAAGGTGCTATGCATGATAGAGCTCCATACTAGATCTTCTCTAGCCTAGTGCCCTGTGTGTGTCTGTCATGCACAGTAAGTGCATGCCCTTTTTCTCCCTAATGCACGGAGTGTCAGCCCTACTTACGTAGATGTTTGACATCATGATGTGCTGCAGACAGCAGTTTTTAAGAATACAAGGCCTGATTCAATGGTGGTGCTGATTCCACCAGAACACCTGCAACTTTCAATGACTTCAGTGGAAGTCGAGGTCTTTGGTAGCAGTCAAGATTATGCCCATAAGTCCTAATGCTACTAAGTCCTTGTCCACACTGGCACTTTTGTTGCTGAGGAGTGTTTAAAAAAAACAAAACCCCGCCCTCCACCCCCAGACAACATACCTTTTGCCAGCATAAGCACTTGTGTGGCCAGCAGGAGATGCTCTCCTGCCAACATACCTACCACTGCTTGCTTAGGTGGTTTTATGATGTCTCTCCCATCGCTATAACACACTACACAAGTTCAATCCATCTCAAATATCATGAAAATATCATGGGCTTGATTCCGCTAGCTTATACTGTGAATAGTCAGTTACACAACTGCAACGTGATTGTAAAACGCTACCATTCCGACTTGGTTAGTGTTTTACACCAACTTTGCACTTACTTAATGTGAACATAAACAATTAAGTGTGATCCAGGGCAACAGAGAATTGGGATATGATTCGAATCACCCTTTTAGTGGTGTAAATCAAAAGTGAAGTGAGACTGGTATCCGACCCATAGCTCTTCCTTAGTTAGAGACAGCAAACAGGCTTTGAACCAAATATGAGTTAACAGCCATTATACATGCTGAAATAGTTTTCAAATATAAGTGGGGAGTATTGTTTTTGGGGGAGGGGTGGAGAGAATGACAAATTAATGAACAGTATGCATTTTTTAGCTGGGGGATCTCTACTCTTTCAAATAGGAAAAAGTAAATATTTTAGCTGACCTGACTTCAGAGCATTGAAGTGCAGCAATATTTAAGTTTTAAATTATGAAGCACAAGTAAAACTGCCATCTGACAGATTTTACTGCAAAAACAAAAAAGTGTGTCTGCATCAAAAGAGGCTTGGCTTTTATTATTTTTTGTTTGCTGTGTGAGCATTAGAGTCCTTCAATGATATATCAATCAGACCCTTCCTGTTTTGACAGTTTTACATTACCCTCCCATTGTTCTAGAATCTAGATCAAGTAGTGGAAATGTCTGAGAGGGAAATATACAAAGGCCAAATTAGTTCCACCATAATAAAGGCAGGGTAACTCTACTGGATTTAGGGGAGTTATATTGATGTAAGTAACCAAGCAGAATTTGGCCCACTAAGCAGTCTTGATCCTGCAAAAGGTTGGTATAGGCATGAAAGGCTCCTCCCATGGAACAATTTGCAGGACCAGGGTCACAGAAGTATGGTCCCCCTTCATTGTGATATCAACACAACTTCGACCATCACAAACCTACCCTGTGTGTTGTCTGTGCCAAATAGATGAGGCTAGATAGAATTCTATCTGCTTCTTGAACTGGGAAACTGGTGAGTTAAAAAAGAACTGTAACCAGTTCTGGGTGAAGACAACACACAGCCTATGAATTGACAGCTACATTAATGGATTCCTTTGCAGTTGGTCAATATTGTTTACCAAAAACAGCAAGTGGTTTTTTTTGCATGTGTAATTTGTGCATCAATTAATACAGATTAACTTGCACACGTTACTGGTAACAGTATATAAGCAGTGCAGAGTCATTTAAAATATTACTTTGTTATACATTACACATGGCAGTACCATCAGCCATGTCTTGTGTTACTGGTAATCCATTTCAGTTACAGAACCTATTGCAGCTCCCAGCAAACATAGGTGCTGGAACTGGGGGTGCTACCACACCCCCTGGCTCGAAGTGGTTTCCATCATATGCAGGGTTGACAATTTGGTTCAATGGCTCTCAGCACCCCCACTATACCAACTGTTCAAGCACCAATCCCAGCAAAGAGAAAATGTAAAGACAAAACTATTATGCTGTTTCCAGTAAACAGTCATTAGGAAGAAACTGATTCTCATCCCATATGAAAGACTGATATATTTCTAAATTAACAGTTTAAAAAAAAAACCCTGATATCCCCTCCTTCACTTACAGAAGATCACCACAGATTTAAATATTACAAAATCACAATTTAGGCAAAATGGTTTAAAATTCAATTGATCATATATTTGTCACTTAAATTTTAAAACAATTGCTTCAAGTCAGTTTCTCCTTCACATAACTGCCAAAACATGAATTCAGGCCTTCAAAGGGAAAACAAGACACAAGACCTAAACACAGGTCTTGGTTGTGGTTCCAGCAAAGCACCTGAGCACATGCAAAGCTTTAAGCACAATGAGGAGCCGCTCTGAAGTCACTACTCCATATACTTAAAGTTAAGTAAGGGCCTTAGTGCTTCACTGGAACCAAAGGCATTGTTGGTTATCAGTTCATTTATCAGTAACATTTAAAAGCGTGCACATACATATATAAAAATATTGTTAATAATCAGAAATCCCACTCAGACTTTATTTTAAGCACTTCTATTATTTTAAGCAGTATCTCTAAAAAAGTATAAAATTCTGAGGAAAAATCAGAACCTCTCAATCTGAATCCCTTTGAATTTCTAGGCCAGGAGTTCAAAAAGAAGAACTGCTCCACATTTTGTTTCCAGGTTGTGGCCAAACCCAGAGGAGGCCTATTTCTTTCCAGTTCTACTTCAGATGTAGCCAAAATCTTGAGAATGGCTGGCTGCTTTCTCAAGATTTCTGGCATTAATGCAAAAATCTCCTAAAAAAAAAAAAAAGTTTACAAGAATTCCAGTTTTCAAATCTGATACCAAATTTTTCACCTAGTCATTAAATCTGTAACGTCAAACCAAGTTTAAACCCAATCTGAACAAAGGCTCCTCAACATACCTCTGATTTAAAGACATCTTTGCTAAAGGTCTTTTAAAGAGAATAAATGTTGAGAAACAGTATTGGAGTTTTTTGAACAGCAGAATATGTTTCAGAAAAGCTGCCAAAGAATTATCAATTTATGAAACATACTGCCCATAAGTCTTCAAGAAATTAAGCAGTTCTCTATGTACAGCCAACATTTTTTAATTATATAGGTTGCCATTTCTGACCTTGGAAAGGTTGGCAGTTTTAGCTTAGACAGTTCCTAAAATATGTTGTCTTTGAATTACAGCAAGCTGTCAGAATTTGAAGTACTAGAGCATGTTAGAACAATCCTGCTATTCACATCCACAGATGTATATCAACAGACCTATTTAATTGCAACTATTGTAAAAAAAAAACACCAAAAACAGAACCCCCCTTGTTAACAAAGTGCTTTGTTAACTAGAGCAGTTGTCTATCCAAGGTCTGTGTGCTGAACTCAACTTTGACCAAAATGTAAAATGAAAGGAGAATTCTTTCAATGATTCTGGACATGTTTTGTTTTGTTTTTTCCTCAACTGCCAAGAAGCAAACTGGGATTCCTACTCCCCCATTGTGAAGGGGACTATTGTTACCTTGGGAAAGATAAGTAGAATACATTTTCATCCCCAAAGTTAAGTGGACTGAGTCACTTTTTGCCCTTCTCAAAGTCTCCTGCCTTTGGAGTCTTAGATATCTACATTCTTTAGATATGTTGTTGGAAATACTATGTGTAGCAACACTGGAGAGAAGTTCCTGAAACCTTCTGAGAATGTGACCTTATTTCTGACCTTATCAGAAGGCATCAAAAGTCTCTATCTACAGAGACATAAAGAGGTACTCTGAAACACTGAATCCTGAAAACATGATTTTTTTTCTCCTTATGCCACTTCAAGATTGAACAAAAAATCACTGTGTATATAAAACACAATGCCACCTTTTCCTTTTTATGGGATACCTTCTAACAATCTGAATATTTTTTCTATATTAAATTGGTAGTTTCTTAGATAAAACAAATTACTATAAATCATATCATTCCATTAATATTCAAGCAAAACTTCCCATTGCATTCAGAAGTACTTTTATTTTGTTTATTGGTTTGGGCTTTTTTAAATGTCATGTTATGACCCCACTCTTAATCTAACACTATTTCCTGTATGATACTGATTTTGATTAGCTTCCTTCACTTATCAATAACTAAATTTTAATATGCTTCTGATGATCAAAATTGGCCCAGGATCCAAATTTTCATTTTTGTGACCAAAAGATTCCACAATTCTGAGCGGTATCTTGGAAGGAATGAGAGATGTAGCATTTTGCATATCACGAATAAAATTAAATTTAAGGCCCTTTTTGTGCAACTATGTCAGTACGGGCAAGATCCCAATTATTTCAGTGGAACTCAGAAGGGGCTCCATGTGGCCACAAGGTCCACAATAAGGCGTCAATTGTAGGACTAGGGCCTGGATTTCGTAGTTTCTTTCAAACAAAGTATATCCTCACATATTCCTGCCTGATATATTAATATGTTAGGTTAATCCAAATAGGCACACTTGAAACAATTTAATATTGGTTAGTGATGGATAAAGTTTTCTGAGTTTAACTGAGAAAATAAAAAAAAAATTTTAAAATTTAATGTCAGGCGAAGACGAAGAGGGGTCAGACCTCCAGGGGTTAAAGGTAGAATGAGAGGTGGGAAACCTCACACAGGAATGGGGAAGAGAACCTGTGGGACAGAAAGAGGGGAGCACAGATGTAGGGAGAGAGTGGGAGACATCAGAGAAAAGGGGTGGGGGGATAGAAAGACCAATGGGAGGAGGTGGAACATGCGGAGAACATAGACAGAATAGGAGAAAACTGGGCAGTAAGGAATGGAGCAGGTTAGGGAAAGATCAGAAGAAACAGGGATGAGAAGGAGAGAGAGTTAACAGGAAAGAAAAAAGGTAGAAAAAAGAAAAATGTTAAAAGGAAAAAGGCAGAGTGAAAAATCAAGGCAGACTTAAACTTCTCTCAATACAATCATCTTTGACTCTGGACCCATTCACAACACTGTGAAGCAGCCACAAAAAAGCGGACACAGATATACAAGTGTTTCAGTCATTTTTTCAAATGTTTGACATTATTAACAATGAAAAAAATATACCGTATGCATGTGTCACTTTCCCCACATCCTCTATGGGAAACTGTTATGGCCATGGTCTGCTTTTGGAAAATGAGTGTACAGTATTCTGTTTGGGGAAGGACTTCTCTTCCTCTGTTTGGAAAGTGCATTTTGGACACTACTGCAATCTAAATCGATGAACTAATAACGTATGGGTCCACCCACACAGAGCTCTTTGCAGCTTCAGAGCCTTGTGTTTTTGAAGAGCCTACCACACTGGAATTCTAATCTCATCTGGAGCTCCTAGGCACTTGTATAATGATACTGTAAACACAATCAGAGCCATAGTACTTTGCGGTTTTATGGCAAGGATTGTAGAATTACATCCTGATCTCATAATCAGATCTCCACATCAGAATGGGGAAAAAAATAATATGCAGTGTTATCTAAGGAAAGAAGAGGTTGTGATTTGGGACACTGTTCATATGCTAGTGCATAATCTTGTTTACTGTTGCCCTCCTCCTCCTCCTCGCTTCTCTCCCCTTATTGGTCACACTCACTGTCTCCTCTTAAACTGGACTGTAAGCGCTACGGGGCATGTCTTATAAATATGTACAGTGCCTACCATAATGGGGCCTAATACTAACTGCAGCCTTTAGGGGCTATAAACAACAAAAAATTAAGCATTTTTTTTCTAAATACCTCATGAAGGACACGGGGCTGACCTGTAATATTTGAGAGAACTGGGCGTGCCTTGGTTATTGGGACAGTTACCGTGTAGCTATATTGGAATGTTTACTATGTGCATACGTTGGTTTAAATGCAAGGCGTGTTGGGGAACTAACAGGAAGGCAACACGACCCCAGGTAAAGCCACCTCCCAGTATAATTGTCAGATGTCATTAAAGCCAACGTCTGAGATTTTAGCTGCCAAAATTCTACTTTGAGTCGCCAGTCAAATTACATTGTTTTTCCATGGGAACCAACAGATCAAACAGACTTTCAACAGGCAGGCTCTGTCCAGAGTTGGGAGGCAATTGTCAGGGTGCTGTTCCCAGAGAAGAGGCTGCCCCAGACACAGAAATGAGGTTGGGGAAATGGAGAAGTTAGGTCTTCCTACACTTAAAGGGGGGACGGTAAGCTTTAAGAAAGACAGACATGCACTTAGCCCTTTTATTGTTTTAAATCCCTTTTTTGCTTATGATGTTCTTTATTCCTACTGTTCTGATTCAGCATCCCATTGATTTAAGAACACTGTTTTGTATCGATGTATTTACCACTGGTCACAGCTCCCAAAGGGAAGACTTGCAGGTGCTGAATCCAGTCGGGCCTGCTGGGGAAGCTCCGTCGATCCGCAGGGTACTGTAGGCTGGGACATGGCATAAGTGTGGAGGAATTGCAGGATTCCACCATGGTCATGCCTGTACCTTTTCTAGCACCCATAGGGGTGAGTCAGACATAGTGTCAGATAGTGTCACAGATAGTGACACCACAGATAGTGTCAGAGGTGCAGTTATCCCTGTATCAGACATGCTTTACTTCACTTCTAAGGTTAGAAACTCTTGTTTCCCCACTACTTTAAAATATACACTGAGCCTTGTAATGTGACAGGTCGGAAGCTGATAATCAGGTGGCGCCATGTCACAGAGACAGGAAGCACCTCTAGACATGCTCTCAACAGGAATTGCAAGCATCTGGAAAGCAGGACACGCATGACGTGCCGAGATAATGAAACATTCCCTTTGACTTAAAGAACAGAAAGATGTGGAAAGGGAAGACTTTTAATGGTTCAATTAATTTTTGCTTGTATTTTTATTAGCCAAAACAATAACAACCTAACCTAATTGTTAGGAGACTACAGAATTTACAGCTTCCTGCCACAGAATTTAACTGTCTATTGCAGAATCTGTCTCTAAAGTAACATGTAATTCTACAGGTCCTGAGTGTAGTACAGTTTTCTTTCTGGTTATGGAGGGAAGATGAGATAATGGAATGGTGGACAGAAAAAAGTGCTGTCTCCAAACTTTGTGAAACATAAAGTGTGAAAATGGGGGTCTCTTTGCTCTATGGAAAATGAGATGGGGGAGGGACAAGTATTTTGATGTAGCTGGTTATTCTGACAGGTAGGTACCATACGTGTAGATGGTTAATAAAAAAGAAAAGGAATTGGAGGTACGTCTGTTTATGGATTGGTGGCTCTTGTGTATTGTTAGTTCCAGTATTAGTATGTAGACATGTGACAGGAAAGTAGAGTATGAGGCTTATATTGGCAATGCACATGTAGAAGAGGCATAGTATGTGGCTGTAAGGCAATCTTAGGGATAAGGAGTAAAAGCAAAAAAGCTAAGGTTGTTTGTGGAACCCAGCTCTGTTTCCTGACTTTCAAATATTTAGGAGTTTGTTTGTTTTTTTTATTTACAATATTGTAATTGTGTCCTCTTTTATCAAAGCATGGGGGGCGTATATACCTCAAATATGTTTTATATAAAATAACATTTACAACCTTAACTAATGAAGTTTTACATTTCAGAATTCTTAGTCTTTTTGCAGTTTTGCTGAACTACCATCACATCACACTATATCATTACTTTTAAAAACCAGTCAGAATCCTCAAATGAAACATAACAAACGTCATCAGCCTTGGGTTAAGGCCTGTGGAGTCCTTCAGGTTCCAATGTCTGAGCTCTCCCCTTCTGAGATGCACTGTACACCCACTGTCTCCACACACGTCTGTTGTTCCCCACAGATCTCCAAGCAATCCTGATAAATCCTACCTGTCTCTTCAAAATCCTGCTCAAATGTCAAAGCCTCCCAAGTACCTGTCTAGCTGTTTCCTCCAATCCCTCCTCACTTATCCCCCCCAGAGCCACCTCTCTCTCATTTCAATTTCACATTCCCTGCTGCCCAACCCGGTTCCCAGATACACATACAGGACACACCGGTGAGTCAGGGATAAAAACCCCAATTCATCAAAGCACTTAAACACAAGCTTAAATTCAGTTAAGTCAAGTCTTAAAGAATGTGCTTAAGTGGTTTGCTGAATCTGACCCAGAGACAATAGGAAAACTTCCAAAACTTTTAATTTTTCTTCCAAGTGATATAGCTAGTCAGAGAGGCAGAAAACCAAAGAAGCAAATTGACCAGAACTGTTTCATTGTCAGATCTTGGTGAATCCTAATTACATTATCACTAACCTGGGCTCTGTACTTTAATTTAAAAGTTCAGAATGGGCCTATGTCGAAGATGATGTTAGAATCTATCTGAGAGGTTTAGCGCTTACAAGCACCATGGTGGTGATTTAAAAAGACACCACACAACCTCAAATGGGGGCATTTTTAAATGTTTCCTCTATAGAAGTTAGCAAGTATTTTTCTAAAATAGTTACTAAAAATTCAATTGCCATATGAAGAGTTCTTGTGCCAAATTTGCAGACCAGTACGCTGGGAAATGTAGGGATTTTAATATTGCTTTAAGTGCAAATCTCAATGCAACTTTAACTGTAACAGTCACCTCTGATGCCTTCAACTGGTGATGTACTTTGAGAGTTGGACGTTCAGATACTCCTTTACAGTTTCTTTGGTACCTAACCATTTCACTGCAGGGATTACAAACAAAGGCGTCTGACAAGGTATGCAAGTCTGAGACACTTGCAAGGTATGCTTTCTTTGTCCACACATTTTTTACATTTCTTCAACTTGATGCCAATGGTGAAGTTGACAATCTTTGCAGGCTTGGCCAACAGATCTCGGAAATATCTCGAACTGGAGTCCTGTATCTGGACTGGAGTAGTATAAATCATAATTATCTGGTTTATGGATTTAACAAAATCTTCTGGGTGTCTCAACTAAATTAGAAGTGTGGTAACCCAACTATTTGGTTGAAGGATTTTTACAAGATCACCAGGATTTATGTATATCTTCAAAGTTCCCTAAACCACAGCTACTTGGCTTACAGATGTTACAAACTGCCAGATTGTCTGCAGAGTTTTGAAGCCCCTTAAACCAGAGCCATTTATTTTACAGAGCTTACAAATTCTAATGGACAAGCCTATGGTGCTTGTAAATTCTGTAAAACAGATGAACTCCTTTTGGACCAAATGAATCTCTGAAGTTCAACTTTCCATAGGGTGTAATTCCATTTTTTTAAAATTCTACCATACCAAAAATAATCCCATAGAGTAAAGCTTATGTAGAAACAGTGATTGACAAAAATCTAAAATGCAATTTCTAGACTATGCTGTTTTAGAAAGAGGGCTTAACGGAAAAGCATGAGAACACAAAGTGAAAGATGGCACTTTTAAAATCCCTTATGGGAATAAAAAAAGCCTTTTCTGATTAACTTTTGAATTGTCATCAGAAAGTTCTGAGTTAGTTAGAGAACAGAGATTGAAATTTCAAGAGAAATGACTTGTAAAAAAAAATTGCTAGCAACTTAGAAGGGGTTGCTAATTACGCTTACAATGGAAAAGCACGCTACAACCTTAAAGGTAATAATCTCTCCAAAATTTTAGCAAGGGCCGTCACTTCCTTAAGGCATAGCAAGCACTTAGGCTAGTGTATGGTGAAAAGTTGGTCTTCTATTATTTAGCTATAAAATTAATTCCGTACTTTATCTCTGGTTAACCCACAACCTGATGAAACATATACCAAAAAAAAAAAATCACATTTTTTCCTTGTAAAATATTTTGCTAATGAGATATGAAGAACACCAGCATATTTGTTCTAGTCAGAGTGCACCAACCAGTATAGTAGGCTGTACTGTCATTTCCCAAAACACAGACCGGTTTGCAGCAAAAATCTTCTTTGAATGTTTAAAATGCTGATACTGAAATAACTAATTCTAGACTATATATTTTTTTACTTTCAGTAAAATTTCCTGGCAGCCTACAATTCTGAACTCTGAAGAAGCCAAAGAGGTTAGATTAGTTCTGACTAATCTTCCCTAATGAGCACTGCTCTTGTGTTGAAACCACTGTTTACGTTCTTTTGTTGTTATGTAAGACAGAGGCCTAGTCATTTTGTCTATAACGTTAGGTTAAAGGCTTCATTCAGAATTGTCTCCTGAGAACAGAATATACAGAAGTAGTTTAAGAATTCAGCAAGGAATGCGTGCCTGTCTAGAAAATTGAAATAAAAGCTGGGAGGGAAAAAGAGGGGGCAAAAAAAAAAAAAATCTGAAGAAAAGCAGTAATAATGGCAATTAGCATGCTACCAAGATAAGAGAAACAAAAATAGAAAAGAACAAAAAACCCTTGGGGGAAGTGCACAGAGGGGGAGAACTAGGAAAAGCTGAAGAAAGAAATAAAGGGACAGGAACTGAAGGAGTGTAATTATGGAGAAGAGGGACATGGAAATATTATAGAAAAAAGTTAAGAAAATAAGACAATAGGTAAGACAGGAGGGCTCACCCCTCCCCCCAATTCTCAGTGAATTTTGAGTCTAGCCTGGAAATCCTATACACAAGTAAGAGAACTCACTACTATAGTTTTTCAACCTTTCTTAAGTAAAGCTGGTTAACTGGTGGTGAATTATGACTTCTCCTAACTATTAATATAAAATTATGTTTGTTTTATGGAAGGAGGACAGTGGATAAACCTCTGGAGATCAATCGGTTGCAACTGTAGCAGAGGTTGGTTGCTAAACATCTTAGCTCTATTATGAGTTCAGTACAAATATTTTGCTTTTCCAATCTGGCAATGCCAGTTATCACCAGAGCACAGTCTTCCATTCTCCGCTACAGTATGTACAAATGTTGAGTGGAGTAGTAAAAAGAACCTTCTTTTTGATGAATTGGAGAATTGATGTTTTTTGTGTGTATGTTTTTAAGAGGCACCCCAGAGGCTATTGTTTTGGGTGTTGTAGACTTAAGGAATTTAGATCCAGATCTCCACTAATAGCTGAAGAGTCTACCATCTATGATGTCTAATCTGTGGGTAGAAATTAATACACACGATGAAAAATAAATTGTACCCATCATAAAAAATACCATATGTTTTACAGTAATCTTCTAGGCTACAGTCTCTATGCAAGATAGATGCAACAAAGTTGCACTGCATGAAGTAAGATGCAGCAATGAATCTTTAAACAGCTGGGTACAAAAATGCCTTGCAAACCAGAGGTACTATGCTAAAAGTCACAAGTAATATTCATTATACAAGGCATGGAAAATAATTACAGTGAGTGTTATCCAAAGTAATCAAAGTGCTGTACTTCCAAGAACAGTTAAAGAAACCTAACATGCAAAAAGAACACTTAATGCTAAAAATCAAATATTTTTTAAAGTAAATGTCTGAATTAATAATTTTAAATATCAATCCAAAGGACAAAAGCACAATTTTGGGAAGGGCTAATATAACTGAGAAAAACATCAATTCTACAGAGAGAAATCAATGCCAAGAGAATGACTGCAGAGAAATAATCTGAGGCCTGAGTGATAGGAAAGGCATTCTAACAGCAGTGCTCTCTCAACCTCACTGTACATACGAATCTCTTTAATGGTACAAATCTTTTGATTGGAATATGAATGTTTTCCAGGGCTTCCATTTTACTTCATTAGTGTATGAATCTACTAATCCCATTCTGACCCTTTTACTAAGTGTAGAATGTTCTGTATGTTAATCATAAAATAGATTTGGTGCTGTCTGACACAAATAATTGACTCTCAAAGATGATTTACCAAGTTAATAAAAGCTTGAAGAGATCTAACACTGCAAAAGTCATCGTCAGTACTTTCTGAGGATTTCCAAAAGTTATGCAATGCACAAATAAAAACAGGAGCACATACTGGAATTGAGCAGGGGCAGCTGCTTAGATATTTATTTTGTGATCTTAACCATAAGAGACCCTAAACATCTAAAGTCATTATTTGACCTAAAAATGTAACAAAAAACAACTAGCTGGCTAAACTTAGGGGAGACTCAGTTTTGATTTCCATCTTGCTCACTGACTGGCTCCTCAGAACAAGAAGCTGGCTTGAGACAGCTATAAGCGTGTCATGGACCTGAAAGGCAGCAGAATTTGGTCCAGATGTGCGGAGGGGTGGGAAAAAAAAGTGAAGCAGTTCCTTCTGTTGCTCAACTCTGGACAATTAAGGAGCATCCTTGATGGACTCTGAAGGGAAACCTTTCCAGTCCTCTTAGCACTGCTACTACTATCTCATAAGTATGCAACAAGCTTTGGTTAGAAAGATTCTGCAAGCAATTGCAGAATTCATTCTGCACTAACAATTTGATCAGGAGATTGGGATAGATATTCCTACTCTTGTGATCAGTGTCATTAAATATCCCCTAGAAAGTAGTCGGCAGTAAGGCGTTGGCCTTTCATCTTAGCTAAATGAGAGACCTCTAGAACCCTACCACAATGTCAGGACAAAGATTTATACGGTCTCAAAAGAAACCAGTGACTTATCTAAGGGAGCAGAAGGTGTCAGTGTCAAATCGAGGATTATGAATTCAGGAATTGCTGCCTCCTTTTCCTGTGTTTAAGACTATTAGACCACAGTATCTCTGCCTCTGTGACAGAAGTACACTGTCCCCAGTTCTCACTACAGCCCAAGGAGGTATAGGTCAATGCTGGGCCATAAGGCAGCACTTCTTCTCAGTCTGTATGTTTTCTTTGGAGGTCTCCATTGGACTACAACCTTTTGGAATTAACAGCCAGGTAACCTGACTGCAACTCTTGATCAGATACATGGTGACTTAAAAAATAGTGGGGTAGAACCAACATGACGATCCTGGTGGTTCCAAAAAGCATGCAGAGGAACACCACAGGTGAAACTGGAACACACAATAACCCTTGTGATGTATTATATTACACAACCAGAAGTGGGGAAAATGCCTTCTGCTGAACGCCCTCTATGACTGCTTGCTCCCAATCTCCTTTCATACTAATGGAATTTGACTTCCCCTTGCCGTATTTGAACACAGGTTTCTTCAGGCAAAAGAAGAGGCGTCCCTGTGGCTTATCCAAGCGACACTCAGCCCGGCTGAGGCGCGCCTGACGGACTAAGTAAAGAGCGGCGGAAACTTTGGCAGGAGAGGCCGGCCAAGAAGGCGAGGCGCGGTTTGAAGTTCAGAAGCCAGGTGCCCGGGCCGGGTTCACCTTCCTGCCGTCTCACCCCTGCTCCCGGCCCGGCGGGGACCCGCCAACGCTCCCGCCCGTGCAGCGCGGAGGAGCCTCGCCTGCCTGTCTCGGGCAGGGGCTGGCGGCTGGCTGCACCCTCCGGGCGCGGCCCCGAGCGACCCGGCCGCCAGGGGAACCCCGCGAGCGGCGGAGGAAGTTGCTCGCCCGGCGCGAAGTCTCCCTCCTCCGCCGCCGCGGGCGGACGGACGGAGGAGCCGCGGATGCAAAGGGGCGGCGGCGCGGCGGGCCCGTCTCGGCGGCAGGGCCCGGCCCCTGGCGCTGCCGAGCGAGGCCGGGGCGGGCGGCGCGGCGCGGGGCGCTCACTCACCCATGGTCCTGCCGGGGCGCCTCTGTCCGCGGGCGGGGACACGCGGGGCCGGGGCCGGGCTGTGCGGCGGGAGCGCTGCGGCGGCGGTCGGGCGCGGCGTGTCCTCGCTCCCCGCCGTGTCGACTGGATTATGAGTCAGGCCGTGTCGTACATCCGGGCCAGGCCTCCTCGGGGGACGGGGACGGCCGCCGCCGCGCCCAGCCCGAGCCGGGAGGAGGAGCTGCGGAGGCCGCGGCGCGCAGCGGCGGCAGAGATGCACCGCAGCCGCCCTGGCGCCGGGCCCGGACCCCCGCGCGCGCCCCGGCGTCCGCTCCCCGCCCGGGCGGGTCCCGCGCGCTCGCCACGCGCCCGCGGCGGGGACCCCGGGGGCTGCGAGGAGCAGCTCGGGTCGTCCTGCGAAGCGTGCGGCGCTGGCACTGGAGGGTGTGGTGTGCGGAGCGCTCAAGGCAGCTCCAGCCAGCCAATGACATCTCTCTTTAAAAAGATCGGAAAAGGTTCCTAGTCCAGCCTTGGAGGCAGAGCCCCGTTGCAAATTATTCAAGACTATCATTTAAAAAAAAAAAGGGGTCCCCTGCCGTACGAACCAGCTTTGGCTGGTACCAGCATGCATGGGTTCCGGGTTGTTATAAATGTGTATGGGTAGGGTTTTGTGGCCTGCCTTGTGCGGGAGGTCAGACTAGATGATCATATTGGTCCCTTCTGACCTATGAGTCTATGAGTCTATGATGCCGTTTTTACAGGTTTTAAGACACCTTTTTTTGGGTAAAAACTGGCTTCAGGACCATGGCTAGTCTTCCACGGTTGGAACCCAGTCTAGTAAAACGGGTCTAAAGTGATATTAACTCGTTCTGGTCTGCTGCGACAAGGAAAAGCATGTTTAACCCACGCTGTGAGATCCCGTTCTTTAATTTTTTTAAAAATTGATTGCAGAAGAAGAAGTTATTGATTATTTCCGCTTTTAAAAAATCTTTAAGCTATAAGAATGACCCTTGCAACACTTGCACCCCTTTAACCCAAACAAAAAAGAGGAAATTAATCATTTTTTTAAAAATCAAAACAAAACCCTACTCTAAGCAGAGCTTTGACCCTGAAAAAGGAGATGAGCCAGAGACTTCATGACATCTGCTATGGACTTCACTATTGCTGTTGATTTTACATGCTCGGTGCTCATATATTACTGTAATGGTGGCAATATAAAACCTTAATATAGATAGAATGTCCAAGGTGTGCATGACACCTCACAGATATAAGATTTTTACAAGGTCTCCACCCAAAGAGTTTACAATCTAATTTGTACAGATAACAAATAAAAACAATGCCTGGTTTTGGTTTTGGTTTTTTATTTGTTTGTTTTTGAATGTTTATAGCAAATCGACCTCTTAATGGTGGGCTTTTCCCCTGCTTTAGAAATACAATGCCAAATTTCCTTCTCAATTAAAATGGTACAATCCTGAGATCAGTGGGGTTGCACCATTGTAATTGAAAGGAGAGTTTAAACTACAGTACAATTATGTGACTCACCTTCTATTTTCTGGGAGGACAGAACAATCTTTGGAGGACTTGGAATATGACATCACTGCAGGGGGCTGAAAACTGAGAAACAACTGTCTCTCATTTTAAGACCAACATCCCATTCCCTTTTATTTGGAGCAGAGCTGTAACTCAGGTTGTAATCTGCATAAAGTCACATTCCAGGTCCTCCAAAGACTGCCAGAACCTTCTAGGAAAAAGAGGCAAGTAAGACTGGAGTTAATGTAATAAAAAAGCCAACCACTGCCTCCCGAAAAGCACTTATTGAGCTGTCTTCGTACCTCATAAAGGAGAACAAAGAGTACATTATTCTGTGTTTTGGATTTTGACTTTAAAATGTCAGCAAGTAGCAGTGGGACAATTAGGAGTGTGCAGTTGCACAGCACTCCTAAATCTCACACAAATACAAATTTGTTTTGCTATGGCAGGGAGCTGTTGGGAGCTGTTCTCTGATTATGAGCTTTGTTGTCATAGAGGAAGTGAAGACTAGAAATACCTGTATCCTGAATAGGAGCAGCAGATGAAACAGAGAATCTTTAAGTACTTTTTCATTTGCCTATTAGCAGCTGCTGTAAAAGAATTGACAGTGGTAAAGATTTTTCCAGAAAAACACATTGTGGATCAAACTAGATTTGAACAAAAGTATGACACTTATAAAAAGCTAGATGGAGTGATTTTGAACAGGAAGCAAGAACCTGATTTTCTCTGATTGTCTTTATTAGAAACAATTTATAAATATAGATGCCTTTCACTAAATGAGAAACGTGTGGGGCTGGGGGAAATGAAAAGAAGATGAAGTGTCAGATTGGATTTTTATGTGAACTTTGTGGTGGAAACAATCAATGTCCCTTTCTAAAATGGAAGACAGGCAAAACATCTGACAAATTCCTCTCGCATAAATAAAACCACATGCTTTGCTGAATCTGAACCATAAATATTAGAACTGAAATTTAAATGCTTCTAAACAAAAAGATACGAGCCCACATGAGAGAGACTGCATGTGTGAAGGGTTGGATTGCAGTTGTCCTCGCCTCCCCACTCTGAACATTTGGTCTCTGTAAAACTGGATATGAGATAGAAAAATATTTACTTATAAGGACTTCATATTATTTTGGTCTGCAGCTTTTCTTCTGGAACAATTATTTTTGTAAAATTAGTAGGATAAACGTCATTAAATACTTAATTTTTTTTTCATTTCTTCCACATTAGTATGTACCTTTGCCTGAATAATTACCTAAGAAAAGTAAGACCGAATATGAATAATTGGTGCATTGTAGGGCCATTTCTGCTTATCCTATCTGTAGTCCAAACAATGGGACAACTCATGAATAAGGCAAGAAAAAAATAGGACCAGGAACGTCACATTACAACAGCAACTGCAACCGTATCCCTAGGAAATACCATTAGCCCTTCTGTCTAGCACCCAACCCCACCCTCCTGATTGTTTCTTCTTATTAAGAAATTGCACTTTCATGACTACAAAGGATTATGGGATAAATCAAGGAACAATTTATCAGCCATTTTGTGGAATACAGATCAAATTAGTTTGAAACGTTGACTTAAACCATTATAACCTTACGATTCACTAGAACCTGTTCCCTTTGAAGTTAATGGAATTTTGCCTTTGACTTCACTGGGAATAGATGCTCATTTGTATTTACACATTATATATGTATTTACATGATCAACTGATATGGAAAGCTAATACACTAATCTTCTTTAGTAAAGTGTTTGAAAAAATCACTTTAAAAGTTACACATAAGCTGCATGGTTTTGTAACTTTTTCCTAGTGTTTTAAAATTGCAGATTGTTTAAATAGTAACTTGATTCATTTTTAATCTGCAGTTTGCATAATTTGATAGTTGATATCGGGATTCTGAAATGATCCTAGAATTAAAAAATTACTGTATCTCTGCCCAGTCAGTTCTTCATCTGTTTTCAGATCTCATCTAAAAATACATTCTTCCTCCCTTGTCTTTGCTTCTTAGTTTCTTTATCCCTCAGCAATACATCTCTTTTACTTGAACTTGGTAGCAATGTCCCAAATATTTCTCTCAACTTGAATAGGAAACAAGAGCTCATGAAAGCGCCTCTTCACTAATTTAGATCTGTAGGATGAGGGAATGTGCTGGCAGGATTTGGCAGATGCCCTTCCTCATAATTTTGTCCTGTTTTCAAATGCATGGCATAAACCAGAGCAAAATAGTGCTGACCAAGACCATGATCCTGGAAAGACCTACACATGTACTTAACTAGACTTCAGTGGACCTGCTTGCACATTTAAAGTTAAACACTTAAGTCTTTGCAGGATCAGGGCATTATCTGATATAGGTGCCTGGTATAGGTGAGTTTTTTATACTGTGAGCACTTCCATGTGGATTTTCAGTGAGCGGTGTCTCCTGAGAGAGTCCAGCTTCCAACCTGGTGCAAAGAGGAAACTGGAGACAGAACCTCCTTGCAGCTGGCCTTATTCTCTGGTAGATTCCAGTGAACTGCACAAATCTCAGGGGAATCATTGGATTCTTCAGACTGCACCTGCTGTTGCTTCACTGGAGAGAGGGCAAACATTGCGTCTCTCCCATCTGACCCTCTATGAGGAGGAAATTCGTCAGTTGGAAATACTTAGGGTCTTCCCTTGTCTCGTTTTCATCAGGGCCAAGAGGGTATAAAATGCTACCAGAACAAAATGGTAGTATTTTTGCAGAGACAAAGTGGGTGAAGTAAAATATTTTATTGGAGCAACTTATTTTTGCACGCCTTTTGCCTGGCGTAAATGATTACATAAGATGTAGCGCAAGAGAGAATCTCCAAGAGAGGAATTTCCAGTATCTTATAGTACATGGGAATAACGTACATAGGGGAGCCTCAGACCCTCGTTATTTAAAAAGTTTTGTGGGCTACAATTTGTATGAAAAACAAAATAATTGTGCGTTATTTTGTATGAAGTGTTAGCAGCTATGAAATATGATGGATTAAGACGACCGGGAAGGCCTATGAGCATTTCATTAAAATTAATGAAATGATTGTGCAGTTGAAGATACATCAAGAAAAAAATAATTAAAAGCAAGTGTTTGGGGGAAACTGGGAAATAGAAGCAACGTATTATGTTTCTAGCAGGGTTAATGGTAGAAATCAGAAAGAACAAGGTTATAGCACATTAAATGCACCTGAGGGGGTGGTTTAATTCCTTAGTGGAATGGAGAGAGAATGTGAGATGCCCTTTAGAAGAGAGAGTGAGGGTGTGACTGTCTGGTGCTCAACATTGACAATCTTTCCCTCACAGAGAAAATACCATGAAAATTGCACTTTGAATTAAAGAATTATAGAACAAACATATGCAGCCAGCAATGTACCTGTGCTCCCAACCCTTGAGGAGAGTTTAAAGACCTGCATTAGAACAGTGAAAATTGGGTCACAGTGACCTTCCATCTACTGCATATCACTTCGTGAATTTTCCTTTTCATATTCTGTATCAGCTTCAAAGGCTCAGCACATCTCCTCGCCCCTGGCTTCGTTCTACTTTGAAACTTCTCGCATGTGTGCTCTCACGCAGTGTGGCACAATTCAGAAGAGCTGAGAGGGATGATAGGCAGAAGAGAACAGACTTTGGATGTTGTTCCACTAGTGGCAAGAACACACTGGCATTCAGGTTTATTTCTCTTAACAATGAGAGAAACTCACTCAACCCCATTCAGATATACACCCTTAAGATTATTATAAAATGAAGGTTCTCAGCATTTCCAAGAAACAGCTTTGCTTTCTGGGACTATATCTGGTCTGTAAAACCTATGTCCATGCTGAAAACTGTCATCTAATTTTAGTCATGCACAATGATCATGGTTTTTAATAAACCTGATCTGGCTATGTTTAAGTTATAGAAATGTGAAAATAATTAGATTACTGTGTATGCAGTGTTGTGAATCCATAAAGCACAAATATATCACTGCTAATATGTATTCACCTTGTATAACTGATGTCTGCTTTGGGACCTGCTGGAAGTTCGCTGCGAATTACACACCCACACTCAGAGCATGCCTGTCAGATTGGGCCCACACAAATGACTTATGTGGCTGAATGCCTATCTTCTCCCAGTTCAAGGATCACTAGCAGAGATAGGCATCCATCTCCAAGAGAGGTACAAGGCTTTGCACACACCTCCCCATTCCCCCCGGTCAGCATCTCCCATTGGCTAATTTTGGCAGCTCCCTGCCTAGCGTGCTGGGTTTGTGGATTGTACTCTAAAGCACTTATCTCTTCCCATTGGTTGTAAAGGAGCTGAAGTGCCTAACTTGGGCTTTGTGGATTGTATGTTGTTCCTGTAATTTTTCCAGGCACCACGATACTTGGCGTCACAATGCCTAAGTTCTTTCGTGGATCTGGGCCTATCTGAAATTTGGCAAAACAACCCATAACTAATAGTACTGATTGTGAAATCAGTAGAAATCCAGGATAGATATGTCTCTAGGTAAAGCTTGGGAGAGGGGGAAGAGAATTTCCATAAGGGTAATTCAGTGATTTTCTTGACCTGAGGAATACCAAGAAAGGAAGGAATTAGTGGCACTCAAAGAGGCCTTCATAGATCTGAATTCACTGCTTCTATTCCAGCTGCATGGCACAATACATTTAATTATGAGAAAATGCCACCCAGGCAAAAGAGTTTTGGAAAACAAATTCAAGGCAAGAAACACTAGCAAACGTATGGGCAGCATTAATGATTTTGAAAAAGGAATCTGATTTCAGTGTTGAAAAGTTATGAGTTAAAAGTAAAAATTTTTTTAAATACCTTTTGGACCCTGTTTTATGCCTAGTTCTTTTCATCTCCTTTTCTTAAAATGTGCTTAGAGATATTTGATTAGTCTGAAAAGGTAACTTTGCTTAGAAGGATACTTTCAACATAATAATATTTTTAAAATTCTATATTTACGTTTGTAATACTCATATTATTAAATCCAGAGATTTTTAAAAAATCAAATCAGTTTATATTTCACTGTTTTGTGCAGTTTATTTGCTTTTTGCATTACAGTCAACCTAAGCTGTGATACAGAAGTATCTGTTACCAGTAGCTTACAACTTTCTGATATGTTTAACACTGTGGTATTTAAGCACCATATCGAAGAACTATTAGAAGCTCTAGTTCAGTCTAATTAAGACCATTTTTATTGTGCTCATCTCTAGATGTTGCCTTTCTGAAGGATAATTTTAGGTACTGATTGCAAAGGAAACATATCAATCCTCCACCTTTCTTGGAGGAAAGACTCAAATCTTTCACTGGACATGGCAAGATTTGAGCTCAACCTGTGAGCTCCCATTGCTGAGGTCCCTCGACTAATACCTTAAATGCAGCAAACTGGCAAATGCTGAGTGGGACCCCATGCACTGTGCAACCCTTTAATTTGTGAGAGAGGCAGCTGGGAGTAGCTGACTATTCAGCTCCACCCTAATCTACTCTTCCCAGTACAGCTTCTCCTCCTCTTCCCCTCCATAGGTAGCTGTGGAGGTCAGGATAAAGCATGACTTTACTATGTGGATGCAGGCAATATCTCTACGTCACAGCAAGTGTGTAAGACGTGAGAGTTAAGAATTGGAGGGTGGGAGGGAGAGTGTATGTGTTTTGACCTTCTGACAATATTATTTGCCTGAAACATCTTCAATCTACACTAAATTTAACTTGACTCTTTGCTAGTGATGCAAAAGTTTGTCAGTTTGGTCCCTGTAAAAACTCCAAAGTTTGGATGTTTATCTGACTCATCCAGACGTCTTGAGTCTGCCCAATTAAAGTGGAAATACCATCAGAACAAGCTGTCTTGTAGTGTTTTATTTTATTTTTTTAAATGGCAAGCTTTACAGGACCATGTTCCCTGCCCCCAGAAGATCACAATCTAAATGAGACAGAATTCAGAACAATAATTAGGATAGGGCATGGGATTACTGATGAGGAAAAGGAAGGTGAGGTTGCTTAACCAGGTAGACTTTAGGGAAGGATTTGAAAGAAGAGAGAAAAGGGGTTTGGTAGATGAAGATTACGGGGAATGTGGGAGATCAGCTTGATAGAAGGTGCAATGCCAGGAATGGAAGGAAACTAGAGAAGGAGTAAGGCAAGAGGACCGTGATGTGCATAGAGGATGGGAGGTACAATGGCATGGGGCAAATAACTATAAAGGTATGTGTGTGGCAAGATTATTTAGAGCCTTGCAAGTAATGATGAAGAGCCGGAATCTGATGCAGCAAGAGACAAAAAACCACAGGACGGATTCAGAGATGGGGTGATGTGGACAGAGTAGCAGGAAAGGAAGATGGCTTTAGCAGGGATGTTTTGCAGAGTGGAGTGTGGGGATTGAGAGGCCAGACAGGAGATTATCTAGGCTATAATCCCATTGAGAGAGGACTAGGGCATAGACAAGGGCTTGAGTAGAGGAGACAATGAGGAAAACAGGAATATTTATTCCCCACTGGAATAAGTTACAAAAAAGGCATAAGGAAATGAATAAAAGTTATAAAACAAATCTAAATGTTGTCAGACCCATTTTGTTTCAGTGAGAGTTTTAGCTGAAGGTCTGTGTCATCCCTTATTTTACCAGAAACAGTTAGCCTGTGGGCGACTTGAAAATGAAGGAGCTGAAAGTTTACCCATTTGTGATGGAGTGTTCATCCCACACCAGCCTGGAAGAGGTTAATGAGGCTGAAGAAGGGCCAGTTAACCAGCTAGGCTACAGCTGAGTGGAATTAGTTGGGCCAAGTAATCCTCTGAGTGACCACAGTGTCCAAATGAGAAGAAACAGGCAGAGCGAGAGGAAAGCTAGGAAACTGGTAACAGAAAGGGGCTGCAGGGAAGTGATCTACAGCTGCTCCCCGGGGCATGGAGAGGTATGTTTGAGGCTAGAGTTCAGTAGTCTGGGGGGGAGGGAGTTTGAACTGGTATGCCCAGGAGGAGGGAAGGGAATCAAAAGCTGTAGGAAGGAGGAACAGGATCTGCAGAAAAGCACAGTTGCCAGATAGAGGGTCTGTGGACTGGAATCCAAAGTAGTGGATGGACTTGGATTCCCCTATAAGCCACTGGGGTAATGGTAATGGCAATGGCAGTGCATGAAAAGGCTGCCTGAGACTGTTGGTATGGAAAGACTTTGATATCCCAGCAGGAGAAGACTATTGTGACCTGGCTTGGGGGCCAGGCCAGGATGACAAAGTGCTCTGAGTTGTAAGGAGTAAGAGAGAGAAATGGCAGGGCACACTGCAAGCACCGGAAGGGGGAGTCTGAGCTGGATGGAGCTAATCCCCAGGCATAGCCACAAGGAGCACCCTCGCTGTGAGTAGAGCACTCTGTGACCCCATTGTTTCTTATCCTGAGAAGCAGGCCCAGTGGCAGCAATTCCAGGGCAGAACAATCAAGGGGGCCGAGAAAGAGAGCGCTCAGGTCTGAGTCAGCTTCTGCTGGAAGCTTTTACTTCTTTATTCTGTGCCATGCAGGTTCCCAGGTGGCTGAGGCGGCAGTATCTGATACTCAGCTTCCCGGATCCCTTGGCCTGCCCAGGGAGATTACTGATAAACCCGGGAAACAGTAGCAGATACTGCCACCTCAGCTGGCAAGGAACCTGCATAGTGCATCATAAAAAAGCTCGGCTCAGAGGATGTTCGGGCAGGGAGCGTGAGCAGCAGGGTCCTCGGGGGAAGGGAGGGTGTGGAGAAGAGGAGGATATAGTTAACATCTATTCTTCCATCTGTGTGGGATCTTTTAAATTGTGGGGCCCCTGGGTGATTGCCCCCCTTGTCTTCCCCTGGCCGGCCCCGCCCCCGGTCAGTGGACCTGCGGAGAAGAAAGATCTGTTATAGGCAGAGTCTGAACCAGGAAAATTAGTTAGGGTGACCAGATGTCCTGATTTTATAGGGACAGTCCTTATATTTGGGGCTTTTTCTTATATAGGCCCCTACTACAACCCCCGCCCCTCCTCCTGGTCCCAATTTTTCACATCTGCTATCTGGTCACCCTGAAATTGACAACCATTTTTCAGCAACTGTACAGCTGCACTATTACTACTGAGGGTGTTAGACAGGACACAGGCTTATTCCTATAGCATAGAATGACTGAAAGTTTTTAAAGAAGATAATACTGAATGATGAATAATTAACTTTTGTAACAAATTGTTGGACAGATAATCATTTTGAGTTTTGTACAAATGTTCATGAATACTCACAGGTCACTAAGTAATTCACCCCCATAAGTATCTAATAACATGACACCAGAAATCTTACTGTAACAAGCAGACTTAGCATTTTAGTCACAAAAATATTGACAAGTCATATATTTTAACCAACTGATAATGTGCATTCAGCTACTGACTTTACTCCTCATTTCTAATTTTGAAACTTTATGCTGATTTAAGGTTCACTTATGATAAGCACTAACTTTCTAGTTATCAGTATATCTTCTCCTCCTCCACCCTCCCATGCAGACTTTCAGTTCAGCGCTTCAGCCAACCTGAGACCTCACAGGTTCTTCCCAAGACTGAAAATGTAATTCCTTACAGTGAAGATGGGGGTGGGAATCACAACCACAGTAATTATCAGCCGGTTTCTGTGTCTTGATCTTCAGGCAAAGGAAGTTGCTCATAGAAGTGATTTCCTTTGGGGGTGGGGAATAAAAAATGTAGGCATCAAAGCCCACGGTGCTGACTCAGTGCAAGCTGAATATTTTTTGGCATGCCTGCCATAAAGAAGCCTGCAGTAGCAGAAGAGCACTTGCCCCTAGTCATGCCTTCTCTGACATTGCAATAGCAGCACAAAGGTGGCCAGAAACTAAAGCCAGAGGTTAGAGGGGAGAAAGGCGAGAGAGGGCATATAACAAATTAAGACATTTTTCAGTTCTTAAAGGTATCTTCTTTAGAAATGAATTGATGTGTCCGATCTGTGGGTGGTTCATTGGAATGGTTTACATTTTGTAAATGTTTTCAGTGACTGCTTCCTTTGTGTAATACAATGCTGCCTCCACAACTCCACGTAATGCTGCTGTTTGCCTCTTGGCAGTGGCAATATGTAAATCTCTCTCATTTGATGTTGCGCTTTGAACGCCTTCACCCACGGATTCTTTAATAATATTTTTGTAACAAGAAGAACTGAAAAATGAAGGAGCAGCACCCTGCAGCAACGTCTTGTGCAGGGCTGTGCCAGGTCTTTGTGAAGCTTGAGTTTACATTAAGCTACTTCATAATTGAAAAGTTGTCAGCGGTTTGCACTTCGAAGCAGCCTAGGAATAAACGTAAGAATTGCATAGTTCTCATGCCAGTTTGGCTGCTAGCTGCCTGGCATAAATGTTCTTTGTTTGTTTTTCCCTGTCTGTTTTCCCCACATGTGAACTCGGGGGAATACCATCTCTGAGAGTTAGGTATCAGGTTTGATTATTTTGAAGTGAACAGTCTCTTTAAGCCGCAGTCCCATGTTGGATGTTGATACAGAAGTGTGTTGTTCCAGTGGATATGTCTAAAGATGTTGGACCAGATCCTCCAGAGCGCCTGGTCAGTGCCCAGTGCAGCGCAGAGGATGATCTGCGAAGGTGGCTATAACCCATTATCATGGGTCACCGATTCTCAGGCTGCCAGGAACTGATGTGGTCCTGAGAAGCAACATAGAAAAGCCTTAAGGCAACATTCTGCAAGCAGCAGCTTCAGCAAATGGGGTTTGCCGGAGTGCAAGAGTAAGCTGACTAGCCATACTTCTTTCTCCTTGTCCACACCTCCTATACTGGGGACTGCAAGGAGAGGTGTTGTAGAGCCAATTACATCTACTGGGATTCCTCAGACGGCCAGTTAAGCTTGTCAGCTGGGCAGAGGATCTGTCCCACTGTTCCTCAGGTAGGTTGGTGCAGGAGCAGTGGGGCTATGGCTTCATACTGCTCCCATTGGAGGGGCTAGCACTAATGTGGGTGCAGCCTCTTGCACCTCAGGATGGCAAGGAAAGGGACTGCCCGATCTTGCAGAGATATGTAACAGGGAGGAGAGGGAGCAAAACGCCCCGCTCCTGCTTTATACTGCTGTGGGTGCAATACGGTCCATTATGTTTCTAGAGAGACACCCTAATTATATGGTTCAAAGCATCATTCATCTAAACTCTTCTATCTAAACATCCACTAAGGCTGGATGGGGTTTGTGTGGACCGAAAAAAAAAGAAAAGAAATTAGAAATGAGCACAATCATTCTGTTTAAAGGTTTGTTTTATTTTTTAGTTTTAAGTTGACTGGCTGCCTGGTTCCCTGGTTGCTTTATTTCTTTTGTCCTGAAAGACTCTTTACCAGAGATTGCACCATGTGAAGTTTTCCTGGACTCCCACGTATGCAATGCTGAGGATGCTGCTTAGTCAGCACACATTTCTGGCATTTATTTCGTTCGTAATAGTGGTAATGAGCTTTGTGAGAGGCTTTCAGAGGCTTTTGCCTTTGTGGAGATAGAAAGCTACAGTCACTTTCCTGTTGCCATTTGCTTACAGCCTTATGTTCCTCTCTGCTGTGCATAGAGGAAAGGAGGCGAATCAGCTGTAAACAGTCAGGGGCCATAGAGTGAGGGGGAAAGGTAGCTTTTAGCTTTCTACCATAGTCACTGCATCCTCACCATAGCACTGATGTGTGCTCAGGGCTCCTTGTCAGGACAGAGGGTGTGTCTATTCAGAGCAGGAGGAATTGGGGAATATTCTGGTGGGTGCAGCATATTTCCCTTTGAAAATATTGCAGTTTAACCTTTAAAACTCAAGATCATTGTAGGATTTTTCTCTTCCTGGGGAGACCAAGTCAAGATTTCCTCCAGACTCACCTCTCTTGATCCTGTCCCTGGACCAGGGTGAGACTTGAGCCACTGAGCATCTCTTCCCAGTTTTGTTCCATTGGTGGGGCAGGTGGCTAAAGTGGTGGATGGAGGGGGAATCCTAGAGTATTTTGCGATGCGGAGGAGGCTTAGAGGGTTTCTTTGTGCAGGTGGCAGAATGCAAGTATGTGGCGAGAGGGAAGGGCAGGCCTCAGGAGTGCTGGCTTTGTGTGCATTACAAGAGAGGAATGAGGTGTATTTGTGGGAGAGGGTGGGCAGCAAGAGTGGTGGATTTTGAGGGGCAGCAACATCTTGGGTGGGCATGTGTGTGCATGTGCCTGATGTGTGGAGTATAGGCAATCAGAGTGGTGGGTAAAAGCTGGTGGTATATGAGCAAGGCAGTAGGGAGAGAAGATGTGTGGTGGGAGACTATGCAGCCAAGAAGAGAAAGGGGAGAGAGTGTCTGAAATCTGAGGATATGAGAAATATGATTGCTGAGAATCTGAGAAAACATCAAAGATGCCCCAGAACAAAGTGATGAGGAATGAGGAACAATTGTACCTAACCCTGGGAGAAAGGAGAGATGGCATCATGTTTTGTAACAGCCTGACACGAGCAGAATCAGCCATGGACACTAAAGACAAATGGACGAAGGGAATCAAATCCCAAAGGCAGTACATATTGTAACCTTGTTCTGGGTGGATTATATGTGCTTCTGACAGATATGAGGGGTCTGTCTGTGTCTTACACTTTGGCAACACTTGTACAGCTCATCATTCCAATGAAGCCTCATTCAACTAAAAACTGGGTAGGAGAGTAGGTCATCTTGTGGGTAGAGGGACTGACAGGTGTGGGAATTTCTTCCCTGCTGCTGCTGTTCAACATTTTTGTTTGGTTTCACCTTTGGCTAGCAGAATGTTCCAAGTTGCTGGCTGCTTTCCATAACTGTCCCTACTCTCCCAGCATCCTATGTAGGTGTTTGGATCTAAGATTTAGCTCTTAGAGCTTGTCTACACTTGCACTTATACTGGCAAAACTTATGTCACTCTGCAGGATTTTTCTGTTTCCTTTAGAGGAACAAAAGTGTATCACTAAAGTAGGTATTACATCCCAAATAACGTACAGCATATTGTTTTAGTTACAATGAAATGTAACCAATCGTGTGAAATATTTATTACAAGTAAAATAATCAAATAGAAGATCCTTTTAAAAATGAGCCCTGCCTTTTCAAGCTTCTTCGTTGTGTGGTGGGGCCTTTACGTACTAAGTTTTTATAGCACATGCTACTGAGATGGCTTCCTGACTGCAGATGCCCCATGGGCCTTTATGGGTATGTCTACACTGCAACTGGGAGCACGCCTTGCAGTGCAGGTAGACAGACTCATGCTAACTTGACTTGAGCTAGCACACTAAAAATAGCAGTGTGGGTGCTGCAGCTCAGACTCCCAAACCAACTGACCCCCTTGCGTGGCTAGCCTGAGTTTTTGCTGGAATTGCAACATCCACACTGCTATTTTTAATGTGCGAGCTCAAGCCAAGCTAGCGCGAGTCTGTCTCTGGGTGAAGGGAGGCTCACTCCCGGTTGCAGTGCAGACATAGTCAATAGTTCTGCAGGCCATTTCAGAGTGCTGGTGTGATTCCATAGCCCTAAAACTGAAATGCCAGCAGCTGGAACATTCAGTGCTGTTGCCCACCAATCCCGCAGTTGGTGTAGACCCAAAGATGGTGACTGCCCTGCAAAATATGGCAATTGGGAAACACTTTTTTTTTTTAAATGTTAGAAGAAATTAATGTGAGATCAATCTGTTGGCCTATCAAAGTGCTTCCCAACCCTTTAGGGACCAATTTATTAGACTAACCTCTGTTATACCAGCTTGTACTTGCCATCTCCCATTCATTGGATCTAGGGGTATTCCCAAATTGATTTGGGGAGATACCGGGGGAACTCTAAATATGACATATTTAAAATGAGATCTCAGATGACCCTTCCCTCCTATCCTGCAACATACTCAGTTAACTTCAAGCATGAG
>ML675617.1:28877779-29004417 GCA_007922155.1 Mesoclemmys tuberculata | reverse complement strand
TGTAGCAATCATGTACCACTCCAACTTTGAAAATTTGATCTATGGCCAAGACTTTCAGAACTGAGTGTGTGTATAATTGACTTGTGCAATTCCTATAATTATACATGAAACTAGATTAACTACACATCCAAATTATACACACCACAGTTCTAAAAGTCTGGGCCGAGATTTGACAGCTGCTACAAAGGAAAGTGACTGTCTACAATCCATGCTTTATCTGCCTAGATCTTAATTAATTTAGGAATGGAATAATGACCCTGCTGTAGCAGACTCTCCTGATCACATGTTACATTTTTCCAATTTCATCTTCTCTAGACAGGTCCCATAGTGTTACATATTTCATAAGGAAGTCTCCTCCCCTTTTTCTCTATCTGTCTAACCCAAAGTATCCTCCACTTCTCCCCCTGGACTATACATAACAGCACGAAGTGCTCCAATCCGATCAGGTTGTCTCCTCCAGCAACGGTGCAGTCTGATGACATTGATTCACACTGAAGTCTTGTTGATCCTCCTGGACCTTGTGGACTCATGCACAGACTTCTGTAGGATTTGATGCTATCAGTATGCAACATTGCCATTACAAATAGTTTATCTATAAATTAAAAATAAGACGTTGGCTACAGAGTGCTTAAATTTATCAGGGTACCCTAAAGTAAGCCACAAAAATAACAAGTTCATAGTAAATTTTACTAGAGGGAGACAACATAAGTAGTAAGAGTCCTCTCAACAGGTATAGTATCTGCCTCAGGGGTTTCACAGCAATACAGGATCTAATTTTCCCTGATGTTTTCTCTCACCACATTATAAACATCATTAGGTTAAATTAGAGTACTTAAGAAAGAGAAAAGCCTAAAGTAAAGTGCTATTGTGTAATTATTCTGCTTAATAGTTTGTTGGACCCAATCCTGCACTCCTTGTTCATATAAAACATCAACTGATTTCACCTCTCATTTCAATGGGAATTGTACGTGTGCAAGGAGTGCAGAATCTAGTCCTTTGTTTCTTTCCCAACATGATTCAAGTGAAATGTTTGGGATAATTATTCTCAAGGGTTTGAACAGATTCTAGACATCTCCAAGGTACTTGGAGGGGTAATCCCAGTCCCCAATAAAACAGACACAGAGATCACTTTTTTTTTTAACGGGAATTTCTGTTATCAAAAGAGAAGGAAAGTCAAACCTCAGTGGCTGACTGTATGAAATTCACAGTCCTGGGAGTAAGGAAAAATTGGTGTGAGGAAGGTGGGAATAAGGCGATTTCGGTGAAAGTGTTTTCAAAAATATTTTTTAAAACTCGTCCAAATATTGTGAGACTTGTGCTAAAATTGTGAGTGTTGTCAACATTGCAAATTTTAGACTCTGTACTCAAGCAAAACTATTTGATGTCAGTTGGAGATTGGCCGTTCTTCTGCTTTCCCCAGTTTACATATGCAAAGGAAGAATGAAGGTTAAACTGTACTACGGTTTTTCTCCCATGGTGTGGTATACTTTTGGTAGAGCTGGTCTGTATAAGATCTTAATTGGTACGAATGATGTTACACAGAGACTTAAGGTGGGATGTTATATAGAAATAAATTAAACTCTACCAAAGAATGAGATCCATAATTCCCAAGTGGCAAAGCTATCATAATGAGGCATAAGGTGTCGAGGAACCCAAACTTAGGGGTCCTTACTTACACGTCCATTGGCCAGTGGATGGTTCAAATTAGCCAGACAGCAGGTTAGCAAAGTCGAAGTTTATTCTTTACATAACAAAGGATGCATGCATTATGGGACATCCATTTGTCATGTTATGCCTGTGACCTTCTACGTTTCTTAGTTTCAATTATGCTTTGAGTAACTTTCTATTCTTAAAAGTAGTCCACTCTAAGAAATAGAGCCACTATTTTTTGACAAAGAATTGTAAACTTCAGAGAAAATTACAGGAAGATATATTAGCAATGATAATTTAAAATCTGGATATTTGCAATTATTATGGACAAGCTGAAAAAAAGAACAAGGATTCTACTGTATATTAAATAAAAATAATTCTTAACCACTAGGCTCTTTAGACATTTTTATCCTATTAACTTTAAGGGATGCATCTGAAGATATGTGGCAAATAGGTTAAGCTTGTCCAGCTTTGAATTTTACCTCATATTCTCTCTCTTTCTATATTGTATTTTATCTAATTTAATATATTTGGTTTTGGGAATGTAACCCCCACTCAATGACTTGTGTAGGCATGCACTGAAGTTATTTTAGAAATGTTACATATTTCTACAAACTGTTCAGCAGAATAGAATTAACATGACATTCTCTGGCCTTCCAAATGAAATTCCAGCTTGAACTGACTATCATTTCAATCCATGCAAGAAAATAACCTGAAAGAAGAAAAGGGCAGATCATATTCCAATCATTTGTGTTGTCTGTTTTTATGTTAGAGCACATGCGCATTGCAGGTAGAAGTATCCACAGGGTGGGGAAATGTCCATGTTGTTTTCTTTCTTTGTAGAAAAAAATAAAATCCAGACATGCATGTTCAGTCTGTCAAATCATTCATTTCAGTGTTCCATTCCTCAGTACTTAGTGCAAAGGAGGGTTTCCAAGTTATATGCAAAAGCCATTTCCTCTGTGAATTATGCATTTTCTGGAGCCCCTTAAAATAAATTATTACAGCGTGTGTGTGTATATATCTATAGAAGATCAAATGGTGACTGGCCTCCTTTCAAATATCTACAGTGTTTGAGCACTCCTGTGTATTAAGGCCTTGATCCAACAAACTTTACTTCTGCATGTAATCGCTACTCATGAAAATAGTCCCCTGATTTCAGTGGCAATTACCGTGAGTAATTGCTGCAAGCTCCTTTTACAGCTAAAATAAATAAGTATGTGTTGTCTTATCCCAGCTGTATGCATCTGGTATAAATGTTCTGGCTTTAACAATTAATGTGCTAAGTCTATGGAAGCATCACATACATCCCTTAATTGATGTTATGAGTTCTTGGAGCCTAATGGAAAAGCCCACGTCATGTTTTTTAGATTCTCAGAAATAATCTGAGCCTGAATATTATGAATTTGGCCTTGGCTAAATGGATTCAGATAACTTTGCATAAAAGATGAGTCATTCCTCTCTATGAATTAGCAGCATTCACATAACCCCTATCCAAAGCCTTCACTTGCTCTGCAGGGTTTATTAGCTTTTCTTGTGATTTACATTTTAGAAGTGGAATTGTATACTATATGCCCCTTTATAATAGCTTTCAAAATTAAGAGCCGTCAGTGCTTTCCTGGAAAAAACAACACGTTACCTCATTTAGGAAAACTCACAAAAGGTTTGAGCTGTTAACAAGGAACTATTTTGTGATATGCACTCCAGGAGAAAGTTTTACTCCCATAATATGGGCAAAAACTAAACATACTCAGAGCATGATCAAAAATGTCAGTGGTACACAGATCAGATCTTAAAAAAAATACAAAGAAAGGCAGTTCCTGAATATGTTCTGTAACCAGAGGAAAGAATAGAATCTGGTCCTTTTAGATGCTTCATTTAAAATATATCTACCAATCCCAGATTTTGACACAGTGCTGTGGTATGAATAGTGGTTCTGGTTTGTCTTTTAATTTTTTCAGTAGTATGTAATAAACATACGTAGTTAATATTCTCAGCAATAATTACAGAGCAAATAGCACTTCCACATTTGGGTCACTGCATGAAAGAAATTTGGAGGAACTATGTTCCCTAGAATATGTCTTTATGTTGTTATTGAATGTCTTTATTGTTAATAGCATATGTGCGTCACTAACCCACCCTCAGGAGTTCATACAAACTATGTTGGGCCTGGTCTATACTTGAATGATGATTGGTTGGTGTGTGTGTGTTAGTTATATTAGTACTAGCCCTAGTGTGGGTGCAGTTATACTGGGATAAAGCACCAGCTTTATGCTCATATAGCTATTCCTCTTTTGTCTGAACTGGACAGCCATCAGTATAAACTGTCTTTATGCACACATGCCTGAGCTTTTTCCCTGAGCTTGTCTGGTCACTAAGGTTTTTCCCAGGACTTTCTCTTGAAAGCTCCCTAGTTCTTCCCACCTCTCACAATTTTTCCTGTTTGTTTGAAGTGATGCAGCAACCCAAGAGAGGAGAGAGTGTTCTTGGGAGTCGTCCTCACAATGTTCTCTGCTGCAGCATTTCCACTGAGCAGAAGAGAGGGTTCTGAGGCTGTAGGAAAGTAAATCTTTGGGCAGGTCTGCACTTAAAATGCTGTGCTGCTGCAGCATTTGGTGAAGATGCTATTGTGCTGATGGGAGAACTTCTCCTGTCGGTGTAGTTAATCCACCTCTGTGAGAAGCAGGTAGCTATGTTGACCCTTGTCTATGCTAGGAGTTATGTTGGCATAACTTATGTGACTCGGTCTGAATAAGCTGCCCCTCTGAGGAACTTAAGTTACACCAAGCGGTTTGAACAGCTGCTCCCGCTGACGTAGCTATCTCCTCTTGGGGAGGTGGTTTTATTATGTCAATGGGAGAGCTCTCCCGGTGCAGCTGCGCTGCTGTAGCACTTCTAACGTAAACTAGCCCATAGCGCTGTCTACACTAGGGGTCGGGTTGGTATAACTGCGTTGCTGAAGGTTGTGGATTTTTCACGCCCTTGAGTGACATAGTTATACCCATGTAAACTTACGGTGTAGATCTGGCCTCCTTCGACATCCCTTTCAGGCTTTTAGAAACTTGATTTAAGTCATTTGAGCACAAGACTCTACATACAAGCGGGAACCAAAATGACTAAATCAATAAAAATTGACACTTTAGGGCAAGTTTTGTTTTGAAGTAAGTGCGTCCAATTTCAATTTGGCTTAAATTGATTTTTTTTTCTGACTAAGTTACATTGAAAAGGACACTTTTAATCCAAAGTAAGTGTCCATACACAGACTGGCACAGAAACAAACAAGGTTGAATCACAACCAAGTTAGTTATTTCAGTCCCAGTTTGTGGGTGGATGAGCCCTAGGACTGTGGAACTCCTGAGTTCTATTTCTGAACCATCCACTCTTTGTAGCCTGGGGCAAATCATTTTAACTTAGTTTACTCATTTTGAAAAAGAGATAAAACATACTTCTAGACCCCCACAAGGGTGCTGTGAGGACTAGTGCATAATGTTTGTAAAATGTTTTAATATTACAAGCACTGTATAAATGAAACTTCGTGTTGAAATTGTCTCAGTTTAAAAGGACAACGTGCAAAATTTTAAATTGTGTGGCATATGTTTGCAAGGTTCCTTTGGCTTTTTAGCAATATAATTTCATGGGTGAGATATTGATGCCTCTGGTCTCTATACACTGCTGTGGTAAAGTACAGAGGCTGAAAAAGGCCTTTTATTCCAGCTGAGGAGAATTCCCCCAGGGCAAGTATTGTGTAGGATTGCCATAGGCTCCCTTATGCACATCCCCTTAGAAGCTCCAGGTGGCACGCCAGTTTGTAAAGTCAGGGGTGGAAAGGAGCTTAACAGGTCAGTGAGAAGGCAGGCCTGTAGTATTTAAGGTTATGGGGATTCTTGACAAGGTTACAAGTAGCAAATCCAGGACAGACTGCCATAAATTAGGCAACCCAGAAGGCTGCTCTAGGGATACAGGAAGCTGCACTAACCTATAATTAGGAGGGCTTTGCCCTCTCTCGGAGTTCTGTGCTGTGTCTCCAAGAGGTGAAGCACAGAATCTTGTCCCATATTTACATCCCCCTCCATCCTGCTCTTTTAAAGAACTCTACAATCAAAATAGCAGAGTGCGTCCTGATATTTAGCATTCTTAGAATGCGCTCTGCTGTTCAAAATATGGTCCCCTTTCCACCAGTTATTTTGTCTGTGTAATGTGTGAGGGATTTCTTTCCTTTAAGAAGTGACTTAATCATTTTCTCACTGCTCACAGGAATTATTTTCCCACCTCGGCCTTCTGAATGTTATGGGAGTAAAGATTCAGCTACTAAAAAAATCTGACGTTATACAATAAAATTAATCACCATCTGCATGCATTAATTCAAAAACTAGTTCCATTGTGTCCCAAAATATCAGACCTTAAAATTACATCACTCTCACCATCTTGCATTTTCTCCTACTTCAGTTCCAATGTGATTTTAGTAGTTCGCATCTTACAAATGGAGTGAGAGGTTAATGCTTTGAATTCACTTGAAAGCTGGTTCCAAACTTTCCGGTGAGCTGGAAACATGGATGCCAGTAGTACAACATTCACTATCTGCTTCTACCTGAGAAGGTTAGCACCAAAATATTTCATTCTGCTTGCTCCAGGAAGTATTTCAGTTAAATCGCTCCCTAAATGTGGCGTGAGTCATGTTACCTCACATTAGGTCACATCACGAGATTAACTTTTCCTGACAAGTGAAGTGACGTGGGCTTGCTGCCAGCAAACATGATTCTTAAAATAATGGCCAATTTTTAAGTCAAATTTTTATGGTTAATTATTTTATTTTTAAGATTTGCTGAACTAGCTTCTAGAGCTAGAGATGTATAAGATATGGGAATTAAAATTTGTCCCTGTTCCTTCAGTTAAACAGAACAGTTTGAAACTGATCTATGCTCATCCTGGCAAGACCTGGCCCATGGAACGTTGTTTCATTATCTGGGATCCTTCAAGACAATAAAACATAATCAACTCTTTACAAGACTTGTACGCCTCTAAACCGGAGGTTCTCAAACTGGGGTGGAGGTGTGGAATGTATTTTCTGAGGGCATGAGATGCTTTAGCAAAAAAAACCTGTACTGCGTACAGTCAGAGTTGAGTGGACAGAGAGCAGCGGCTGCTGCCTGGGCACCCAGGGCGAGGGTTAGGGGCATAAATTAATACAGACACAAAGAAAGGGTGTATGATCAACTGAGTGTGAGAACCACTGCTCTAAACAAAACCGCTGAGCTGTGGCTACTTTGCGCCATGTTGTTGTTAGTACAAAGCAGCCCTAAAGCTAGCTTAGTCAGTAACAATATCACCCCAGCGCAGGAGTGGTATAGAGCTGATGTAGTGACTCCTACCTACACACACGCTTCCTAGGTGCTAGTGTAGATGGCACAGTATAGTATAGTATGGTGCTGGTGTAGATGGGGGAAAGGAAGTGTGGATGTGGCTTTCCTTGCACCTCAGCAATTCCTGGCTATTCTATTGGCCCTTTCAGGCCATCAGCTGTTAGCATATTGTTATGCTTGAAGGTGTTAATGACTGCCAGCAAATGTCTTTGATTTGTAGGCAATCAGAGAACTTGTTAAAGCTGGTGGGCATGACAGCCACCTTTCATTAGGCTAAATGGAAGAGGCAATTAAGCTCTTTTATGGAGTAAGACAGCTGAAACAATAGAAGCTGCCACCCAAGGCACTATACCACATGGAAAGACCTGAGCAAGACCTAATTTGGGGACAATGAGAGGTTTCTCTGGGGACTGATTGCAAATACATGGCTGAGGCATTGATTGATTGCAGCTGTGTTTGTTTGTGGGGTTTCAGAGGCAGAAAGCATCCAGAAACTAAAGCCAAGAGACTAAGAGAGCCAGAGAAGTTGTGAGGATGAAGAGCTAAAGCTCTGTGGAGCACAGGACTGTCTGGGAAGGCAGACTTGGAAAATGTGAGCAAAGAAACTGCCTCCTCTTCTTTGTTACTACTATGGTCAGGGAATCAGCTTTGTGCATGTGCTCTGTAAGTAAACAGGATTGCAGCAAAGAAATACCTGACTCGTCATCAGTTTATTCTCCAAATAGTAACACCATGGTAAAGCTCTGAATTTTGGCCAAATGTTCCTGCCAAGAGCAACAATATATGAGATGCTGCTCTAACTTACACTAGGCGTTCAAATCAGCACACAGCTGCTCTGGGATTGTGAGAGCCTACATGTGGTTTAAAGTACCTGTGGCTCCCCCCACTTCATCTAATGGGAGTTAGTGTATACTCCTCAGTTGCAGATGAAGATTAGAATCAAAGCATTTGAACAAGCAAAGCTCTTTCTTCTTATTCCCTAGCCAAGGATAGTACAGATTATTTTTCTAATTACTGTGTTTATGCCATTGCTCAGGCACTCTAGGGTATCGGAATTAATGAGCCCACTCCCTTCTACTCATTAAAGGTTTTCAATTTTAATGTCTTTTAGTGCTTGAATTGTTAAAACCATTAGCCTTTCATGACTTCTTTCATATACCTAATAAAACTAGTGTGGCTATGTTTGTGAAAATGCCCGGATAGATCTCTGTATGTCTATTACTTCAAACTAATTAGATGCAAAATCTATAGCATTGATGCAGAATTAAGGTTGAAATAAAAAATTAGGAAGGGCCAGATATGAAAGCTCTTACTGCAACCTTAAGTCAGTCATCCTGCATTTACTATGCTTTTTGTAGTGCACATTAATAATAAACAAATACATTTTTACAAGTTTTTTTTGCACTTAAATATATTACTTAACGCGTATTAGAAATGTGACATGTGCAATGTGGCTAAGTCAGCATTTTAGGAGAAGCCTTAGTTTCTGGAAAGCGTTGATTTGAGTTCTTGATCATTACATTGCATTTTAATTTCCCTGGTATAGATAGGGGTGTGTGTGTGTACCTACTTGTGTGTGTGTGTGTGTGTGTGTGTGTGTGTATATATATAATATAATTTAAAAAAAATTAAGAAATAAGAACCAGCAGCTATTTGACTTGGGGAACGTAAGCTCCTTTAGCTTTACCATTGGACCATGTAAATTTCTGTCTCTGTCTTATTAGTGTTTTATTACCTTTATTGGGATAGCACCTCAAGACTCTAACTAGGAGCAGGGGCTCAAGTGCTAGGCATCATACAAACACAATAGTAGTCTCTGCCCTGAAGATCTTACAATTCAGATAACAAGGAGGGAGGTGGAAAAGCGGGAGAGAACATATAAACAAAATAACAATGTAGTTATTTGCAAGTGTCATGTTAGTTCCACTATATATATAATATATATGTTTTGTTTTTTAAAGTTTTTGGTGGGTTTTTTTAGGAGAGAAGTAGTGAAACAGAAAGATGAAGAGGATTTAGAAGGGAGAGAGAACAAGGGGATGAAAGAGAGGGCCACGGAGTACAGTAAGAATCAAACCCAGGTCTGTGAGATCTATAACCTAAGATTTTACTTCTCTCCAAAGCCCTGAGGGACAAGGACAACTTTTTACCCTCCTGCTGCATTTGCCATAAGTACGTTATTGATTTGCCTTCATACATATCATTGTATGATATATTTCCACCTATTCTTCCAGCTTAATAAAAATTAATTTGTTACTAAATGTGTATGTATTGTAAGGCTTGAGGTTGTTTTCAGCTAACAAGTTGTAGGTCAAAAAACTCATTTAAATGGTTAACGAGCATACCTGATCCTCAAGGACAATGGATAGTGTAAATATCTGATGGCTCAGGAGGCCGGATGTCCTCTTAGTGATTCTAATTCCAATGAGAACAGCACATTTGCTTTTAGAATTTCTGTCTCACCTACCACCTATCTGTAAAGACCCCCCCTTCTTCCTCCACCCAAGCCCCATCCCAAGTGTAGCCCTAGGATCCTTGATGTAAGTAGAGTGATTAAAGCGTCTCTGCATGTATGTAACGACCATTATCCCTGTCCCATCCAGCGAGAACATGTCCATATTTGTAAGTGAATAGATAAAGAATTTAAAATGTGCTATGTAATCGATAAGAAAGCGTATATAATTGACCACTGTAACACCATGAAGTTGAAGCTGATTTATCAGACTTCCTGGTATCATGAATAAACCTCTTCAGTATTATCTGTGCTGCCTGATTCGTGGAGAAAGAATCTTTGTGCTTTACAGTATGTTGGGAACACACCAAGGGAAAGACGCACAGGGCTTCTAGAGAAGTTCTTAAAATATTTTCCATAGAGCACTTACTGATGGTCCAAAGTGAACTGGATAGTTACAGTGTGCTGGATCTCCTCTTCTTTTTTTCTTCCCTCCTGCCCTCCCCCAGCTAACTTTTTAGTTTTAGTTTCCTAAACATTTTCCATATAAGCAATAATTATAATTGACAATGTTATACAATTGTAAATGAGACTGGGAGGCCTGGCACTTATGAATGGGTGGAGGAGGTGTCTATGAGACAATTAGCCTATTAAAATTCAGTCCATACCATGAACAAGTATGAGAGTGCCTCCTTGCTTGCCTATGAATTCACAATACAGCTGGCACACTACCAAGTATTCAAAAGGGTATTGGCAGTAGGCTTTTTGTAAAAGTCTCTCTGTCTAGTAGCCAATGCTGCTTTTAAACATAAAATAGTTACCCAGCCCTAAACACTACCAAACTATCTATAATGTATTTATAGAGCAAATAATAAGTGTATCAGTGAATGTAGGCAATTTATTCCCTATCGCTTTTCTGTTCTGCTTTTGTCTTGCCTCTTTCTTTCATCTCACATTTCTCTTGGCTCTCTGCCATCTTTCTTGTCATCCCACTCATTCTGGCCTGATCTATAAAGTTTTTAAAAAACATGTACAGGCTTGGTCTCTTCACCTTGACCCCTTGCCTGTTGCTCTTGTACCTGCAGCTCTTTATGACACTCATGAATTTCCACATGTTTTATAGAAAGAGGATACATGCCACCAACAAAACATGGAGGAAGAGATCCAGTCTTTTATTTCCCAAATCACTTTCCCCAAATATGGCATAATGAAACTGGGACTGAAAACCAATGTTCCAGTTAATTTTCCAGGAAAGACATCCACTGAACTATGAACTTCCAGTGAAATGAAATTATCGGCTGCTGCTTTAGGGGAATGTTAGAACAATTTACTAGTCACAAATAATGACACATTAACTTGTATTCACACCTGTCTTTTCACATTTTTATCACAGGTCACCATGCTTCACAGCTGATTTGTTACTAAGGAGGCATGTAGAGCTCTAATGGTAGAAAATGCACTGAGTCAGACCAATTGCTACACAGCAAGATATTATGATCCTATGCTATGGATCTAACAGAGACAAAAAAGACAAGCCTGATTTTTATGCTGTCATGTAGCTTTCGTAGTCCTTCTCATCTGTGCAAATGGGGGGGTTTTCTAATCTGATAGCATTTTACATCCATTCTGCACAGTTGTATGTGAGTACAGCTGGTGTAAGTCAGTAGAAGTCTGGTGTAAATCAGAACAAGCCCATGGAAGCTTCAGCTAGTGATGAATCAACGAACAGTTCATTTCTTGAATGAGGCAAGTTGTTGTAATCCCAATACCTCAGTCCAAGCTTTAGGATACGCAATCATTTCTATATATAGTGGAAAGTGTTGGGTAGGATCCAGGTAACACTGTTATATGATCAGGATCCCAATTATCTAAGAGCTTGCCTCTCTCCCTATCTCCCACTATGGGAATTGTTGCATCACTCTTACTTTCAGTCAACCTTAAACTTTCAACAACTGTTGCTATGGTGTTCTCAGGCAGGGCCACATCTCTTGATCTCCCAGGGCCACTTCTCTGGATTTGCCAGGGCCTGAGCTTAATGAGCTCCAAGGTACAATGTAAAACTGATTTGTTTAGCCAGCATCTTGACTGACTTTGGAAAAAAAAACAAACCAGGCTTGGGTCTTTTGGTCGGGGGGGCTCTGTTATAAATTCTGTTGATTTCTAATTGATGTAAAATACTGAGGTGCCTTTTGAATGGGCATCAGATAAAAAAAAGAAATCCTAAATATTATTGCACTAGCACCATCATTTAATCCTTGGTCTGTCTGCTGAGACTGCCAGTTCTTTTTCTTTGCCAATTGGGGTTTTTCTGAAGTAGACAGTTGTTCACTAGGAACTGGGACCACCATCTCAGTTCACATAAGCCACCAAACAGTTGTCACCACTTATCTGGATGTGATTTGAACAAGCAATATAAAAATGAATGATTCTGTATGTTACCAATCCCTTAAATCTTCTAAGGCTAGATGCTGATCTCATTTATAGTCATGTTAATAAGGAGTAAAACTTCAGCAGTGTTATTTCTCACTTTTACAGTTGTAAATCAAACTAGTATCTAGCCTTTCCCCTGTCCCTACTAAATACTATTCAATCTTGCCTCTAATAGCCTAAAAACTAAACAGTTATTGGGTTTGTGTAGCACAAATATTGGCTCTTCCTGTAGGTCTTTTCTTGTGTATGAAAAAATTCAATAGTTTTATGTCCCAAAACTGGTTTATTTTCTATTTGAGTGATTTTCTGTCTTGTTTGATTGTAGGACTGTGGAATTTACACCAAAAATATGTTTCTTAAGTTCAACAGGAAAAATGCCTCTCTTTCTGAACAAAACAAGTGTTTAAAATATGTACAAATTATATGTGAGTTAGGTACCTAAATGCTTTGGAAAATCCCATTAGGCACCTATCTGCATCGTTAAGTATTTAAATACCTTTAAAAATCTGGCCCTACATTTGTTTTTCTTTTCTTGTTAGCCTGCAGTGCTCATTAGCTGTGTACTGGGTAAAGAAAGACAATTCAGACATAGTCACTTGATTTAAAAGGGACTGGGATATGTTGCTCATGTAAAAGCTTACATGCAATACAAAGAACTCATAGTGACTTTAGGACAACCTGGCTCCCTTTCTAAGAATTGAATAAAATAATTCTTTAAAAACACACAATTAGAACAGGTAAATGTAAGTGCTTTTCTCTATTATGATATAGATACAGTCTTTTCCTGATATCCATGTGAACTTCCTTGTTATCTTGGGTATCTTCTCCCATTATTTCATGCTATATCTGCATATACATATTGTATTTTTTATGGTTGTAGCATCTCTCGCCCATGTTTTTAGTCTACTATTTTACTTTATTTCTATTTGTATTCCAGCCATATGCATTTTGAATATGGATGATATAATTAGAATGAGAGAATTGCTAGGAATAGATCTATGGTCCACTAGTTCAGGATCCTGCTTCTAGCAATATTCAATGTCATTTGCTTCAGAGGAAGACACAATCCCCCACTCCCTCCACACCCCATAATATAACTTTATATGGGGGAAGGACATTTTTTCTTAAATCTAACTTGTAATCAGCTTATTTCATGAGGTATTTGGATTGATAACCTTGTAATTTTATCGTAGCTGGATAACTGAAGATGCCTTTGTTGTTTTCACAGTTCTACTTCTATAGAACATTGTACTTCAGATGTCCAAAGCACTCTGTACAAACATTAACTAATTATTGAATTGTATAAAATATCTTAGGGCGGTAAATTGCTCTGGTTAATTATAATGGATGTGATCAAGTGCAGTGTGTCCTTTTTAAAGTTTACGTTTGTTACATTTTAATTTAAAGTACCCTCTTTCTTGTGTTTTGGAAAAAATTATTTTAAAAATATATTAAAATGAAATGAAAATTCACCGTGAAAATTGTGGTGAATCACAAATAAGTGGAAGGGGAAGACTGGATGAAGGAGGTACGGTGAGACAGTTACCAGATGGTTGAGTATGTAGACTCTCAAAATGAGTCAGAGCAAGTGATAAACATACAAACCATTAACTTATCTGCAAACAGAAAAAACAGAAAAAAGTGGTACAGTTTTCCCCAAGTTCAGCCATCCAGACCTACTAAATGCCAGCTGTTTTCTAAAGAGTGACTCAGCAAATGGCATTATTTTACTTGTAAATTTAGCTGATTTGATAGTAGATTGAAAGACAATAAACAGGGATTTCCATAATGCCACACAGGCCTAGCGCACCCAGTCCTTGCCCCCTGGCAAAGGGGTCTGATAAATCAGTGCAGTGTGAGGGAAGGCAGGGAGGGTATAGAAAACTCTGAGCCACATGGAGGGACCTGGAAGAATATTTTCTCCTCGTACCCAGCCTGGAGCATTCCTCTATGGGATAGTAGAGAGAAATCTGAGAAAAAGGATCTCATTAGTTCAGTTACAAAACAAAGCGTAAGTCATACAGTTTAAGGACAGAAGGGACCACCCTATCACCTAGCTTGATCTCCTGAATATCGCAGGCCACCCCCAATACTTAGGACCCGCACGCTAAAGCCAACAACCAAAATTAGACCAAAGCATTACAACCAGCAAGACACTCAAATATTCTGTGCAACAAGCAGAGAATAGGAGGGACCAAGGTGCACTTGCCCCCAAGGCCCCTGTGATGAGAGGGAAATGATTACGTGACATATACCCAGATAATCTTTACCAGTGACTCGCATCCACATGCTATAGAAGATAGCAAAACCCCCTAAAATCACTGCCAATCTGACCTGGGGGAAAATCCATTCCCAATGTCTCACATAGTGATCATATGAGCAAGAATTAACCAGCTGAGGAGGTGTGGCATGACCTCAGAGCCCTGAACCCATACTCCCTTATCAAATAGTTCACCTTCAGCTGTGGCCCTCTCTGAGGCCCGAGAGAGAAGAGATTTTAAAAAACCTTCAAACCCAGAATTCACTGGGGGAAAAAATTCCTTTCTGACTTCTGAAGCCATGAAACATGAGTTTTTAGGAACTTTAGACGTAAAGTGGAAGTGAGCCCCCCAGGTCTGCCAATCCCTGTCCCCACACCATCACAGACAATCCCATCATGTAATCACACTCTCATATTTGTCCAGTTCTCTCTCAGAACTAATTAAGTTGTTTGTCCCCTTGATTCCTATTGAGGTTCTGGAACAGTTTCCAGTTCCTCTAATGGTTAGAAATCTTCTTCTAATTTCCAGCCAGAATTTGTTCAAGGCCAGTTTATACCCATTTGTCCTTGCACCAGCATTGTCCTTTATCTTAAATAGTTCATCATCTTTTGTAATATGTACCCCTAATGTATTTATAGAGAGCAATCATAATTCCATCAGTTTTTTTGCTAAATTAAACAAGCCAATGTATTCCAGTCTCCTCTCATAAAATAGGCCCTCCATTCCCCCCATCATCCTAGTAGCTCTTCTTTGCACCTGTTCCAGTTTAAATGATTCTTTCTTGCACATGGATGACCATAACTGTAAACAGTATTCCAGATGAGATCTTACCAGTATCTTGTACAATGGCATTAATACTTCTCTATCCCTACTGGAAATGCCTCTTTCACAGCCGTATTTCATTGGTGGCTCATAGTCATCCTGCGTTTGACCCAAACACCCAGCAGGGAAGCAGGAAAAATAAAAACAGAAGAAATGAAAATACAATAAAAATTAGAAGGTTATAGAATAAATGAACAAAAATATTAAAAACAAGGATCTGACCTCCTTGAACACTGCAACTCAAAAGTGTCCAACAGTATGTGAAGAGAGAACGGATGACTTACTGCCACAGCATCTGCAAAGGAGAGGGTTTAATTACTATGCCTTATGATTCACACATAGATCATTGTGCTGGACAGAGCTGGAACAAGTAAAAAATGTGAAGAGGTGAAAATAGATATTGTAAACCCCAGACCCTATGCACCTGTGCCAGGTTGCTAGGTATTATGGAATAGGTTCAACAATCCAGATGACAGCATTCCTTACAAGCGTTGCCAGTCTGTGAATGCAGTGCTCTTTGTGCTCCAACAGGGTGCCTAATGTGGATACACTACACAGCTTGCAGTTGCACTGTCATGTTCATGCAAGTTGAGTATGTAAAATTCTCTAGTGTAGATAACCCCAAAGGAATACAAAACTAAGGGCCCACCCACCTACTCCAACAAAATTACCATGTTGGGGAATCATGTTATAGTATGATTTGATTTTTTTTCCCCATTTATATGGGATCCATGTTGTAAGTATTGTACAATGTTATGTACTGTGATGGTCTTGATTGTTGGTCTTTTGTTTCTGATATCAGACACTGTTGGACACAGTGTGAAACTGTAGTTAAGATCAGTTTGAAGTGACATTTGTTATCTGTGGTCTATGTTTACAGTTAAACCATGTGCAAGTGATCAGGTGCTGAACTTATTCCTGAAACCTGTTGACATCATGGAAAAGGTAATTTTTCCAATGTACACCAGATCAAAGGGTGTGCCTGTTTCAGTAAAACCAGGGACATGTTTCAAGAAGGAGAACATTTATCTTTTTTTTGTTCAACCAATGATCTTTCCAGGATTTAATATTTGCATTGGTAGCTGAGATGGTGAGGAATGTGCCAATGGGGATGAAATTATTTCCAAGATCTGTCCCTCACCTGCAGAAGGAACTTTTAATTAAAATACTAAAATTATGTAATTTACCAAATGTGATTGCTCACAGATTTATGTATTTAAACACACTGAAGTAAATTCAGTTTTGGTGTAAGTGGATCAAACTTCAGTCGAGTTTGAACACATCTATTACTTTCTATGCAGGTGACCCAAGTTTGTACCCCACGCTTATTGTCTTGAGAGGCCAGGAACGGGAGCACTGCAGAGAGAACAAATTGCAACTTTGTCAAGCAATCTTGTCTGGCTGTCATGTGAACCAGCATTTATTATTCTGGATGGAGAAACATTTAGCATTCCTCAACCTCCAAGTGTGTGCGTGGGCAGTGAATACAAGTGGAGAAAATTGGGAGAACTTAATTGAACCCTCCTCCTCTTCAAAGTTTAAATGTTTAAATAAGGTGTTGCTCATAATACTTTTTCTGTGACATCTGATATTACCTTTTCAATGGTACTTATGAGTGCTATTGTAAGCAGAAAGTCTTGTTCAGTGACTTGGAAGCATTTTTAAATGACATTTTGGGCAATCTTCGAAAAATTCCACTGGCTGTTCATGAATTACAGAAAAATCCATGGAGGATTTTTGTCCAAAGTTCTCTTTTTTCCCATGGGTTCCCTGATAAATAGCATACCATTTATGCTATTATCTCATCTACATTTCCCTAGTACTAGAACCTGGCCCCAGCTTTTTCTTTGTCTATAGACTGTCCCATTCAGTAGAAAAAACTATCACCTGTGGAATAATATGGAATATGTCAGTTGCTTGTTGCATCCATTGACAGCAGAAATACAAGTTTTATAATCTATGGCACTAAAGATTTTGAACTCCTACCTCTTCATCTTTAATTACTCCATCTATGAGAGGTTCTTCTTGAGAATTCCCTTCTTGGCATCTCTCCATTGTCTGAGTCAAGAATTCCATTTTCCTGGTAGATGTAACCATGCTATTTCAAACCAGAACGGGTCTCTTCTGTTGCTTGGTTATTGCTTGGACAAATTTTGAATCACCTTTGCCAATTTAGGTGACTGTTTTATCTCTATTTAACACAGAGAATCACTTTGGTGATTGAGTAGTCCTCGCTTTCCCCTTGCACAAAAGAACTTCCTGTATCCTCTGTGTTATGTCACCAGTTCTGGGCTCAGTCTGCTAACTTCAAGAGTCATTCCAGGCTGGTAGCTTGTCCTTTCAGTTGTCATAAAGCCAAAACATTTAGCCAATGAAAAGATAGTTGGGTGTCTCTTAGTTTTCTCCCTTTTATGGCAATTTCTAGTTATATGGCTATGTTATTTTTTGGTATTCTTAAATTAAATATTTCCCTAACACAAATTGTGTCTCTGAGGCAGGGACTATCTTTGTGTTGTTTGTATATACAGAGTCTACTATAATAAGGTCCTAAATCCCAGATTTGGATCTCTAAATGCCACTGCAATGGAAATAAATAAATAATTTTGATAAATAATAGGGATCTTGCACTAAGAACTAGAAGACAATTTTCATGATGCTAGGCTATATTATTATTAGTATTATTTATCTATATTGTAGTAGCCTCATCCAGGTTAGGGTCCCACTTCACTCAGCACTGAACAGATATAGTCCATAAAAGTTCCTGCTCCAAACAGCTTACAATTTAAGTGAGAAGATTTTACAGTGGGTGAAACAAATAAGCAAGAAGAAGGGGGGAAAAGGGTAGGTTAATAATAGGATATTTTAGCACAGATTAGCAGTGTGTGCAATTCTAAACCAGACAATAACAGCAGTCATAACTTACCACGTGCCTAACTATTAGGAAATAGAAAAAGGAGATCTCTCCAGAAGCTTGGAAAGCTATAATGGTAATCATCTATAGGCAGAATGAGATCCCCATCACAGAAGGAACACTGGAGGAAATCTACAGTTTGATCTTTTCACATGTCAGTTTTATAAAATGAAACTGATCCAACACTCAAAGCAAAACACAGAAGGGAATGCTATAGTAAGGGGAACCAACTCTTGGGAATATTTTGAAACTGAAAGCCATTTGTTCCAGTGTTAGAAATCTGGAATATTCTTTAAAAATTGTAATTTATGCTCTCACTAATCTCCTACATTCTCCTGGCTTTCCACTTCTTCTACATTAATCCATTTTCTCAGTAGGTGTCTTCCATGAGAGTTTTTTTGCTAAAATGTAGTCCTCAACCACTCATACAACTTTTGCCATCATTCTTGCCTGGGTGCAGTTTGAAAGTCTCAGCCTAGTATTAATTTCAGATCCAAAATGATCTGACATAGGTTTCCAAAAGAGAAAGTAAACCAGAAACAATTCTGTCATACTCTCAGGTCCATGTAATCTCTCATCTTTTACACAACATTTTAATATGTTTATTTAATTTTCTGTGCAGTGGTGTTGGAGCTGTGTTGGTCCCAGTATATTAGAGAGACAAGGGGGGTGAGGGAGGCAATGTCTTTTCTTGGACTAACTTCTATTGGTAAGAGAGAAGGGCTCTGTGTAAGCTACAAAGCTTGTCTCTGTTTAATTTTGTATTTTTTCTGTGTTCAGATTTTATTAAATAATATTTTTGGCATTTCTCTTCTGTCTCTACTAGGTTAACTGAGTGTCATTTGAAGCTCTCCATCCCACTGTTAGTATAATTATTTTGCATTAATGTCACATTTTTATAGGAGGGTGTTTTGGGTTTCTCTGAATTATCTTTGGATCTTCAAGGATACCTCCACAGTTTTATCTATTTTATACTCTCTCCCACTTTATTAGGCTTTCTGCTGGAGCAACTTCCCCCAGTTGTGAATGGCTGCACATGGGAATTATTACCCTGTCAATATTGGTATGAGGTTAGAAAAAGGATGTCAGCCAATGTTTTGAGGCTAGGAACTCTGCTCCACATTTGACCAGAGGGGTTGGTGCCTGCATTGGATGAGCATGTTATTTCTGCAGCACTCTGTCACTGTCACTCCAGGAGCAAAGGCTCATGCTCTAGAATGAACTCTGTGTCTCTTCAGGCTAGTGCAAAGCCATTTCGTCTTGCTGTTAAGATACAATAGCCATTAACTGAAACAAATCCAAATGTCTAATATGAATTAATACCACAAATACTTGAAAACTTTCATGCTATTTATTAAGGAGCAGATTCCCTTCTGGTCTCAGCTTACAACAGTTTATTGAATGCTATTTTATATGTAATTAAAAAATCTATGTAGATGAAAGGGGATTTCCTCTTGTCACTTTATAGTAATGGCTTTTGATATCAATATGTTTGCCTTAGAGGTCTCTAAATGATAGCCTCAGATATTATTTGCAAATAAATTTTTCTTTGTGATTTAGCAGTAAAATGTGAAGTCTTTCTGCTGCATCATAGTCACATAGGAATTACTGTGATGAAATGAGCACATGTAATCTGAGAAAATTGGGAAAAGGCACCATCTAGTGCTCTCTCAGTGTATTGAAAGGAACTGTCTTGTGGCCATGGTTTATTTCCCTCACAGTTCTGCTAATGCTATAGTGAAATTGTGAAGAAAAAATACCTACAAGGAATAGTGCAGATGGGTAAGTCCCTTCACATTACATTTACAAACATTCTTTTGTGCACACCAATTAATAGTAATCAGCTGGCCTAACCTCAGGTTCTTCAGTTGAAAATTCTGATACTTAAACTATCACATTAGCAACAATATTGCATCTTATGTAACTAAATTTACATATTTTGGTATAATACAGAGGGGAGCCTAAATTCACTACTTGTATAAGCAAGTATGACTCTGTCCATTGAAGTTTGTGTCTGTTTACACCAATAGAGAATGTGATGAAGGGAATGAAAAACACAAAGATAAGACTCTAGTCAGGGACTTGGATCCTGAATAGATTCTCAATAAATAAGAATACTTTTAAAATTCCAGTTTGTATGTAATAAAAAACCAATGTATTCTTATTCTGAGATGATCCCTACCATCTGCCTAACTTCTAGTAGTGGGATAATCTGGGATATATCCCCCCACCTCAATGCATATAAAAATAAAGAAATATGCTTTGTCATTTTCCCCCAAGATTTGAATGATGCTAAATAAAACTTAAAATGGCAATAAATAGTTGTCAATAGTTCAAAATAGTTCCAAACTAACTTTTTAAATACAAAAATGCAACATTTTAAATTAAAAAGTCTATGCAGGTTCTTGTGTGACTGTCACTGTAGTATCTGAATGCCTTCCAGCAGTGCACTAAGGACTAAGTGATGTAATTCTCAACTTGCACCTGTGAGCATCCCAAAAACAGATTGCAGAAAACATAATACAAACAAAAGCACTTAAGAATCAGAGGATTCATATAGCCCTCAAGCAGGCAGCTCCACTTAGCTCTCTGGTCTTTCACCTCCATTCCAGAAGCACACTGGGTTTATGCTTTATTAGTCCACACACTCTCCTCCACCTCACTCAAATGCATATAAGGGTCAGTCATCCCCCCACTTGCCCACAGATAAAAATTAATTAGTATTTGATAAAGTTCTTTTTGGATATTTACCTTTGATTTCAGTGTACACACTCACTACAGCAAGGGGAGGGGACCCCTCCCTCTAATTAATCCATCTTCGCAGAGGAGGGGGTAGCTAGGTCAACAAGAATGTTTCTACCAACCTAGCATTGCCCACATGGGGGTGGCTGGCATAGCTACGTCTCTCAGAGGTGTGCGTTTTTCACACCCGGCTAGACGTAGCTATGCCAAGGTAAGTTTTCAGTGTAATGTAGACCAGACCTTAAACTGGTCCCTTTGCTGTCTCCGGGGAGCTTGGCTACTGATTCAAGAGCAGTGTGTCGTCCAGCAATGGTGAACTCATGTTCTGCTGCAAAGTCTCAGGGCCCAGTTACCCCACTGTAACTAACACATAGTTATAGTCCCAACAACGGGGAGGAGAGCCATTTTAGCATCCCCATTCCCCCATCTCAGAATTTCAGTAGTGTGCCGTAACTAGTGGATTTGGAATTCAGCAAAGTAGAACTTCGCATCTCCTTAGTGTTGCTATTTTCTTTTAATATAATAAAGGGGATTTTAAATGTATTTACGAAGGGGCTTTTGCATTCAACTCTCACAATTAAAAATCAAAGAAAAGACCAGAAATAAAAGTTGTGGGTTCTCATATTAAAGTTATTTGCTCAGATTATCCATCTGTGGTGTTCTGGGTGATTGACTATGTTACTGAATGTCGCTCATGATGATACACACTGTGTAGAACACACAGGAAGTGCAATGTAACCATATTAAATGGTAAAGCAGCGTGTTAAAACCCCTTTACTAATCACCCCCGAGCAATGTCCTGGGCCTCTTCGATCTCCCACAGCTGGCTGGGGAGGGGGTTGTGTGTTCGCAATTCGATTGCCGACAAGTTCTATTGGGAGAGAACAGTTCTACTAGGGGCAGGTTGTTTAGGGCAGGTTCTTTTGGGAAAGGGACAAGGGAGGTTTCTGTTGGGTGGGAGGAGGGAGCTGTGCAGTGGGGAGAGTTCTGGGGGAGGAGATGGAGCTCTGTGGGTGGGTTCTATCGGCTGAGAGGGAGTCCTATGGGACTGGTTCCAGGGGGGGAAGGAACCCGCGCAGGACTTCCCTTCCCCATAGAATCAATCCTGTAACACTCCCTTTTACCCATGGAACCCACCCCCAGGGGCAGGTTCTATGGGGGGAGAGCCGAGGGGAGTGCTGCGGGGCGGTTCAAGTGAGGAGAGGCAGGCCCTGGAGGAGGAGGATGTGCTGCGGGGCAGGATCTGTGGGGGAAGAGGGGAGCGGTACGGGGCAGGTTGCAGGGGGCAGAGGCAGGCTCGGCGGGGGAGGGAAGGGAAGAGGGGAGTGCCGGAGTGCCGCGGGGGGATGGGACTGTTGCGGGGCAGGGGCAGCATCTGTGGGGCGCGGGGGGGAAGGGGAGTGTTGCGGGGCGGGTTGCAGGTGCAGGCTCTGTTGGGGAAAGAGGAGCGGTGGGAGTTGCAGAGGTTGGGGGAGTGTTGCGGGGCGGGTTGTAGGTTGTTGGCTTTCTCCATTGCAATCGTGCACAAGACACCATTGAGGCTGAAAGCAGGGGTCCGTTTATTTGCTGCAAGCACCTTCCCTTATAGCTTTTTCCATCATATCATTGCACATGCGTTTCTTATAGCAGTAAACAAGTATCACAGCAGTGAGTGCCTTTTCACACATCCCAATCTGATCAGTTAGGACTAGCTGAGAAGCCATGGGGAGGCCGTAATCAGTATATACTTCGCTAGTTCCCAAAACAATACCTGTAGGGTCTGCTGGAGGCCAGCCAAGACCAGGGTGTGCCCAGCAGTCTTGTCTGGCTCGGCATAACCCTACAGCAGGTGCAGGCTCTGTGCGGGAAAAGGGGAGCCATGCGGGTTGCAGAGGCTGGGGGACTATTGCCTGGGGGGTTGCAGAGGCAGGGGCAGGCTCTGCGGGGGAGAAAGGAGCGGGGCGGGTTGCAGGTGCAGGCTTTGCGTGGGAAGAGGGGAGCCGGGCAGGTTGCAGAGGTTGGGGGCGTGTTGCGGGCGGGTGACAGAGGCGGGGCAGGCTCTGCGGGGGAGAAGGGAGCGGGGCGGGTTGTAGGGGCAGGCTGTGTGCGGGAAGAGGGGAGCGGGGCGGGTTGCAGGGGCAGGCTCTGCGGGGGAGAAGGGAGCGGGGCGGGTTGCAGGGGCAGGCTGTGTGCGGGAAGAGGGGAGCGGGGCGGGTTGCAGGGGCAGGCTGTGTGCGGGAAGAGGGGAGCGGGGCGGGTTGCAGGGGCAGGCTCTGCGGGGGAAGAGGGGAGCGGGCGGGTTGCCGAGCCCGGGGGACAGTTGCGGGGCGGGGCGGGTTGCCCGGGCGGGCCCGGCGTGTTGGGCCCCGCGGTGTCCATGGCGACCGCCCGGCCAGCGGCGCTGTGGGTGTGTGGCGGGCCGGGGCCGGGGCCGGGGCCGGCATGTACGACCGGGCCCCGCGGGCGCTCACTCTGCCCGCCGGCGGCACCGAGGCGCACGTGGGGCCCGGCTCCTACCAGCTGCCGCCCGGGAAACAGCAGAAAGCAGGTAACGGGCGGGGAGCGCCCACAATCGCCCGGCCCGGCCCGGCCCGGCCCGCCGGAGCCGTGAGGGGAGCCCGCTCCCTGCCCAGCGGCCTCCCAGCCCCTTGTCCGCGCCCGGCCCGGCCCGGCCCGCCGTCGGCTGCCGCCCGGGGTCCCTTGCGGGGTCGCCGGGAGCGGCGGCGGAGTGAAACTCACACCCCGGGCAGGGCCCGCGGGGCCGGTGTGAACGCCGCGGTCCGGTCCGGTCCGGAGCCGAGCGGAGCGGGGTACCGAAGTGCGGGGGTTCATCTCCCGAGCGCTGTCCAAGGCAGCGGAGACAGGTCGTTCTCACTTCAGCCACGGGCCTCCTCATCCCACCCCAACCCGGATTCCTCTCGCCTCGCCCCAGAGAGGGGGGGTGAAAACAACCGGCGCCGCCTCGGGGCCCGGGCTCACGGCAGGATACTGTCTTGAGTGGGTTGTCGGGAGGGAGAAGACGCGATTCCTTTCTGCAGCTTGAACTCTTCCTTTCCATGTATTTAAGCAGGGTGGACCGGGCTGATCTCTCACACCAGTTTTACACTCTTGTAACGCCAGTGATTTAAGCCGTGTGAATCCTGATTTGCACCTGTGTGAGAGGAGAGTTAGGCCCAGGAACGTCTTCCCAATGTCCTGTGCTCTTTGCACAAAGGATATTTGTAAATGGTGTTCTTGAACTCTGTTGGGGACGTAGCCAACATCTTCAGAGCCTTTGTATGAGAGAAATCTTGCAGTGCAAGGTCCTAGGTCCAGCAGCCTGTTCAAATGATGGCTCTGTATTCAGAAATACCTTTCTAATTCTCTTGTTGAAAAACTTTATCTAATTCTCTGTCCCACTTTGACATGAATGTGCGTTCTCCGTAAGATACAACGTGTAGCTGGGCTTTAATATATTTTTCTAGAAGTGATTTTACTCCTTTTGTGCCGAATAAAAGAAATGGAGTCTCCTTTGGTGGTCCTGAATCTCCATTTATGATCTTCTCAACAAGAGCAATGCTCTGAAACTGAATATATAAACATAAGGGACTATCAGACAAGTTAATTTTTTCTCAATTTAAAGTAGGAATGACTTGAGAATGTCTGACACTAGCACTGGAATCTCTCTCCTTTCAGCCTACTTAGTGATATCTTAGAAGCAGGTATATAGAGCTCAGATACAAATTGAAATTAAAGTAGATATGAGTAATAGTCTCTTCCCAATCAGCCCAGTCAAAAGGCAAGATGGATAGAAGATTAAGCTGATATGTTCTTTTTTAGCCATTACACATGAATTGATTATAAATTCATGCCAGAAACACAGAGTTCATTAGGTTGCCACCTAGTGGCACTGATCAGAGGTACAGCCTCTGAAAACATTGAAAAAACTAAATTGAAATCTGATAGAATAAAATTTTACCTAATTTTAATTATCATAATTTTATCTGTAAAAAGGTAAGTTAAATGCAGGATTTTTTAAATCCCTTTTAGACCGTATAACTGGTCTTAGCCCTTGGAGACCATTTTATGTATCTTACTAAGGAAATAATTGGGAATGGAAATGAGGAGCGTTAAAAATAAACAAATGTAAAATTTCTTCTTTTACTTTTATCTTGTGCCATAGTATTATAGTATCGTAGGGTTGGGAGGGACCTTAGGAGGTCATCTAGTCCAACCCCCTGCTCAAAGCAGGACATTTCTTTCCTTTTCCTCTCACTGTCAACATTACCTTATCTCAAATAAAAAATCCACTGGAAACTTCCCTAATGAACCTGAATTGGGAGATTGCATTGAGTTTAAATACAGCTAAAGTAAATCCCAGCTGAAAATAAATAAAATTGTAATGAAGAATTACTTCATTTATGGGGAAATTAACTAAATTTTAAATATTTTTCTATAACTGTATGCACATCTGTCCAACCTTACTACATAATATCCGGAGTGTGTAGGATGTCAGACTAGATGATCATAATAGTAATTTGTGTGTATAAAATCTAGGATATCTATGAGTAACTTTTTATAACATATTTTATACAATCTATTTCAGATACTTAATGAAGTTAAATAACATGCTTAGAGTTAAATAATATCAGAGGGGGAGAGAGAAATGAGGAAAGGTTGGTAAAGGAGAACATTTTGACTTCCGAGGGAAGTAGTGGGGGCAAATGACTTATCTGGCTTTAAGACTAAGCTTGATAAGTATATGGAGGGGATGTTATGATGGGATAGTTTAATTTGAGCAATTGATTTGGATTATCGGCAGATAAGTCTGCTCAATGGTCTGTGGGAATGTTGGATGGGATGGGAACTGAGTTACTGCAGAGAATTCCTTTTTGGGTGTTGGCTGGTGAGTCTTGCCCACATGCTCGCGGTTTAGCTGATCGCCATATTTGGGGTCGGGAAGGAATTTTCCTCCGGGGCGGATTGGCAGAGGCCCCGGAGGTTTTTCGCCTTCCTCTGCAGCATGGGGCATGGGTCGCTTGCTGATGGATTCCCTGCAGCTTGAGGTCTTCAAATCTCACTTTTGAGGATTTCAATAACTCAATCATGGGTTCAGGGTTGTTATAAATGTGTATGGGTAGGGTTTTGTGGCCTGCCTTGTGCAGGAGGTCAGACTAGATGATCATATTGGTCCCTTCTGACCTATGAGTCTATGAGTCTGTGAGTCTATGACTCAAGTTTTTAAATGAAATGAGGATCAATGAGGCAGAGACAGATGCAGAAGTGCAGTGCCAGTCGGCAGCAGCTGCAAAGCAGGCAACCCCCTCACTACCAGTGGCCAGATTCTGTGACGAGATTGAGAGGAGCCTAATGTAATCTATATAAAGAGGGAATAGAGCAAATTCATGGAGCATTTTAAAATGAGAAAATGGAATTTTGAACTGGATCACGAAATGAATGGGCAACTAGTGTAGTTGTTTGAATATGTAGTGAATTTGCACTTCCCTGTTTGTGTAAGAAGGAGGTCAGTAGCCTTCATGGATTCTTCATTGTTTAATAGTCTTGCAGTCAAAATTGGATGTCTTTCTAGCTCAAGCAAATCAATTAAATTGATGCAGGAATCATTTGATGAAATTCTATGCTTTATGTTATGTAAGACGTCAGACTAGATGATTATAATGGTCCCTATTGACCTTAAAATCTGTTAATCTTTTCTGTCCAAAGCAGGAGCATGAAGACGTAGGGGATGGAGAGGCTATAGAGAATGAGTTTCAGGACTCTGTTAGCTGCTTCAAATCTAAAATATACTTACTGTGGTGGCTTTCTGCCTTATAAAATATTGTATTGCTTTTTTCAACCACACACACTAGTATATATTATTCTTTATATATTTTTTCAGTGGAGCAGAAAAATTAGATGACTCAAATATTATGATTACTGAAGAATGATTTTGAAGCATATATGGCCTGTTTGCTTTCTCAAACTCTTGTAAGTGCGTATTTTTTACTTGTTCTTCCCTTTTCCCCTCCTCCTCCCTTGCAGATGGCTATGCTCCATTTCTTTCTTTGACAAGTCGAGACTTTACATTTACTATTCAAAATGCAGAGATTGATGTTCCAGGACCAGGACACTATGATATTGCCAAAGTACAGGTAAAATTATAGTAGTTGTGTTAAACAAATTGAGAGATGAAATTGTCAACCTGACTTTCAAAACAGTAATAACAAGTGATTTTCGTAACAAATTTAAATAGAACAAATCTATAAACACCCTTCTTCTAAAATTAAATTGGCCAGCAGTGAAAGAAACAGCATGATGTGAAGTGAACTTTTGGATGAGGACTTTTATTTATACACAATCCTTTCCTCATCCTTATTCTACCTCCACATACACCCCCTTCTCCTCCACAACAGAAAACTTACAAAATAGCCCTTGATGCCCACAAAGAATGATGTTGCTGAATGCTTGGTGACAGTTAAAAAATCCATTTTTTCTGAGTGCTTTTATGTGGCTGTCCAACTCCCTGGACTTTCTGTAGTTTTCATTCCGTTCACTTCCAGTAGTAGTGGGTACTTTGTGCATGGTGTAGGTCAGGATTTCTTGGTGCCCCAATGGACTAACAGATAATATAATTTTAAAAGAGCTAAGACCCATGAGGTTTGAGTAATGAATGCTGTATTGATTTTGATAAATTAACCTGTTTAGTAATGGTTCCTGTAAGAGTAAAGGAAGTTCAGGTTAATGCTGGATGAATTATTTGAGAGCAAAGGCAAGGGAACCTTCTCAAGCTTGCTTGGTAGGTTTCTGTATACAGTGGTGTGCAAACTTTTCCAGCCACGCCTTACCATTCATGGAATTTGTTGAACCCTCCCCCATTACTTGTGTAACCCTTCTGTCAGAGTCGGCAGTAGCAAGGGCCGGGTTCTATATCTAGGGGTCCCGGTTAGTGATACAACACCAAACTGGCTCGAGACTCCACCCAGTCACCTGGGAAATCACACACTATCCCCTGGGCGCCCCCCAAAGGGCAATACTTCCCCTCTCACAAGCACAGATTCTGAGTGTAGAAAAGTAAACTTTTTAATAACAAAAGAGAGATAACACAGCACCGGTTTGTGTATTCTTTTCTCTCTCTGGTTCCCTTGCCGCCGATTTAAAATGGGGGTTGGCTGTATGAGGCGATGAGTAACCAGAGAAGATAGACTACCACTCCTCCTATAAGGAGGTATATGCAGACCACCCCGAGGTCTACTAATCCGCTAGAGAGAGCCAGGACGCCTTAAGGAGGAAACTTCCCCCAATCCCTAGCAGAATGATAGAAGCAGTTGGGAGGTTAAGGGGGTCTAAGAAGAGAACTAGAGTTGATCCCAATACAAGTCCCCCAACCACATACCAACAGCACGGGAAAATTGTTAAAGAAATTTTATTATCCGCCAGTTTCCCGTTGGGGGATGGCTTAAAAATTATAAAAAAAGACAGACAAACAACATTTATCCTAAACCTTTTTAACTTCAACTACTACAAACCCACTATTTTAACTAAATAATACACAAACTTATTCTTTCTAGGTCAAGAATGAAGCACAACGGCCGTAGGGTAAATACCCTCCTAAATTTGGTCGATAAAATTTTAACAACACTTAATTTCTCCCGGGGTGTGAGATGCCACGCTGGTAATTTTAGGCCTATTTTACAAATGAGGTGTTGATAGCCTTGTTGCCCTACCGCCAGTGGCGGGATATAGCGACACAAGGTCTTGAGCCTCTCACTTGCCAATATCCGCGCGCTTTCCTTTTAGCTGAAAGATTTTTTGGAAGATAATAGAGTTTAGAACAGGGGAGGGGCCGTCCCGATGTGTCCCCGTAGGGATCCCAGTTTAAGCCACCTCTGAGTAGGAAGGAGGAAATAGGGTGAGAGTTTAGAATAGTGGAGAGGCCGTCCTGATGTGTCCCCGTAGGGATCCCAGTTTAAGCCACCTCCGAGTAGGAAGGAGGAAATAAGGAAAGGAGGAAAGCAAGTGGAAGAGACAGCCCCAAGGCCTAAACCAAGCGGGCTGGGAGAAATCGGACTCAAGAGGCGAGACCCGATGACTCCTCATTTGTGAGCTGGCGTGTTGCTCAAATATCTTTTGATGTTTCCGTTATGCCCAAATAAGCTTTCAGTTTGTACATCATTCTTGACCGTTGCAGGTTTTCTGGTGCCTTTTTTACTGCCTCTTGCATTTCTGTGGGGGCCAGCGTCCATCCTGAGGGCTAAGATAAGCTTAAGGAGGGCTAAGATAAGCTGAAGGAGGCCCACAGCCCTGGACAAAAACAACCCCACTGCGTATACTCCCATACATTCCTTAGAAGTTACCTAAGGGCCTAAAACCCCAGACAAAAGCCATTTTACTTCCTCTTATATTTTTATGATCAAACCATTTCATTCCCTCTTAAGCTACAAATTATATTTTTAATAAACACTTCTAAATTTTCCTTTTCTTTAACAATATACTTAACACTTGTGTGTTTTCCCTTATTTTAAAGCATTTGAACATATTACTGACAACATTTATTCAAATTAACACAAACATTTATACTACTTAACCAACATGAGGGGTAGGGGTGGCCGGAGGCCGGGGAACCCTACACAGTTTGAAAACCAGTGCAAACAGAATTCATGAACTCAATGAGCCAAAACCCACCCCAGAGTACGGGGCGTGTCCTTCACCTCTCCCTTCTTGCCTTCCCCTGTACTGACCATCGTAATTGCAATGTCTGGTTGGGGCTCTGTCTGCCCCCTCTGCAAACTCCTGTTGGCCACTGGCTTGACCAGGCCTCCTCCGTTGCTGTCTCCTACTGCCTCTGGGTCTTGCCGAGTCCCTGACCACCGACCGCACTTGGCTCCCACCGACCGCTGGCCTCACCAGGCTGGCGCTGTCCATGCCCAGCTCCCGCTGACTGCTGGTGCTGAATGCACCAGGCTCCCGCTAATCGCATCTGGCTGGCGCCGAATGCGCCGGGCTCCTGCTGATCGCTGGCGCCGACCGCGCCTGGTTCCCACTGATCACTGGTGCCAGCCATGCCTGGCTCCCACTGACCACTAGGGCCGACCGTCCCAGGCTCCTGCTGACCATTGCTGACTCAGCTTTGTTAGTTGTCAGGCAGGGTTTCCCAGGTCCTCTAGTGATTCAGCTCTTAGTGACTTTCAGCTCACGGGTAAATCTCCTGCTGCCACTGAAGCGATGTCCCTGCTTTCAAGAAACAAAAAACTCCAAGAGGAGTAGTTAATTCTGCCTTTTAACAATGGGAGGAGATCATCACTCCATGCCTGGGAGCAGCCCTTTCCCAGGGCTGGTGCAATCCCAATAGGAGATTCCTCATATCTTCCCACCCGCGCCCCCCCTACAATGCTGAAACATCTGTCCGCCACCCTTGTGGCACTCTATTTAGTTTAGGGTAAAGTATTTTATCATAACAGGCTAAGCACACTTTTGCTGACATCTGTTCATACAATTGAAGGACAACCCCAGCAGTTAACACACAAGTGGTTTGTAGCCCAAAACCAGCCATGCTAACCATTGCCCATTCTGCTCAGCACCTAGGTGTGTTTATCCATATACAGTGAAATTATGCTAAATATTTAATTGTACTCATGCAAATACAAAGCCCATGCAAACAAAGTGTCCCCCTCCTTTCAGCTGACTGAGCAGAAGGGAGTGCCATTCAGACTGTCTGAGCAGGGGGAAGTTCCACTAAAACCTTCCTTATGCTTGTAATCTGAAATTGTCGTCGTCTTTTTTTTTGCGGGGGAGGGGGGTAGGGGGGCGCTGGAGGGGTGGCAAGGGCTTTACCCTGCAGTGGGACTGGGATCCTCTGTCATAATAGAGGGAGTGGGATAAAAATTCAACAAACAAAGTGGGAGCAGGTGGGAGTAGGATTAAAAACAACGGTCTTCCCCCATTGCAAACAACAGGAACGCCCTGGCCAGCAGCTGTCACTAGCAGCAGTGCAGAAGTAAGGTCACCCGGAGAGCGGTGGCTGCTGGCTGTTGCATTGCCACCCTTACTTCTGTGCTGCTGCTGATGGCAGTGCTGCCTTCTGAGCTTGGTGGCTGTTGGCCGGGGTGTTCAGATTGTTTGTGGTGCGGGAGAACTATTTTTTAAAAATCCTACTCTTGTCCTGCCCTGAAATCCCCACCCTATTTTTATCAAACAATACCCACTCTACTTTTATCCCGCTCCCGCTATTATGGTGGTGGGTCATGGATCCCAGTTTCTTCACGAGCCCCTAGAACCTCTTGCATTCCTCCGCCCCGCCCGCCCCCCCGGTTTGTGTACCACTGCTCTATTATACATGTGTCTTTAGGATTTCAATATCAACAACAGCAATAAAGAGAAGCTGGAATTTTATTTAATTCCTTCATTCTCCATTTATCTGGAAACATTGTTTGCTTGCTAGTTAGATATATTTGTTTATTAGATTTAAGTTGATCTGAAATCACATATAAAAGTTTAAGGATTGTATAGGTGCAGATTCTGTCTGACTGCTCTGAGGATGTTGTAAGCCATAGCCATGCACAGTGACTGGGCACAATCGCAGTCCCTGAGCTCTTGAGTACAGGGATTTGATTCTTCCTAGCACTCTCCTGGGTGCTCAAGACCCTTGGAAGTAGTGGGTGAGGCTCCTGGTTGCCCTTTCTCTATCTGCAGCCAAAGCTGGCCAGATGTGAGGGGAGAGTGTGCTGCTCCTTCTGAATGCCAGAAACTGAGAAGGAATACTGCTTTCCTGGGGCAGTATTGCTCGTTACTACCCCCAAAGTGGGCCACTGTCTATAGTACACAGTTGAACTCCTATTTAATTGCATTATAATTAAGTCTGCAAGTCAACAATCTCAGTGTTAACATATATTTTAAATTGAATTGATATAAGATATTAAACACTTGAGTTTTACAGTTCACTTTTGGAACTAAAACAAAACATGACTTTCATGCTATCTCTCAGCAATTATGAAATATGTAAAAGCAATGCAGTTAGTGTAAGCATTAAACAGTTTCTAAAGTGTGCTGCTATTTTACAGGGGAATAATTCATTATTATGGATATATCATTGTAATATCGTATACTTGTTTTTGATCTTCTCCACTGCAAACTCCTTTAAGACTTGCTGACTACAATTTACACCCTCCAGTGGGAAAAGGCAGTAATGCAGTCAGTTTCATACTACCATGCTATAAAAGCAATTGTAGTTAAAAGTATCAGAAGGTCTTTTCGGTGCTCTTCCTCATGTTTAGTCTTCCTGCTGAATCTTGCTTCTGTTTTAATTTATAGTGTGAAAAATTAAATAATCCCTTAAAGTAGGGATTTACTACCATTATATATACCAACCTTTATTTTGTAGACAAATTAATTGTAAATTATTTGTGTAAGGAAAAGATACTTAGGGTTTTGACAGCACTTAGAGTTGATTATCAGTCATCCAATGTGAAACTTGTGGATAGTCATTTTCTTTTATGGCTGGGTAGCAATGGGGGGAAATACTATAAAAAGTGGGCAAATAAACCTGTTTTAGAAAGATAATTTGTACCGTTTCTTCCCAGATGTGTCATAATATATTATGTTACTTTAGTTAATGTCGCACTAATGCTGCATTCTACGAAATCTGTCATAGTACAGCATAAACGATGTAATGTGGTATGATGTGAAACAAGTCAAAAAAGTTAATCAAGCAGTTTCTGACATCTTACTTTAAAAATGCAAATTTTACAGAAATATAATTATAAAAATGCATTTCTGTAACTTCTGGCTTACTAACTGGTTATGGATAGGTTGTGCTGTTGTTAATGATTGTTAAGTACAGTAGCAGCGCTAATGTTGAAATACAATATTTGGTGTTCCTTTGAGGTTCTATTCCCACAGTATGTCTTAGTTCCCTTTAAATTGAGACATCAGAAGTGCTTCATTTCTGCTTCTTCTACTGTATTATGAAGAAAAAGACAAAGCCTGTTCGTATTATGAGCCAGTTCTAACCCCTACAATAGCTGCAAGAGTTGTAATTCTATTAGAGCTGCCTCAAGGTGTCAGACGACAGTAGATCCTCCCTCTCCTGTGGACTTCCTTATCAGGTCCCCTTCACTTTCTTCAAAAGGCCTCAGCCCCTGAGAAGAAACAGTGGTAGCCACTCATTAGAAACCCAGTGTCACATGATTGCTGATTTCAAAGCTGTCATCATCTAGATTCTTATAATAGAACTTGTTCACCATTGGTACTGCTACTTCTCAATCATTGATAAGAACACAACAACACATTGATTCTGGACTCAGTGTATTTAAAATACAGAAGCTTTTGTCTGTGCAATTCAGCTCAAATTTGTTTAAACCTATTGATATTAATATAAGTTCTCTGGAGCAGGAACCATCTTTTGTTCTGTTTGTACAGTACCTGTCACATTGGGCTCCTGGTCCACATTTGGGGCTCTCTTAGGTACTACTGCAATATGAAAAAATGGATGATGATAAATGATATGGCGTTTTTGCTTTACTGGAAAACGAAGAAAAAAATAACTAATACCTTACTGCATTAGAAAGCCAAGGGAATGCTTATAATTCACCATTAAGTATTGCTCTAAGAATTTTTAAAATAGCATGTCATTAGAGAATGTAGAGGGGAAACAAACATTTTCAGCCTCTTTAGCCAAATAGTTGCATTTCCTATTTTAAGTCAAGCAAAACCATACTGAGAAAAGAAAATTAATCTTTATCTCGGGTATTTTAATATAAATTGCTGCAGACATATGTCAGCTCTTTGGTTTAAAGGACTGGCTATGAACTTAAATTTTTTTTATGATGTACTTGTCAGGTTCATTATTCACTTTACTTTATAATTTCACAGAATATTTGTTTTCTCATATTTTTAGAATAGTATAAAAGGTGGCAAGAGTCCGCAGAACAAAGAAAAACGTTTCAAAGAGATCACTACAGACACTCCAGGACCAGGAAGCTATAGCCAATCTCCTGCTGTGGGGTTAGAGATTAATAACAGGAAGCAGAGGGAGCCTAAAGAACATAGTCAACTGGTATGTTAATAAAAAAGGGCTATGCCATATTCATTCTTTTTCTTAACATTTGTGATCAACGTCAAAATTTAACTTAAAATTTATAAAAACACAAGTTAGCACACTACTGAACTTAATCTGTTCAAAACCATCCTGAAGTGGTACAATTGTACCTACAGTGCTGCTCACAGTTATCACAAAGCAGACCTGGTGAGTGAAGGAAATTGAATTAATGGGGGAAAAACTGAAAAATGAAGCAAACCAAAACCTACCATGAAGCCATTTCAAATAAATAAATAAATAAATAAATCTTTTAAAAGAATAATTTTCCAGTATACAATAAAGAATACTGAAGTACAATTTTCTAAAACTAAAGTACTAAAAGTACAATTTTCTCTCTGCATGATTCAGAGGAGGGGGTGAGTGCCTCAATCACCATGCTATAGAGTAATTTTCACTTTCGTTGGTCCAACTGATATTTACATAATTCATGCATAGTGGAATGGCATCGGGCAGGAGAGGTTGAGCAAAATAGCATATAACCTGGTGGTTAGGGCACTCATCTGGCAAAGAACCAAGTTCAAGGCCTTTCTCTGAGGAATACATAAAATATTTATACAAAGTAGAAAGCTTCAACAGGAGAGATCAAGAGCAACCTACTTTAGAAAAGTTTATAGCCTGGTTGTTGAGATGTTCACCTGGAATGGGGAGATAAGACTTCAAAGCTAGTTCAGGTATGCCTAGTCTGGCTGCAATCACACCTCTTGATTGCTGTGCAGGCATACCCTTAGAGAGCAGACAAGGAGATTACATGGTGTTTCCCTCATTGGCTACAATTAACGTGATTACCTGTACTGGCCCTATCCCCGGCAAAGCAGTAGAATTCATTGGTTTGTGCTTGAGTAATGTGCAGACTCAAAAATCCATGTTCGGTGCAGATTTGGAGGTCTGACATTTACTGAAGTAGGGCATAGCAACCTTCTACTTTATTTCGGTTAAATTTACGGTTACCAGAAATTTTTAAGGGCTTTTAAGTGAACTTCAGATAGAGGAGAACTCAGATGTGATTTGCACCATTGCTTTATTGGATCACTCTTTATTTGCCAGCTTCCCCATGTGACTTTTATTTGTAATTGATCAGCATGGTAGTTGAATTACTTTTAGGTCATAAACGATAAAAGTTTCTTGCACATTTGACAGCAATAAATCACTGAAAGAAATGGGATTACAGTCAAATATATAGGGAGAGGCTTCTGTAATCATAAAGATTACAGTGTAAATTTTATTTTACAAAACTATTAGTAGAATTTATATCCAAGCAAATAAACAGATCAGAAGTTTGAAGTTAGCTGAAAAGGGATAAATATCAAATTGGGGAAGTCTGCACAGAACATTTTTTTCACTCTGCTAATAGGACTGCTTGAATGCAAAGCACTGTATTGTTGTTATCCTCCTATATAGATGAGATTATAACGTTCAGTGGTTTCTTAATGATTCCATAGTACAGTGAAATCTGTTAAAAGTCCATGTGCTTCAAAGTAAAGTTAATATTCTAGATCACCTTTTCTTTGGGTGGGTTCACTTTCAGTTCATGCAACATGGGCGGAACATGTTTGTGATCTAATTTAAAGCACCATCTAATTGTTTTTATAGAGGACTGCTGGCAGTATAAAATTCTACCGGAAGGTGGATGGTCCCTCTATCCCTTCTCCAGGCCAAGCATTTGGGTATGAAGAAGCTGAGGATGGCACTCTTATTAAACAATACCCACCTCAAAGAGATGTGACATTGGGCCCAGCATACTATCAACCGGTATTTGTAAGTAATTTTAGAACAATTTCATAAGACTGGCTAGGATTACAAAATAATTTAAGGTTGATCTTTAACTATAAAATATTGTGGCATGTTTTCTCTTAAGAGTGAAAGTTAATGGTAATGGTACTGCTATATTTTTGGCTGGCTATAGAGCCAATTTCATTTCTGATGTTTAGGGTGCAACTCCATTGAAATAAGTCGAGGGGGACCTACTTCATTATTGTTGAATTTGGCTAGAAGAATAGAAAACACTATAGATTTAAAAGATAGTTGCTACGACCTTTTCCACCTCGCTGGAAAGAAAATATGATAGCAACCATTAGTTTAGCACGCAATGCTGTGAAGAGCACGAGGGCTGAATTAAGAAGGAATGTGCTCGTAGGCTGGATTTAATGTTTCTTTTTTTTTAAAATAAATTCAGTTTCTAGCTCTTTCTGTGGCAAAAGATATCCTTCTGAATACCAAACGGAGGCAGTTGTCTTAATGAGTATACAGACAGACAGAAACAGTAGCTCTAAGGGATACAAGCTGCCTTGTGTATCTAAATGGGCTGTTTATGCTGAAGCAAGTTAGAAGTTTTGACAAACTATTTTGACGTTGGATAATTTTAGCAAAAATATTCATTTCCAGAGCTATAGTAGAATACTACCATTCTTCCCCTTCCAGTGTCCTCCCTGAAATAGTGGTAGTTGAAATAAAACTAATAGCAGGTAAACAATAGTTAAACTATTATCCATAGTTTGGAGTCTTTGTAGTCTTCTGTATTTTTGTCAGATTGCTTTGCATGGTGCTTAGAGTGACTAATAATCTCAGTACTTGCCAGTTATCACAAAGAATTGGCTGGGCTGCTGGGACATCTGAGAGCAGGGAAGACTGTCTCTTTTGTACTCTCCAGGCTGGTGCCAGGGCATTGTAGAGGAAAAGGAGGAAGCTGCTTCACTTGTAGGCAGATGAATGAGGAAGAGGGGAAAGTGGGGAGAGACAGAACAAGCTGGGGTGGGGTAGACAGGAACAGGAGAAGAGAGAGAGAGAGGGACCGAAGAGAACAGGTTGGAGTAGGACATAGTAAAGTATGGAAGCAGGATGGGGCAGGTTGGGAAGATGGGCAGAAAGATCTATAACCACAAAAGCACAGTCCCATTCAGAACTTGGAATACTTGTGGAACATTGTCAGCTTCTTTTTTTTAAAGCTGTATGATTTTGACTCATGTTTTGTAGTTTCTCTGCAAGGGGTTGATCTTGCAATATGTTGAGCATTTGTCCCAAATCCAGCAAAGCACTTAAGTGCACGTGTTACTAGAAGTATATGAGTAGTCCCATTGACTTTATTGAAACTACTTACTTACTTTAAGTTATGAATGTGCTTAACTCCAGAGTTCTTAGCCCCTGGCATGAGTCTGTTTCAAAAGTTGAAAGTTTATCTTGAAGTTTAGAGACACGAGTGCACATGCTTCTAATTTGCGGTTAATTCTTTTGTAAAGCGATTTAAAAATGAGTAACACTGTATGGAGAGACATCTGAGGGAAGTCTTGTTTTCTTGTAATTCAACCCTGGTTGATTACAGTTACTTATGTGCTGGAGATTGGGAAATGGCAGTAAAGAAACACGCTCTAGTAGTCCTACTCCCTTAAACACAAGAGCTTTTATAGCTGTTTTGTGTTTTCAGGGTCTTAATTCAGTTTGACACTATCATGTTATTTTTAAAGAGTAAACCAGCACTCTAAAAACAAACACAAACCCCCTCGTATGTTCTTTAATAAAATCTGGAAACTTTAATTTAAAGCAACGTAAGTCCAAAATCAACAAGCATCCAACAAAGAAGTCAATACAACTTACTAGTACAGAAATGGCATCTTCGAACTTTGACCACCACTTTTCCTCTCTTAATCAAAATACTTACCTCCCCGTCAGAGACTCTACCTTTTCGTACTCAGTATAGTGTCAACATAAATCAGGATGCTGAAGTAATTAGGGTTAAAATTTTCACAGATGGCATTGGAGTTTAGCTGTGACTTCTGTTAACATTAATGAGAATTGCACATCCAAATTACAGTTCATTTGCAAGGAATGTTTATTCCAGAGGGCGTTGGAACCAAGTTATTATTTCTTAAGTGTGTTGTCCAATCTTTGCTTCTTTTAATTTGATCCCTGTGATGACAACAAGAACCAGCTTGCTGTCAGGTTCGATTATATGGATTCCTCAATAAAGGAGCAACAAGGGTTGCTTTGCATACAATTTGTTTTACTTATGACAATTTATAAATCAACAATTACAATTTAGAAATCAATATTAATTCTGGCCTAATACAACAACTTAACTGCTTATACTGTGATCGCAATTACAACTATACAATTATACTTATAGAGGTAACTTATACTATAGGGTTATACTTACACAATTATACTTATTGCAGTAGTGGGGTTTGTCAGCAACAAAACAACAAATGCTATATTACCTAGGTTGCTTCTCAGGTTTCTGAGTGGAATATACAGTCACACTCAGGTTCTTCAGTCACACACCCTACACTTAGGCTAGAGCAGTGAGCTGGGGCGAGATGAGAAGGCTGATCAAACCTTTTCACGTAATGCGATTTTGGCGCATTCCTTAAGATGCGAGGCTTCTCTGACTACTTCCTGATGGTGACCGCTCTTTATTCTCTTCCCCAGAGCTTGCACTCACTCTGCTGGCCAATAATTAAGTTTTTAGGGCGATGAGGCGATTGGGGAGCTGTGGCCTAACAGAGCCAAACATGGTCTTTAGTTTTCTTATTGGCCAGCTGCGCACTGGACCTTGGTTTTGGACTGTGTGCTACATGCTGTTTTTTTTCTGCTGACAAAAGACCACTTTCTTTGAAACATTTCTTAACCCTTATCTGAATTTGAGTTGGGGGTCATCCTATCTTCTTGCAACAGAGGTTGTTTTTCAACAGCCAACGGGCCTGGCCTTGCTCCACCTCATTTGCCTGATTGCTAAACCTTTGGGAACAGCTTGTCTTTCCAGTGATAACTGCCTCTGTTGATTTGAGCACGCCTTATGCTGTTATGCAATTACTTGCAAAATGGCCTCAGGGCACATATACATTACAGGCTTTACAGAAGTCTGTTACAACAATCCCAAATGACTGACTACTGAAAACATTAATTACTGTCTTCAAGGGTTTTCAGACAGATAAATCCCCTCTATAGCTGAAGGCCCTTAAAGTTGATGCTATGTCTTCACCACAAACAATGTGTTCTCTTTATCATGGACTAACTAACATGCATTAGCTGTCCCACTGTAAAATCCTAGTGGAGACATTTCACCATTAGATTAATAAGAGAAGTTGACCAGGGGTGGCGAGCATAGGGTTGACCTTGCCTAGCACTTACAGGTAAAAACTACAGTGCCATGTCTTCACTAGGATTTTGCAGTGCAATAGCTAATCTGTGTTAGCTATCCCACAATAAAAACATGATTTTTTTGGCAGTGAAGACAAAGCCTTAGACTACTATAAAGCCAACGTTGAAAAATAGACCACTGAAATGTTGACCCGTGGGTAAGTGAGAGAAAGGAAAAGAAAGTTACCATTATGCTGTTGGCAGCAACAGCTGCTCTCCCATCTTAAAGGGCTAGACTGTTGATTAAATTTCCTTATACTTTTATTTGGTCATATCTAGACCCATTAGAAGGCCTAGTTTCTGTAAAAGTCCATTGGGCCAGGCATGTGGAGGGGAAAATGTTAAGCCTGCTGTAAATGGAAAGGTTTGAATGTGAGATCTGGAATAAAAATGGCTGGAGATGTTGTCTTCCTCCAGAGTCAGTATTCACCTGTTCTTGCTGAACTGGATATCCTCCCAGCCCCAACAGGGACATTTCTTGATCAAAACCAAAACCCGAGATATTGATGTTTCCCTGATGCTTCAGGGAACTAATTACCTTTCTGGTTCTTCAGGGAGGGACAGGAACCGCTGTTCTTTAGCATTATGACGCTAACTTCCTTTTCTATTTTCTATGGATGGTGTGTCATTTGTTGGTTCTCTCACATTAGGTTTATATGGAGATTTCTGCTTTAAAAGGTTTTAGTTGACAGGGATTTTCTTTTTATGGACTTCTGATAGGATGGCTTTATGTTTTTGGTGGTCATCTGGACTGGATTTGACCAAATATCTGGATCCTCAGAGTTAAGCAATCACACATTTGTTGCTTATGAAAATTAAACTGAACTAACAAACAGCCAAGGCAATATGTTTCACTCACAAATCTTTCTGCAAAAACAAAACAAAAACAGTACAAATTTAAGTAAGTCACTACTTAGTGTCACTCATCTGCAAAATGCATTTGGCCGCAGTTTGTGCTTTTGTTCTGTAAGAGGTTTTGTGAAGCTTTTCCTTTTCCTTTTATTATGTGGGCTCGTGTAGATTTTGGCCCATTTCTGTTTGGTGTTTGAGACAGGGTGCTATCAGCAGCATCATGATCATTGACATTGCTGCAGCCTGGAGAAGGCTGCAGGCCCAACGGAAGAGAGTTACACACTTTTTGTTGGGGGCCTCTGAGCACCTGGGTGATAGTCGTTGGGCTAATAAGTTAATTGGGGAGAATAAAAGGGGAGAAAATGGGAAGCAAGGGATAGTTCAGGAGGAGGCTCAGACGGCGAGCATGGGCTGGGGAGTGAGAGCTGCAGGGAAGCCTACCTACCCTTGCTGTAAGTCTGCATTGCCTGGCATTACTAAGTAAGAGAGGAATAAATGAACACCTTGATGAAAAATAAGCAGGCCGGTGTGTGTCTGTGGCTGTGAAACTATCTGAACTAGCCAGGCAGTGCAGAACACTGGGTAGGATGGAGGTGCCCTATGAAAATGTCCCAGTGGCATTTGTCTTGAACAAGATGCAATATGAAGTTCTCTTTCTTAGATGAACAGCATATAATCACTGTTTTGTTACAAGTTGCATTATGGTTTTGAGTCATATATATATATATACACACACACATCCCTTATTACGCAAAACCTCACCTCATTCATAGTAATAGGAGACAGTAATTTTCAGTTTGTAATTAACAAAAATAAATATCGGAATAATTCAGTCCTTCTGTGTAGTTACTGTTTACTCCCTGTAACTATTTTTCCAGTAAGTGCATTAGGGGGCGGCAGAGTCATTAAGTTGACCCAGTTCCTAATGATTTCCAAGTGTTATGTGCTAACATTGCACAGGCGTTGAAGTTGTTAGCTTTTCTATTGGAAATCCTATTTTCTAAGGATATATTGTGCTGCTGCTACAGCAGAGCCTTCATGTAATAGGTCACATTTTCAAAGCATTATGCCAATATAAATAACTTCAAAATACCTGTGTTAGAGAGGTAAATTTTATTTCAGTTTACAGGTAGGTTAAATGACATGTTCTAAGCCACACAGCAGAATTAGTGTTCAGGCCTGGATCAGACTTATGAATTCCTGGCTACCAGACTTCAGATGTTTCACTGGAGCATTTTACTTTACTGTATGAGGGTTGATTAAAAGCGGGAAAGAGCACTCTGGCAAAAGCTTGGTATACAAGGTTTTATTCAAAATTCATGTTTCTATATAACTCTTAAAAATCATATTTATTTAGACACATTTTACATTCTGAATGTAAAAGAATAAATGAAAGTATCTTGGTTTCCAAAGAACTTTAAAATGTTTTTGATTTAAAAAAAATTGTCAATCATTTAGTAACTGATAAAGCTAATAATTTTTTAACACAGAATCACAGAAATGTAGGACTGGAAGGGACCTTGAGAGGTCTTCTAGTCCAGTCCCCTACACTCAAGATAGGACTGGTTATTATCTAGACAATCTTTGACAGGGGTTTGTCTAACTTGCTCTTAAAAATCTCCAGTGGCAGAGATTCTACAACCTCCCCAGAAAATTTATTCCATTGCTTAACTACCCTGACAGTTAGGAATTTTTTCCTAATGTCCAACCTAAACCACCCTTGCTTCAATTTAAGCCCATTGCTTCTTGTCCTATCATCAGAGATTAAAGAGAACAATTTTTCTCCCTCCGCCTTGTAACAACCTTTGATGTACTTGAAAACTGTTATCCTGTAGCCCCCAGCCTTTTCTTCTCCAGACTACACAAACCCTGGTTTTTCAGTGTTCCCTATTAGGTCATGTTTTCTTGACTTTTCATCATTTTTGTTGCTTTTCCTTGAATTTTCTCCAATTTGACCACATCTTTCCTGAAATGTGGCACCCAGAACTAGACACGATACTCCAGTTGAGGCCTAATAAGCGTGGAGTAGAGCAGTAGAATTACTTCTTGTGTCTTGCATACAACACTCCTGCTAATGCATCCCAGAATGGTGTTTGCTTTTTTTGCAACTTTGTTACGCTATTGAGTCATATTTAGCTTGTGATCCACTATGACCTCCAAATGGCTTGCAACAGAACTTCTTTCTAGGAACTCATTTCCTATTTTTTGTGTGTGCAATTGATTGTTCCTTTCTAAGTGGAGAACTTTGTATTTGTCCTCATAGAATTTCATCCTATTTACTTCAGACCGTTTCTCCAGTTTGTCCAGATAATTTTGAATTTTAATCCTGTCCTCCAAAGCAGGTGCAACTTCTCCCAACACTTTGATCCATATTGAGATTTATGGTCACAATAGGATTTCTGAACTTTTGGATGGAGAAGTCTGTACAATTTGCTTTATAAATGCCAAGTAGTGTTGTAAAGAATTTTTGAAATTGTACTGTTGCTATGATAGAATTGAAGAAAGTTTTCTTCACTACTAACTACCAGAGTTTCTTCAAAGTCCTGACTACTAGATTTTGGAGAATTTGGGGTGTCTTCACTTTGATATGAACAAGCTGTTAGCACTGAGAGAGTTTTCTATCTACTTTGTGGGCAAGTCTAATTGTAGTCATATGGGGTTGACTGCTTCTGAGGTAATTGTTCTGTGGTGAGGGATAGACAAAATGTTTGGAGATTTTGTCAAAATTTTGGATTTCCATCTGCAAACTAGGTCTGTATCCTTCATTGGTTGAAGAAGAAAGGGGAAAAAAAACCTCACCTTGCAAGGGAACACAGGAATATTGGTTCTTTTATTGGTGGGGATTATCAACGCCTCTCTTCACAAGGTGCTTAATTGCTTTTCTAAATCAGGACGTGAGTGCAGATAGTCTTGCCAATTATTCCTCTGTAATGTTTTTTCTTTAGGAATAGGTTACGAGATGGTAACAGTGAGGCAGCTCTGCATTTTTTTGTGCTTTTGTGCTTTTTTTAAATCCTCAGATTTCCTCGATCATTTTAATCTGATTTTAGACCTGGATACAGTTTTTGGGGATGGGCAAAGACCAGGAATGAGATTTTGGCTGTGCTGAAGGCAAAGACCCACTGACTTGGCTTCCAGCCTTGTTAGGGATAGAGGTAATCATGTTTAAGTGTATTCATTCTTCTGTGTCTGACCAGGACTCAGGGGGTCAAACTGGGCAAGTGCTCATTTGTCCTGAGGGCTCACTTATGTACAAGTACTATAAGGCTATGATTTATAACTTTGTTTTAATATAGAAACTGTTTGCTATATATTACTGATGACGATCTTTCTAACTACCTGTGCTTAACACTATAAGTAGATTCTGTAGGATATGTTAATATCTTGATTTTGAAAATATTGCTTGTGGGACCACATAAACAACTACAATCCCAGCTTTTGTTTTCATCAGTGATTATACACTACAGACATACATCAGCATTCCAGAACTGGAGAGTTTTATTGTACTAATAAAAGATTTCCTTTTTTTAAATAATAACTTATTTGAAATTTTGTTTTTAGAGCACCTATGTATTTACAGACATTATATCTATTTAAATTATATTTTACTTTTCTCCCTTCACCCAGTAAGAGAGTTAGTTAAGTGCTCTATAGTTTAAAAAAAATAAAAAAGTGATAAAAAGCCCAAACAATGTTGATAATATATTTAAAATGTTTGTTTCAGATATTCTTTTCTTTCACTATGAATGTGCAGTGTGTGTGATAGCCTATTTTTCTGTTTCTGCTTTCTCATTGTCCTAGATTACTGAGTTTGTTTGCTGAGAGAGAGAGGGTGTGGGAGAACTGCATAGTTTTTTCTCATCATATTAATGTGAGCACTACTTTAGGCCAGACCTTCCTTTCTGATCCTTGTCTTTCCCTCACCCCCTGCTTTTCTCTTGTCACTCCCCTGGGTTGGCCTGGTCTTTTCCCATTGCTACTATTTTGAGTACGCAATTGAATTCCCAAAGCATTCTGAGTTTCAACCTGATCTAAGGCCTCAGTCCAGCAAAGCACTTAGGCCAGTATTTAAATATAAGCATGTGAGTAGCCCTGATGATTACAGTGGAACTACTCTCATGCTTTAAGATAAGCACGTACTTAAGTGCTCTGGTGGATTGGGGTGGCAGTCTTTCGCTCCTTGTTGTGATACTAGGCCCAGCCCTTTGGCACTGATGGAGCTCTGGAGAGACTATAATGAAAAGAACCATTTGCTCTTTTTATAATACGAATACTTAAGCTGTTTAAACTGGTGTCACAGTGCTCTGTAAAGCTCAGTGTTCGTTTTTAAAATAGTGGTATATTTTCTGTGTTTCTTTCAGGGAATCATGTCCAGGGTTGGCATATTGGCAGCTGCTGTAGAGGTGTATTAGTGTGGGAATCTCAGGCTGGGACTTAGGGAACTTTCTGGAAATTGGGCTGTTTGCCCTTAAAGTGCAGGTTGGAGGGAACGGTGGTGGGACAATGTGAGGATGACAGACTGGATGAATAGAGCAGCAAAATGGAGAGGTCTGGGCTGAGAGCTGCTCCCTATGCTAAAGTATGCGAAAGGCTCATTCCCATTATGAAACTGGTGGCAGCAGCTCAAGCTAGGGAAAAAAGATAGCTAAATCAGGCATGTTGGCTTTTTTTAGATTTCATGAAATATAATTTAAAAGACATTTATAAAAATTATAGTTTATATAAAAGTACATTTTTTATTAAATAGTTTAGTGAGCTGATTATAAAGGCTCCATAAGTCCCTAAGTGTGAGTGTGCATGTGCGTGTGTAATTACTTTGCCCACATCTTCAGGCAATTAGATCACCGCTTTAATCCAAGCCATTTTCTAACTACACATACAAAAAGTTTCAGGTAACATTTCAGAATATGAAACACATATTTTGCTTCCATTTAAAACAGTATGTGAAATCATCCAAAATTTATTCTTCAGAGTTGGGTATTCAAACTAAGAATATGGCTAGTGTGTGACACTGACATATTAGCTAATGTTGGAAACATGCTGGGAACTACCTGCATGCTGCGGCACTGGAAGGCAGTCCATTAGTGCCTGAATTAATGCACTCTGGGACTTTTAATTCTTCATGGAATCTATTTCCATATTTAATTACGGGAAAGTCATAGAAAAAAGTTACAAAGCACCTTCTTCATCCATTTCATTGTCAACGGGAGTGGCGATTAGTAATTCTTCTTCAAGTTATACTGTAACATTCACTTAAAATAATGCAGCTCCTTGCTGAGTTTGCTTCAATTAAGCCATATTTTATTAGTTAATGACATACCAAGTTGACAATGACCTTGAAGTTAGTATTGTCAACAGTTCTTGGCATAAAGAGCTTGGTGATTTAAAGTTATTAAGAGTGCATCAATTTATTCTTCAGTCTATGACAGTATTTCTAAAAGGCTTTTTAATTCCATTACAGATGGTATATTTTACCTGAGTAATGCACAGGGTAGTGAGTTAAGTAGCAGTCCATTTATATTATTTTTAATGCAGAGTTTTAATCTGTGTATGTAAGATAATGATTTTTTTAAAGTGTCTTGAGTTTGAAAAAGAATAGGCTGTTATTGGATCACCTTTAAAATTGCTTTTATTGTGAAACTGCTTGAATCACTAAAAATGCTCTTTTTTTGGGTCAAATGTGTTTGGACTACAAAGATTCTTGCATAGTTCTAAACATTTAGGTACTGAATTTCAGTGTGAGATGAACCGAAAAAGCATACTCTATAATACTCCATCAGAAAAAAAAAAGTCTCAACAATTAAATATAAATTATTTAAACTTTGCCAAAGCAATAGGTGATAGTAAAATTGAGCTCAGTAATACATGAAAAGTTATTTTTTATGGCGGCTGTTCAATAATCTTAAGTTCAAGAGGTTCAGTAATTATTACATTGATACAGATTTATAACTTTGTATACTTTGGCAGATATTCATTCTAGTAAAACTAAAGATCTGCATAATTATGAAGTAAGCTACAATGGCTAAATAGAAAGTTTAAGGTCATTAAAATAACATATAGGACAAATCACTTTGGTAATGCACTTTAGCATGTCTGTCATTAAAACTACTTCTGTATTTCTCAGTTCATTGTTTTGCAACACTTCCCTTTTTGGAAGGTGATGTTGCATGTCTTTTTTAATCCAAATACACAGTGCATAATTAAACTGCCAATTCAGGGAGGTTGCCTTTGAGGATTTTATCATTAGTTATACAAAAATTCAGGAAATAAGAACTATTAGATAGTGTCTGTCTTCAAGTGAAGAAAGACCTAGCTTGCAACACTAAGCTCAGAAGACAAGCAGCTGGTAATATCACATTTTTTTTTAAATAAAAAAAAATTGCATTCAAATGTAATTTCCCTGATTGATGTATTTTAATTACTTTATTTTTATGTTTACTTACTTGATCTGATTTTGGTTCCGTATGCTGTATATAAATTATTTTTATTTTTTTCATTGAGCCATCATTTTCCTCATCCTTATCTCTAAACATTGACTTATATAGTGTCTTCAAAAATGAGTTAACTTACCATAAAAATTAACTTTAATGGAACCATCAAGATGTGCGCATACAATAACTGAAAAAATCTGATTATAGTAACTCTTTTCCTTCACATGCTATGCCTTTACTCTGATTGGGTCACATCTAAAATTATAGTATAAGTTTTTTGGAATAGGGACTGTACCACTGTATCTGTTCTGTAAAGTGCCTAGCACACTGTTAAGTGCTGAATAAATTATATATAATAATAAATGAAAATTCATCTATTCCTCATGTACTCTATTTCCAGTAAGTAGCAAACTAAGGCCCAGTTCAAGAAGGCATTTAACTTAAGCATGTGTGTAAAGTACCAATATAAAAATTATTTTGAATTTCTGTAAACTAAATGAAGCAATTCTAAAATTAAACATTAAACATTTTACAGCAAAAAGCATTACTGAAATGCTTTTCTAGCGATATTTTGAAGTTCTGGGTAACAGAGTTATCAAATACAGAGCACAGGCTGCTTAAGACATTTTATTTTATTAGTACATATCTGATTAGTTTTCTTTCTTACCACTATTAGCTTTTAGGTATGCTAACACAAATTAGTAAGGGAGCAAGACAAATAATTTTCCTATTAATCATGCAATTTGTTGAATTTAAAAAATGCATGGAAAATATTTTTAATTTAGTATCCTTTTCAATTTTTCATTGAAGATAATTTTAAAATATAGAATGAAATCCTGCTTTATTTAAATCAGTGGCAAAACTCCCATTGCCTGCAGTGGAATGAGCCACAGTTTTTAAATTATTCTTAATCTTGAAATTCTTTGAATTAATATTTAAGTTTATTGCTCTGTGAAAAGCTCTACGTAGCATATGCTTTTACAGGAAAGCAGGCTTTGTATGAAGTAGGACAACCCTTGCTGTAACGTTTTAATGTTTCTTTAAAAAAAAAAAAAAGATTTCCAATACCACAATCCTTAAATGCCCCATCCGTTTTATTTATAGGATAACAAAATGACTTCCTATATATTGCGGGATTCAGGATATAAATAGTTCAATACATACATGCCCTTAATATATACTTCTAAATAGAATTTAAATGTAGGCCAAATACACTTGCAATGTATGAAGTTATTTGGTTGCTGGACGTTGCTTCTCTTGAGAGAAAAGCAAAAACATATGAATTAAATGATGTCCTAGTAACATGGCAGTCTACCTGTGTTTTTTCCTTCTTAATGGGCCTCAAAATTCTTGCTGTAGCTCTGAGTATTCTCTCTTAAAAACTTCCCCTGTTCATGCCCCACAATCTTGCTATTTTCACTGCAGCTGTTCTTCTGGATGGGATTCCATTTGAAGGGCATTTATACTTCACTCATTTAGTGGTCCAAGAAATTAAGACTGACAGACTATAAGGCCACTCCTCACCAGATATCTCCACAGATCATGGAGGATATATTGGAGGTCAAGGCTATCCAGCTGTGGGGGTCTTCTGACCCCTAGCCATTTCCTGGTGTGGGAAGCTTCTGCTCCATCCACAGATCCCCATGGGAAGATCTGGCCCTAATCTTTCCCAATTAAATTTTAAAAAGTCAGCTCCCCAGCTAGATCTGAACAATGGCATTATTTACAGTTGTGGTGATATATTATTACAGTAGTAAATGGTGCCTTACAGAGGCCACCTGATGGTGTAAATTAGATTTAGTCCGAAAATTAGATATAGTTCTCACCAAGAATCTATTTTATATACATTTTGTATACATATAATAGTGGCATATTATGCCAATTATGGAAGGTGAAAGTGAGGTAGAGATGCACAAGGAAGGAAAATACATTGGTTTCTTAATTTTGTAACAGTTAAAGGACAGAATTGGTGAACCTTTGAATTTTAATCTATTCTGGACACCCCGAAAATGATTAGATTAGGTGCAGGAATTATACATTTTTGATGAAGGGGTGAAAACTATGTCAGACACTGTATCCCTGTGTTTTCAGGTCTGTGAAGTCATGTGTGTGTGTTGGGAAAAGGTGACTGGAAAGATGATCATCCTTCTGAACAAGGACTTTTGCTAATCAAATTTTGTTCATACTCATCAGTATATGTGCTTGGACAAACACTTCACGAAGGACAGCATCCTGGATTCAGAGTCGATTAATGGTGGCAAAGATGATAATGTTTAAAATTTTGGAAAGATATTGTTCCCACAACAGGGACTGAATGGATGGCTAGCCTTACTCAGATTTCATCTCTTGGAATAATGATATTTTTCATATGCAAGGAAGGGAGTTTTTTTGAAATATGTGGAAACCATTTATGGATTATGTTGATGGGTCTGGATTAATGCATTAAATATATACTACAGTATTTGTTATGTGGATTGCTATGTATGGAAGGTGGTTAAACCTTTAAATATGCATTCTACCATCAATTATTCTGGTAATAATAGAGTCTCCCCCGGCTCTCTCCCCCTCCATGTACATGGCAGCTCTTGAGGACCTGGAGTGGGAGGAAATGCAGAAAAGCTAATACAGTCTGGGTCTGTGTTCACTTTCTGTTGTGAGCTTGGAGGGACTGGAATGGGGACAGTGTCCATTTTACTGATTGTGTACCTGGCCCATCCCAACTCCATCCCTTCTCCTGGGCAGAGAACCTTCTGCAGGTGCTGTAGAAAGACAGTACAGTGCTACATGGACAGCTGAGCAGCCTTCCCATGGTGGAAGATAGATCTGCATGAGAAGGGCCCTCCATGTATGGATCTTGGGGGGCACAATCTGGCTGTTTGTTCACATGATGATTCCTTATTTGTGTCTGTTCTTGGAGGTTTGTTTAGCTGAAGATAACCACTGGAGAAATGGCACTATGTTCAGGGCTTGATGTATTTGTCTGCTGCAGAATCTACCCCTTTGCCACAGAATGATGCTCTTGAAGCTGTGGTTTATTAAAAAAGATTCTATCTTTGTAACCACGACAGTTATAGTCTTCAAGAGGATCAAATGTAAACTGATGCAGCGCCATCTGCCTGAGTCTGCAGATAGCCTGAAGCAATATCTTTGAGAGATGTGTATTCCCTCGTTCATTTCAGTAGATTTTTCGCTCTGAAACATAAAGGTGACAACTTAATATATATGTCAATATTAACTGTATCATTGCTGATTATTTTAGCAGAAACATTCACCCTACTGCTTTACCCAGATGCTAAATTCTGTTGTTTTCTGTCTTTTGAAGGTGTGACTTTGCAACTTTAACCTTCTTCTTCATGTAGGGTGACAAGATAGTCTGATTATATAGGGACAGTTTTGATATTTGGGGCTTTTTCTTATAAAGGCATCTACTAGCCTCCACCCCCTGTCCTGATTTTTCACATGTTGTCTGGTCACCCTATTTTCATGTAGTTTTAAAATGTCATTTGCAACTTTTTTAAAAAAGCAAACTGAAAAAAGCACATTCCAACATGGAACAATGACTCACTTACTGGTCATCAGCAAGATGTGAACCCAGGACCTCACGATTCAGAGGACAGATCTCTACTTACTCATGTTATGAGAGTATCTGGTAATAGGCTGTTATCTTCTATGTGGAGCAGTCATTTGAGGGAGGCTTAGTGCATTTTGCCTGTGACTTACACAACTATTTTCTAGGCATTGGAAGAATGTTGGGTATCAAGCTTCCTTGGTTAGATTTCTGGCTCTGGAAGGGACCTCAATCTAGTGGTTTCAGACAGCACAGTCAAGCATACAGATTTGGAATATTCATTCTCAAAGGCAGTGTCAGAGGGATGCTAGAAGTGTTCTTGTGCAAGGTCCCCTCTCTGTAAAATGAGAGCATTTGCCTACCTTCTACGTCTGATGCCTTGCTCAATAGTAACTGTACATTATTATGAACACCAGTCACTGAAAAGTGCTTGGCTGAAAGCAGTAAAAGACTCTTTCCCTTAGGCCAGAGGGAGGGGGATGCTGTTGTGTGTGTTTCCTATCTGAAGTTCTGGCTCTGTGTCTACTACAAAGAAAGCCAAGTGGGGCATGGGAATGTAGTTGGTGCATCAATTTGTAGGTGTTCTGTGGTACTGGGGCATGCTTAGTGGGGATAGACCATGAGAAGATTCTAGGAGCAAATCTTTAAAAAACTCTTACTTGTATGTGAAGATGATGTGAAGAGGCTTATAAGTCAAGAAGATGTAGGTGGATTTTCTTGGGAAGAGCAAAAGGCACCTCCCTGGCTTCAGGACTATCCCTGTCTTGATGCTCAAGTCCCTGCTCCAAAGCATGGAAGAATTAGAGTTCTTCAAAGAAACAGAATTATTTTTTCAATATTGGGAAAGCTACCGATTTTTTTCTCTGCTTTTGTTCTTAAAAATTGATGAACTGTTTTTGCCAAAAGGTTTAAAACAAAACACAACTCAGTTAGACACTAAGCATGGGAAATTTCACCCTGAATGATTAATGTTTAGCTCTATTTTAAGCAGCTGAAAATGGGCTTATGGCAGCCTTGACTAGAGGCAGTGTTACCATATCTGTCTAAAATGTCACCTCTTCCATTGTAACTTAATTTATCTTTCTTGTATACCAATGGTGTGTATCCAAGTATCCCCTCATGTTTCTGAGAAAGCAGTTATGTTGATTCTAGTTCCAGTTTTAGGTTTCTGGAATAGCTGTAAAAAGGTTTATATTTTTGGTTGGGATTTTCAGAGGGACTTTAGGGTCAGGTTCTCAACTCTTATTAGATTTCAGACTTAGCTTTCTCAGGCCCCTTTGTAAATTACAGCCTTTGTTCCTAAGAATTATTCCTTAATATTTGTGCTTTTACATGTTTGACATGAAATTGGGTGAAATTTAGTGGTCTTAGCTTTACTTCAAGTATTCAGGTACATTTGAATGCAAAACTCAGGTATTAACAACCCAAACCAAGTAAAAGGTTTGTATAAAGCACCGTGAACCAAAGTTGGTGAGTTTTACAACACTGTACATATTTTCTCCAGCCATTTAAATTTCATGACCATTGTGTAAATTGTTTATGTGACCAGTGACTTAAGCACAAATTTGAAATAGGACCATAACATGAATACATAGTGGGACAGAATGATGTGACATGAAGATGAATTTTAAATTGTTTGGCATGCCCTTTATTAAGGACCTGTCTCTTCTGGTCTAACTTATCTCAAGTCCATTGAACGTTATATGACAGGACATGCATTTGACTGTTAGAATGATATGTGTGTGGATGCATATGCATCATATAATTGGACAGATAATGGATGAGTTGTGTGACATTACTTAATGTAGAATGTCTTTACCTTTGGGATATTTGCCCTTTTTATGCCTTTGTTACACGGGGTTTTTAGGGGTATGTCTACACTCCAGAGTGAAGTTGATTTACTTTAAATTGACTTTCACCCGCCAATTTTTAGAAGTTGCAGGAGCGCGTTCACACCATGCTTCTTGTGCCAGGCTCGTGAATTCATACTTGCCACACTTGGTTTGATATTCAAAGCAGTGCACTATGGGTGGCTATCCCACAGTGCAACTAGCCATGGAGGCTGTTGGGAAGATTATCATCATCCCATGATGCTATGCTCCTTCCCCCTCCCTTCTTGCCCCAAACAAACAGGAAACGGGTTTTCGCACTGTTTATGCCGCATGCTCACCATTGCTGTAGAGACATGGAGCCCACTCAACTCTGCACTATCATTATGAGCATCACATCGTGGTTTATCCTGGAGTATTTTCAAAGGCGAGAGAGGACCCAAAGCACAGAAAACAGCGATGTCACCGAGGCTGCCCTGCTACAAGCCATAGAGCAGAACAATTCCCGATTGCTGCAGGCTGTCATCCATCATCTGCAGTCAGTGGAGTGCCAGTTCTGCTGTAACTCTTTGATCTTCACGCGGCACTGCTGCACATCCCTGTTGTGCCCCTTCTCCAACATGCCCTGGGATATCTTCCAGTATATGTCCAAATTTCTTTTTCTGGATCTGAGCTGAGCCATAACAGACTCTTCGCCCCACAGACTGATGAGATCTAAGACCCCTGGTCAACTCCATACTGGAGCGTGTTTGAGCTTTGCAGTCACCATGACAAGTTCAGCTACAAAGCTCTTTCCACTCTGGCTACACAGGAAATGAAAATTCAAAATTTTCTGGGGTTTGAGGGGAGTGACTATTTCCTGTTTTTGTGGTCACGTAACAGCAGAGTGCGAATGTACAGAGCGGTCACAACAGGGCATTATGGGATAGTTTCCTGAGGCCAGTAACACTGACTTATGTTATGCTCTGTCTATACTGATGCAAATTCGACCCATGAAATTGAATTATGTGTTATGTCACTTGTGGGGGTGGTTTTATTAGGTTGACTTTTACTGCGCTTTGAATCAATGGAACTAAAGTGCCAATGTAGATGCATGCTTTAGGAGCTCGACATAAGCGACGTTACATTGACCTCTGTTGCCAGTGTAGACCAGGCCTTGGTTCATGTATTTTGGAGGGGAATTGCTAATGGGCACCTGCTTTTTTATTTCAATTATGGATGCATCTCTGAGAGAGCTCTTGACAGTTTACCTCATGTGGCAAGGACTAACTAGGGAGCTATTCTGTATGTGAAAGCTAAAATGAGGGCACCAGTTTGCATAAATACAGAAATAAACATGGTCCTTTTAGGAGAGGTGTGAATTTAGGAATACTACTTGCAGATTTATCTATGTGCACTACAGATGGGAGGGAAACAGAATTTTGATTCCATAAAAATTTTCAGAAATATTTGTTTTGTCTCAATTTGGGATGAATACCAAAATCTCAAACATGATGGAACTGAAGTCCCATGATATTTAGTTTCAGAAACACCAACACATGGGGTGTCTAAAATGAACTTTGCTCCCTGGGATTTCTGGCTGCTCCCCCAGACAAGAGTCTGGTCAGTGTCAAACCTGCTATTAAGAAATGGGTAGCAGTGAAACTGACAGGAATTAGGTCAAATTCAGTCCTCACTTCGTCTGTGTCTAGCTTCATGGCAGTTAGCCTGGCAGGCTGCTGGGCACCCAGGGAGCCTGGAAAGCCATGGGTCCTCGGTAGCCTACCTGGTGAGCTGAAGAGGAGCTGATGCTCCTAAGCTCTGAGGCTGGTTCAGCAGACTACCGAGGATCCAGGTGGGCAAGCAGTCCATCAGAAGTTTGTCGTAATGGGACTGCTTCCACAAAATGTTTGTTTTTGACAAGTTGGCAGATTTAGACAAAAAATTTGTTTCTGGAATTTTTATGATCAGCTCTGATGTACACAAACCAAGATGCATTGTAATAACATTTGAGTCACACTTGGGGCACAGATTTTCCTAGATTTTTCAGTTGTGTATCTTTGGGAACAGGGGTAGAAAATTTGGCCCATAAACTATACAATGTCTTTATCTTTATTTTTCAGAATGTTACTTATTCTGCCATGAAGTATAAAGGAATACATTTTGGTAATTTAACAGGAAAACGTAGTGAATTTAAGGCTCAAGAAGGGCCTGGACCTGGGGAATATGACACAACTCAGTAAGTAGCAAAATGCCACATTTTAATATTTTTTGTGTTTTCTAATTAATTTCAGTCATAGTTATTTAATTTGGCTTGAATTATACAAAAGAATTGGTTATCCATCCCAAGCCAGTAACTATTGAAAATTGAGGGATACATCTAAATTAAGATTGCTAAACAACCCCATCTCCCCAGACAATTCCACTACTGGGAATGTCACAGTAAGAATTACCTATGCTGCTATTGTTCAGGAGCAATGAAAATAAAATTAGAAAGGTTTGCTTTAGTGACAAGCAGCATGCTGTATAGTCAATGATTGCAAAAGTATGCACTTCCTTCAAAAATTCTTGTGTGCTGTGATTAAAAGTTGAATTCCAAACCAGGAAGCCTGCACGCCACAGGACAGTGGATAAGAAATATATTGTAGTGAAACTCATGCCTAGCTAGTATGATATGATGTCAGTAGCCATGTTCACAGCAGGTGCTTAGATTGCTTCAGTCTTACTCCACTTATTAGTCAGTCACTAACTGCCAATTCTGCTGTTCAAGGAACCTTTTATTCTTTAAATTTATTATGGCATTTAAAAAATGAATGTGTGCCTGCTCCTTTAGTGTGTTGTGACTGAGCAACTGGCTTAGGGCCGTTATCCCCCGGCAGGTGAAACAGAAGGGTTTGTGCATTAGCCCTTAATTTAAAAACGACTTTCAATGATATTTAGGTGCCTAACCTGCGTAGGCACTGAATGGGATTAACAAAAGTGCTTATCTGCATCTTTAGATGTCTTCCTAAATTAACACTTCCTAAATTGATGTCATGATTTAATAATTTTCCAGCCTTCTGTAGGCTTCTTGGAATGCCAGGCAAGAGGATGACATTTTAAGTAGCCAATAGAAATATTTGTCTTTAAGAGCTTTTCCTTAAAATCTGTTCCTCTTTATATTTAAGTTATAAAGGGGTTGTTCTGTTCTGAGTGTTGCCATTATTAAAATACTGAGAGACTTTTGAATTTTAATAAGTTGATGCTATAAGTAGGCAGATCTTGTCAGGTTACAGTATTAAATCCATAGTTAAAGAAAGAGCCTTGTAAGTCACTGGAGGCTTTGATTTTCAGTGCTCAAATATCTCAGGACAGAAATTGTAACTTGTCTGGCCCTTGATTTTCAGCTTTCTCTTTTGCATTGTTGCTAGACTCAATCTGTGATGATGATTACATAATTATGAATATGAAAAAGTAACTAACCAAAATTAGTGAACCATCATTTGTGTGGTTTCTGCAGGTCTACAATGTAATTGTACAATATGTTTATACCCTCCCATTAGTGAGTGATCTTGGCTTTCATTAAATATTACAAACAGCTGCTGTTTGTAATATAGTCAAAAGACAAAAGGCTTTCACTATGAGTATTTAGCTGGCCAGGCATTTAAAACGGAAGACTCATAAATCTCTTTTTAAACTTTCTAAAGGGAAAGTGCTCTGCATTATGAGAATGTCAACATCAAAAAAGAAGACAAGAAAAAATATGAACCCTATGTCCCACGGTATCATGAAGAAATAGTACTACAGGAAGAAAAGAAGGTAATGCCAGTACAGCTATTTACTAGTACTTAAAATAATTTATTGTAGGATTGAAATCCTGGGATTTGAAGATTGTATAGGCAGAATGAACAGAATGCAATTTATATTGAAGTATGAAAAATCAGTGGCCCGTTCATTGAGCTTTTTGCTGTGACATTTGATTTCTTCCTTTTGCCTTTTCCTAAAAGTTGCCTTACAGCAGCAAAATATTGTGTTTGAAGGGCAGAATATGTGTAAAATGATCTCTTTGGAATGTCATGACAAACCTCAAATTGGATGATTAGTAATGATTACTTATCACAGAAGTCAGCAAGCATTCCACAGGTTGACTGTGCATTGTGTGAAGAAATACTTCTTTTTGTTTGTTTTAAATCTGCTGCCTGTTAATTTCATTGGGTGACCCCTAGTTTTTGTGTTACAAGGAGTAAATAACACGTCCTTATTTACTTTCTCCACACCAGTCATGATTTTATAGATCTTTATCACATCCCCCCCTTATCCGTCTCGTTTCCAAGCTGAAAAGTCCCAGTCTTATTAATCTCTTCTCATGTGAAAGCTTTTCCATACCCTTAATGATTTTAGTTGTCCTTTTCTGTACCTTTTCCATTTTCAATACATCTTTTTTGAGATAGGGTGAGCAGATCTGCACACAGTATTCAAGATATGGACACACCATGGATTTATAAAGAGGCAATACGATATTTTCTGACTTATTATCTGTCCCTTTCCTAATGATTCTCAACATTCTGTTAGCTTATTTGACTGCCGTTAAGTAGATGTTTTCAGAGAATTATCCACAATGACTCAAATCTTTCTTGAGTGGTAACAGCTAATTTAGATCCCATCATTTTATATGTGTAGTTGGGATTATGTTTTCCAAGTGCATTACTTTGCATTTATCAACATTGAATTTCATCTGCCATTTTATTGCCCAGTCACTCAGTTTTGTGAGATCCCTTTGTAACTCTTCATAGTCTGCTTTGGACTCAACTATCTTGAGTAGTTTTGTATCATCGGAAAAAATTTCTCACCTCACTATGTTGTCATGGTGAGACAACTGTGTTATCACCTTATCAAGATGCAATGGATTCTGTGACAGGGTCAGACCAGATGGCTACCAGAGAGTGTTCCTATTGGGTTCCAGGGCTACCAGAGAGTATTAGAAGGCCGATATATCAGCCCCAGGATCAGGAGGTCCCTTTTTCCCCTGGTAGCTGAGCAGTGGTTACTCCATGTTAATTAATACACCTGGAGCCAATTAAGGCCCTGCTTAGGAATTTTTGAAAGGTCTCCCCTCCAGTCAGAGAGAGGGTGTAGCTAGAGTTGTGAGATTGAGGTGAGCTACTGAAATGTTCAAGCAGGCACGGTGCTGTGAAGAGCCAGGAGGGTGCAGGAGGAGGAACAGATTGCTGGTAGGAGAATACCCTGCAGATACAAAGACTGAAGGAGGAGAAACCCTGCCTGAAGAGGATGAAGGATCTTTCCCAGGCCTGGAGGCCTGAGGGAAAAGACCCTGTCAGAAGGGGAAGATTAAACAGGACATTTGGTTTGGTACTGCCATGCCCAGAGGGGCTGTCAGAGACCAAGAGCCTCCCCTGGCAAGGAGTCCGGGAAAGGCCCCTGTTTGAGCAGGGTGCAGACAGTAAGCCAAGAGGCACGGGGAAGTAACCCAGGGAAGCTAGCAGCTTTCCTGAAGCCTGCAGCATGAGGCTGCTACTTGTAGTGTCCCTGGGCTGGGGTACGGAGTCAAGGGTGGGACCAGGCCCTCTACTCTCACTGGCCATTTGCTGGAGCGAAGAGGCAAGGGCCTGTGAGAACCAGAGACGAGACTGGGAGCCAGCAGGGGATGGCCATCTTTGAGAGGCTGAATTACCCTCACCCACCACTAGAGGGAGAGAGAGTACTGCGGGACAAAGCACTTCCCCGACCTACCGCTAGAGGGAAGCACTGGACCCACAGAGGAAGAGGAGCTTTGTCATAATATACAAAGAAGAAAATTAACATCTGTGTGAGAATCAGAACTTTAAATTTCCTGGCATTTGTGAGATTAAAATCTCAACCTGAATGCCACATATGCTATATTTTATATTCCTAAATACACACACACAATTCTGAGTTGTGGTAGATAGATTAAAATATATTCATGCACCAGTTCTTTCAGTCTCTATTTAAATCTTTCCCAAGATTTTATTATTTTTATTTATTTTTATTAATTCTTTTTTAATTAATTTATTTTTATTAATTCTGCGATATATTAAGGAAAAAACTGATATTTACTCCCTTGAAATTTATTCCTACTTTTTTCTCAGAATTATTGTGATTGCTGGCAGCCAGACAGGGAAACAGGATGAGTAGATAGAAAGATTGGCATTCACCTTTTTTATACTTTATTTTTATTAACTTTTCACTCAAGCTTATTGTATTGGTAAACGTAGAAGTGGCAAAAAATAATTTAAAAAAAGATTAAATATTTATTACTCAGGAATTTCCAAATAAAGTAGTTTTTACATCTGAAGGCACCTACAAATATATATTTTATTTTATGAACACTTCCTCATTTGGCTATGAAAAGCTCCATAAAGCTGTTTCTTTAATGATTACTGCTTTAAGTCTGATACTTCTCTTCAATGTGTACTACATGAGATTTTAAGTTCCTTATGATAAGTTGCTTTTGGACCAAAGCTGCATAAAATTTCTTTGAAATCATTTGGGACAATTAACTTCTTAAAGCTCATTACAGATATTGGTAAGATTTCACTAGATGGCGCCAATACTTAAGAACAGCTTGGAGAAGAGTAATCTTCACTCCCCCCCCCTCTGTTAATATTAGTGGTTTTTAAATAGCATTTGTTTGGATACTATTCTATGACTTCTAGCTCCCAGAGAATGACATCTGATGGTTCAGTTACACTTCATAACCATCAGTAATGCAAGAAAGCTTCTTTTTAGTGTTGTTTGTTTCTTGGGTATTTGAGCATGGAGCTAATCTGATATTAAACTGTGTACATCCTGTGATTTGATTAATGTAAAATAAAATATGTCTTCCATATGGAATTTATTCAAATTTGCTACATATAGTTAGGAAAGTAAAAAGAGAGCATATAAATGCATAAAAATGTTGTGTAAGTCTTTTCCTTTGTAAAAGACCATTTTAGGTGTTGAAAAACTTTGTCAAGCGTTTGTCTTGTGGGCTGAAAGATAGCATGGTGGTCCTCAGCCAGAAGAGGATATTACTGGAAAGGTTGGGTAAAAATGGTTCAGCCTTTTTCAAGGGCAAAAGGAGTTGGAGAAAAATATTCTTTGTCATTTAAAAAAAAAGTTGTAACCTTTTCTTTGATCATGTCTAGTGCCTTAACAATAGATGATATGGGTTTGGCATCTATATAGGCTCCAAAATTTGATAAGATATATAAGTATGTGTAAAACTTTAAGCACACAAGTAGTCCCATTCATTTAAAAAAGGGCTATTCATATACTAAAATTACACATGTATTTAAGTGCTTTACTAAATCAGAGCTGTAGCATCTAGATCAGTGGTCCCCAAACTGCGTGCGTGCACGTGTGGAACAACATGCAAGGGGCCTGGTAGGGCCCAGGCCAGACAGATCCTACATGAGGTGAGGAGGGAGCACCACCCAGCCCCGCCCTGTCCTCAGCTTGGCTACAGCCCCAGACCCTAGCTGTGTTCTTGGATCCGGGAGGTGGGGGGGGGGGCTAGGCTAGACCAGGATCAGGTAAGAGGGGGCATGGACCCAAAAAGTTTGGAGGCCACTGGTCTAAATTGAAGATTTGACTTTTGTCGGTGTGGTGGGTCATCTGCTTGGATTTGGCTGAGCTATAAGGTTTAAAATATACAAATTTGTGCATTTACGCTTGTGTTTATGACATAAACTAATGATCTGCTAATGTTTCCTTGGTACATGTTTTATTGCATGCATGCATATTAAGGAAGGTATGGAGGGAATGAGGCAAAGCTGTGTTCCGTATGATCTGAAATGGTGCACAGAGGAATGAGATGGGGTCTAAAGGAGCCTTGCCTTCTCCTGTTATATTTGGTGGTGCATACAGACACTGGTAGTATCTACTTCCCTTGGATCACTGCTTATGACCATGTTATCAAAAAGTTGCACATCGTAGAAATTCTTTTTGTCATTTTTATTTTCGTAAAACAAGGAAATCCTCCCTATTCCTGTGTGGGTATGTAATAGATATAAAATGAGATAAAGTTGCAAAATGAAGCACTCATAATCTGGAAATGCTAAAGACAAGATTGCCTATACATCCTTAGTTTTATTGCTTGTGTAACATTGATACATTAATTACACAATTGTATATTGTTCTTTCTGTATCTGAATGAATCTGAGCAATGTGCAACAAAAGAGCATATGGGATGAATTAAAGATTGAAGTTAAGGCAAACACATATGGCTAGAGTTAAGATATCATAGAAACTCATTTTTGCATTTCTAGGCTTTTGAATGCTTATATTTTCAGCTTTAACATTATTTGAATATAACTTTTATATTAATATGTGAGGACCAGGATGTGGGCAGTCAGCCTAGTGGTTGGAGCTGGGAGCCATGAACTGGAGATAGGTTAGAGGTGGAGACGGAGTCAGGAGTCAAGCCAACAGTTGAAGCCAGAATCAGAGTTGAGGGTAGTGTGGAGAAACAAGGACCTGGAGAGAGGCAGAAAACCACGAACCCGGAGTGAAGTAGGATCTGAGATAAGGAAGGCAGGAAACAGGAACCGGCAGGAGGATAGGGCTCAGGAATCAGGAAAGAAGGCAGGGTCCAATGTGGTAGCCAGCCAGGATTTCACCTAGTTGCTCAGACAACTTCCTGTATATCATTCAGGCTTAAGTAGTGCATCCAAGCCAGTTGGTGGGGCTGGACATCTCCCCCGATCAGGAGCTTTGTGGTTGGAGCCCTTGGTGAGCTAGAACTGTGTCAGGTCCCTTATCCATGTGTTCTGGTGAGCAGCCAGGTGATGGCCATGGCCTGACCACTGCCTGGTGACCCGGGCCTGGGTTTGAGACCTGCAGTCCCCACAGAATATAGCTTTTGCATTCTACATTCAATGAATATAATACTTTTAAAAAAAACTGTATTATACTTTTGCAATAGTAATTAGGCATTGGAGGTTATCATTACAGATAATTCTAGCATGTTTATTAGTGTCTACAGACCAGATTTGATTTGAGTCATTAATATTTCTCATTAATCAATTAAATAAGTCGATAGTGGGGGGAATGATCTAAATGAAGAATGGTTTATGTATATATTATTATAGTAGTATGAACACTCATCTTATTTTCTTTTGAAACAGAGTATAGTCTCAGCCTGTTGTGTGAGCTTTTAGCTACATATCACGTTGAGAACATTCTCATAAATACATAATTCATTTAATCCTTCTCCTTTTCTTTCCCCAATTTTGCCACACTGTTAGGTGTCTCTGTGGTATCAATCAATGAAAGCTTTTGTTATAAATCAATCAACCATGTACAGTACGTTTCATTTTCAGTGTAATGTCAGTGGTTTTCTGCAGAAGTGAATACTCAAACTCATATAGATTGAATTCACTGGATCTTGAAGAGCTTTTGTTGCCTCAGGCTAAAAAACTGAGGCTTCTTAATCATTGCAGTGCTGGGAACAACAGTAAATCATCTGTGAATTTAAATCTGTTTGAAAAGGTAATTTAAATTGCAGTCCTCCTGGATATATATTAGGGAAAAACAGCAGTATTTATCCTCAAAGAGTAGACATACATTTCCTTCCATTTACCCCCCCCCCCAAAAAAAATCCATTGTTTGTGCAAGATAGGTCTTAAAGGGTCACTGATGCCTTAGTTTTATACGGATTCTTTAATATGTGAACAAAAAAGTTAGTATAAAATGCACATAAGATGAATGGCTACTGTTGAAGAAATAGTATTATGATACTTTGGAAAATAATGTTCAGACTTTAAAGGTGGGAGTTCTGTCTTTCATTTTATCAAAAGGCTTGAGATGAGCATTAGTTCTATTGGAATTCTGATAAGATCACCAGCTGGCTTGAATAAAGACAAAGATTCTCTTACTTGTATGTGCAAAGTGAGAAGCATGTCACTTGCAGGTAATACTTTGCACTTCTTTAGTAATTTTCATCCTAGGTTGTCAGTGTCCTACAGATAAAATTAATTAAGTCTTGCAAAAGCACTATGCTATAGGTAATTATTATCCATTTTACAGATAAGAAAATTGATGCACAAAGAAGTTAAATGGCTTCCCCATGGTCACATAGCAACCCAGTTGCAGAGCTGGGAATAAAGTCCATGTTTTGAATCTCCTGATAATAATCTTTTGCTATTAGCTTTTAAAAAATTAAGTATTAAATCAACTGATTGTTAATTTAATATATTACAAATATTATTTTTAATATTATGAAACAGCTGGGATACAATCTTTCCCAGGGTGTGATTTACAGTACTTTGTGCCCAAACTTTCACTGTATTGTATTCATACTTCTAGTCATTGGAAACGCACCAGAAATCATATTGGCTAGTTATTTTATACTGTCTTAAAATTAATAAACTTATTCTGAATAAAAACTTGTAACACAAAATGTATGAGATTTTGTAGATTTACTAACATTACATACTGTTTTTCTTACTTATTCCCTTTACTTTTGGATACAACCATGACTTTTCTTTCTGGCCACATTTTAACAAGATTCTGGTGAATAGGCAATGGCAGAAGGTAAAATTGTTTTCGGGTTTCACCACAGAGAAAGTTCAAAAAGGTTTGCAATATTGTCTTTATCCCTAAGAAGAAATTTTCTTCTCCAGAATTTCCCTTTCCAACACACACCTCATGCATAGGTTTTAAAAACAACATTATTCTTCTTAGTTCATCTTCTTTTTACATGGGGTTAGAAAACAAAGACACAGTGGGAGAGTTCCATTGAAAAACTTGCTCTTTAAATTGCAGAAGGGAATTTAAGTTTTTACAAAATTATTTAAAATATTTATTGGATTTGTGTCATGTAGAGTGTTTGTAAGCAACCGTTTGTGTTGTGGTACCATTGGTTTTATGTGCAGTTTGGAGACTGAATTCCATCTCTGTTAACTCCCACAATGATCACTGACTGCCCAGAACCAAATTACTTGGTCTTCATGGTTGAAGTTCACCTTAAAAAGTAAGCCATCATACTGTAGATGTGCTATCAAAATAGACTTGTATGAAGCTATTAATAAACATACTGGAAGAGTTTGATAACTAACTGGCAAATATGCATTTAAAAATTTTTAGGTTCAGTTATACTGGTCAGATGTGAGGAAAGATTTAATAAAATATAGTATGAAAGTATGCTTTCAAGTTCACTATAGCTAGTTGGAACTCTTATTTCATTGGGCAGTGAACTTAAAGCAGAAATAATTTTTCACAAGGTCTTGCAGGGTTATTTCAGATACCTCTAGAAAAATAATAGAAGAGTTTTACAGAAATGGGAAAAGACAATAGTAAAGAATGAGTGTCTTAGACTGATATAGATGTCTTGGTAAGACTAATGATGACCTGAAACACTCATCTTTGCGGTTCAAGCATAACCTTTTTGGTCATCAATCAGTCAAGAGTGGCAGGTAGTGACCATTAGGTGGATTCATTAACACCCTGCAGCCTGCTTGTACAGGTGACTCACATCTATCTTCATTAGAAGTTTGCTAGTTGCCAGCGGTGAACAGATGGGCCATTATTGCCTACATTGCCCTCTGGGTGCACCTGGAAGATTGGCAAAGTCATTCTGTATGTGGGGGGAAAGGAGGGACACGTGAACGAATGAACATGGAGAGGAGCTCATTGTGTCACTGAACAGAGCCCCTTTACCAGTTTAAGGTGTTGATGAGCTTCAGAAGAACATCCTGCTTTTCTTGGCTACAACAGTGGTCATGTCAATGGAAAGCCTGAGTGCATAGAAGTAAAATAAAAGATGAATATTTGTCACTTTCTGAATGTTCTATTTTACAGGTTTTCTTGAGCAGCTAAGCAGTGTTGCATAAAGAACTGAAGTTAGATTCTTATAAATGCACTTATTTTTAATATTTAATTTCAAAAGAATATAAAATATCCAAGGAAGTATGTATTTCGGTACCCAATGAAGTTATATAGTTGAATGTAATAATAGCTTTTCAAAATGTACCTGTTAAAGTTATGGTGACATTTAGTGCTGTTGCTGGCATTTGCAGCTTTTATACCAAATGCCGTCCAATGTTATTCTGTCAGCTGAGAACATGAGGATTGAATAGTTTGAAATGGCACTGTAGAAGAAAACATATCTACTTTGAAATACCCTTAACTGGCTATAATGTCAAAATCACACATGACCAATCTGGATTTGTTTTAGTGGCTGCTTCTGAAGTCTTGCTTGGCTAAATTCCAGCCATGTTCTTTCTTTTAATAATTCTTCCTATTTTACATTTATATTAATTTTCGGATAAGTTGATCTTCAATGAGGTAGCATTTCTGGATGAAATGTTAAAGTTTTTATCAAGACAGTAATTTTCAAATATTGATCTGAATGGAACATCAGATGTACTGAGGAAGTAATGTTAGCACACCAGAATAATTACTTCTGTTTCTTTCCAGTGCCACTTTCACGGGGTGTGTGTGTGTGTCTGTGTGTGTGTGTGTGATGCTTGTGAAATAGCAGTGGCTGATACAGCTTCTCCCCTTTGTTGCCTGTTGGTCTTTTTTTTTCTTCGGAGAGACCTCCTGATTACCGGTAGTCTGAGTTTTAAACCTTCATTGTTAGCTCGCTCTCTTTTTTTAAAGTCCTTGAGTGTCTTTGTGGATCCAACTGTAGTTGTACATACATCCTGTGACTGGTGAAATAAATGTAGTTGTTTTTTTTTTAATAGCAGTGTCTAGGGCTGCACATGCTCCCTGTGCTTCCTTGTGGTCCTGCGCTAGGGTATAAAGGATGGAGCAGCTGCTCCCTCCTACAGTTTCCTCTTACGGCCCAGCAGTGAGACAAAGTTCTGGTGAGCGTCTGACCTACTGTTTTCTCTGAGCTTCAAACTTATCTTGACTATAGTTTTTGACTTATCTTTGCCCTCATTATCTTCAATCCTAACCAACTGCCACAGAGTCATTGCCTTGGTTATCAGATGTAGCCAATGCTTTTTCTTTCTGGGGGAGCGTCACATCCCCTTTTCTTTGGGGATTTGCAGGTCGAGGGATGTGTGGTTGAAGCTATATCTACTTGAGCAATCGATGTGTGTGACCTGAGACCTGGAGGAAACATCCACCTCCAATTAACCAAAAGTATCATTCTCAGCAAGTCTCTAAGCGGATACCACACCCTGAGGTCCAGCAGCAAAGGAAAACGGAAGAAAACACTGATCAGCTCTTCACTGGGGCCTTTGGCACAACTGCTTCTACTCTGACACCAGTGCTGACAACCTTTCACCACCATTTCTGAAAGATTCAGCACAGAGCTTAGCTCCAATACCTCTGGCACTTGATAACGTTGTTGTTAGAACCAGCTTGCCAACACAAAGGCGAGACCAAAAGATAGGGCTGGTGGAATCCAGACGCAGCAATGCCCCATACGGAAAAAAAGACATAACTTCTCCAAGAGCAAGGCCTTTTAGTCATCCACTAAGGGAGTGGTTCTAGGTAAGCCAGCACTGGCACTGATGAAGGCACCGGCCACTGCACTAATTACAGGATGGACTTACATTCTCGCAGAACCGTTGAGATCCCCTCTCAGGATGTTGTTGGCACTGGTGTGGTTCTTGGCAGCAGAGTTCGGCTGAGACGTTACCCCATGGTCTTGCCATTCATGGATCTCCCACACAGGCTCGAGGGTAGCTCTCAGAAGTTAGGCAACAAGCATCCCTGCTCAACACAGCTTGAGGTCTTCAAATCTCATTTTTGAGGATTTCAATAACTCAGTCATGGGTTCGGGGTTGTTATAAATGTGTATGGGTAGGGTTTTGTGGCCTGCCTTGTGCGGGAGGTCAGACTAGATGATCATATTGGTCCCTTCTGACCTATGAGTCTATGAGAAGACATAATCCAGTGATGGTGAAGAATAGAAATGCACTCTTTGAATGGCGAGACCATGGGGTAATTAGTGGCAATGATTATCTGTAACCAGGCTAGTACCAATTTAACATGCTGCCCTGGCCATACTGGCCCTACTGTGGACTGTCATCTCAGGAATCCTGCAGTGGGTTTGCCTCCTGTTCATCCAGGAAGAGGAGATCAATGGCATTACCCAGGCTCTGAACACTGGAGCTGTGGAAGAGTAACAGCACCCCAGTCTACTGAAAGAGTCTTTGTCATCACCTCATAAGGCAACTTTAAAGCATTTCAGGATTTCCTGTCTTGCACTGTGGAGTCCTGAGATATCAAAATGATGGTTATACAGGAGAAATCATATAAGCTTTTTGACAGGTTGATCTCATCACACACAGTATCAAAATAGATAATGCAACATATCTCACAATGTTACCAGGCCAGATGCCAAGTTCAGAAGACCAGTACTACAATGTCTGTTTGACTGACATAGCTGGAATTCCTCATTCCCATCAGACTGCTTGTCAGTCATCACCAGTGGGATCCATACTGATTTGTGGATTTGTCTGATTTTGTGTCCATTTATTCTTTTGCACCTCTACTAATGTAATATATGCCATCGTGTGCCAGCAATGCCCATCTGCCATGTACATTGGCCAAACCAGACTGTCACTACGCAAAAGAATAGATGGACAGAAATCTGACATAAAAAATGGGGACATCCATAAACCGGTTGGAGATCACTTCAATCTCCTAGGACACTCTGTAGCTGACTTGAAAGTTTTCATACTTCTACAAAAAAACTTCAAAAACAGACTTCAGCAAGAAACTGCCGAGCTGGAACTCGTATGCAAACTTGATACAATCAAACTGGGTCTGAACAGGGACTTGGAATGGTTATCTCATTACAAGAAGTAATTATTCGCACATTCTCACATTCTAATCAATGACTGAATAGGCCTCATCTACTCTAACTGAATGGACTTTGCTAACACCTACCCTGCCCATTGTTGTTCCTTACCCTTGGATGTGTGTTTATATATACCCCCCATCTGATTTCTGTTCCTTGCATCTGATGAAGTGGGTTGCAGCCCACGAAAGCTTATGCCTGCAGAAATTAAATTTATTAGTCTTTAAAGCGCTACAGGACTCTCGTTTTTGCTGTATACAGACTAGCACGGCTAACTCCCCTCTGGAACTTTTCACAGCTACCAGAGAATTTGAATTGCAAGGGAACTGAGGGAGGGCTGCAGGTGCTCTGCCTTCATGTTCTCCTACAGGAGCATGAGGCAACACGGGGCATACACTACCCTAATGGAGTCATCCACATGTATTCAAAAAAGTTTTGTGTTGTGTGCATGAGGTGTGTGTGCACCTGTAATGGGATACACATTGCCTACAACATCTTGAATAACCACAGTGTATATAGGGTAAATGATGAAAATAATTTCAAAATGCCAAATTTCACTGTATCAAGAAATGTTACTCAAACTAGTGCTTACTTCCAATCATTTTCTATTCTTAAACCTGGTACTATATATCAACCATGAGTGTAAGAAGTCAGTCTATAATACAACACAAAATTTAAAATAAGAAGGTAAAGGGAGGCTAAGAACAAAAATAGAAACATTTCAAGAAAATCCATAATTTAAAAAGAACTCTCCATCCATAACCAAAATCATTACTAAAATACATAGGGTAACAAACAATAACAGACAGCATCAAAAAGGATAGGAAAAACCTCTGAAGAGATGTACGGACCTCTAATGGCAGTGCTAAGTGATGATCAAAAGATGAACACTATGGACACTGTCATGGTGAACTGGTGCATGTTATGATAGTCATCACAGGTTCACTAATTTAACATATGGTGTCATCTTGTAAAAGCTCAGACAGAAACTGATCAAAAGGTAAGTTAGTAAGTAGATTGCAGGGGCAGTATTTGTATGATAAAATCTGATCCATGAGGTCATAAGAGCACAGATTTCTATATACTAACAAACATTGACCAATGCAGTAATTAGTAAACAGGAGACAAGCGGTCCCTGAATAATAGTCATCTTAAAATGGTTATTGGTCATTATAATAAAGGACATATTTAATGAGATGCCAGAGATATCTCTTGAACCCCTATCTACGCAACAATATAAAAGAAATAGTGTTATTACTTTTGCCATGCTTGACACGTAAAGTTTGATGACTTTCTAAGACTGGGGAACATAGACTTTTGCCAGATTTCATCTGGCCCCTGGGTCCACATTATCCTTAGGTCGCAAAGGCTACTGTAGAGCCCAAGTGTGGTTCTTAACCTCTCCCTGCTTAACTGCTAAGTGAATTTTTCCCTCTTCTACTTGGAGACATTCATTCTAATTAAGAAAATAAATTCATGAAAGGATGCCTTCACATTCCCATCTCCCAGTCCCATGAATGTCATCTCTTTCATTGTTGGTTATGTGCATCTTAGGTAAGAATTAAATATCAACGTATAAGAGATAAATACTACTACTGAGTATTATCTGCAATATATCACTCAGACTTTGGGCCAGCCACCAGCCCAAGAGTGTTTTCAAAGACTTGTCATGCTGGTGACTGTCTTTCATCTGCAGGGAACTTTTTACTACTTAGATGACCTTTTAATCAAAGCCTCCTTTTACCATCGAGCTGTCTGACTAACAAATCCAGAGGTCTACTTGTCTTAAATGAGCACAAATACATTAACAACTTTCAGAAAAGTGCTTTTACTCCTACACAAAGCTTGTTATAGCTGAGGGTATGTCTATAATGTAACACACAACCCATGTAATTGAGTCTTAGAGCGTGGGTCAATTAGCTCAGGCTTGTAGCTCAGGCTGCAGGGCTAAAAATAGCATGTAGACATTTGGGCTTGGGCTGGATCCTGGCTTTCAGGCCCTGTGGGGCCTGAACTTCTACACTGATATTTTTAGCCCCACAGTCCGAGTCCTGCAAGCCCAAGTCCATGTGTCAGTGCCATATGTCTTTTATTGCAGTGTAGATTTACCCTGAGAGTTCGTTTTCTGGCCAAAAATGACCTGAATCTCTCCCCCCACGCAGCCTCCTACCCCCAAAATATCTTTACAAGGACAGATTCTCTCAGTTCAGACTCCTTAATTTGGATTTATAGGACTCTGAGGTGCTCTATTTCACTGGGCCTTCACCTCCTGGGCTTGATGGTATCATGTTCAGATACAGTTGACTGGTCTCTAACCCCATATATAAACTTCCTTCTATCCTTTCTACTGTTCTAGTGGGATTGTCACTTGGAGTTAATGTTCTAGTTTGTAACCTTGCCCAGATTCATAGTACTGGTTTTTCCTGTTGGATTCATAAAAACAAATAATTCTCGGGCAATCCTCTTAATGATTTCCTGTGACCTGAATTTTTACTGATAGCCTCTCAGGTTGGTAAGCCCAATTGCTGAACAGATACTGTTAAGGGAAATGGAGTTCACATGAGTCTATTCTCATTTTAAGTCTCTTGGAGCTCAGGGTAATTTGTCCGGAAGTTTAATTCCTTCCTCTCATCTCTACCAATTCTGTTTTGTTGCGATGGAACATTAGCACCACAGTTGCTTATAGAAATCACCATGGGGGACAAAAGGCTTGTGTTTCTTCTCTATTCAGAGACCTATGCCTTTATTTCTCTGCAATATATATCAGGAGCAACAAGAACATTCAAGCAGACTGGATTAGCCATGAAACTCATGACTCACTTTTATTACGACAATAACGCATACCTACAGCACAGAAGTATTATAAGAATTACTTTGCTTTGAAGATGAAAATCTGTACAGATACATCTATATAGATATATAGATCTATATAGCAAAAAGAATCAGAGTCCTTTAAAGCACTTTAAGGTGCTACAGGACTCTCGTTGTTTTTGCTGTATACAGACTAACATGGCTACACGGATAGATCTATATATTTTATTGTTAATTAATAATACATTTATTTGCAATCTTTTTTTGTTGCAATTCAATAAGTGGAGCTAACATATGCCAATGTAAATATTATCTGTTAAAATTCAGCAAATTTGTTATTTTGCCAAGAAATTAATGTTGCTTTGAAGATTAGTCAAATATGGCTGCTTGACCTCTTTCCACTGGACTCTTCAAACAGGGGTGAGACATTTTAAGATGCATGTTTATTTATATTCTTTGGCTTTTATGAATATTTATATTCATTGGACCCTACACTTCTCTCTAATGTGAATGTGGGTATCAGGAATTGACCCAGACATGTACATAAGAATTTGTACCTAGTTTATGCTGGTGCCAAACTATGAGCATGTATAATTTTGTGTGATTTGGAGCATTTTAAATACAGCATCTGTATGGTTTTAAAATATTTTAGATCAATAAAAAGTAAATATTTTGAGTATGAAAATAAGCTTATTGCTAATGTAGTGGCAGGATCATACACTACCATGTTAGTATCTAGATTCTCCAGATGTCTTTGCCTGATGAAAAAGATTGGGGGTTTCTCAAGTTCTGTGAGCTCATTGGAGACAGCACGGAAGAAACAGTTCTGTGAGGCTAATATCTGTCATAATCCTACAATAGGTGAATACACAGATCACTTAGGTAAGTATCAAATATTTATCTGAGGAAGGAATTTTCATTAGGTGAGATTTCATAGAATGAGTCTTATTTCAATACTAACTCCTTTTCACACTGAATATTTATAATTTTAGAAAGAAACTGACTAATTTGGCCATCATTTTTGTACAGACTGCAGCACTTGAGCATTATAAAATAAATTCAGAAGTTGCATTAGTAGTATAATAATTATAACATGCATATTGATTCAACGTGCTGGAGATGAAATTCATTAGACTGAAATAATACTTATGTTGGAATAATAGCCTTATATATTATTTCTCTAGAGATTATTGAGCTCATAGTTTACTCCTAGTACTTTCTGATATGTGTAACTATAGTATGATTGTTATTAAGGCATCTCATTTATAAATCAAAAACCAGTAGACCAAATAAATCTCCTCTCACTGAAAATCCTGTGGAAGTAGAAAAATTATTGTGAACACTTTGGGCCTGACTTTTGAGTCTAATTTGGTTGCTTTGCACCAATCTGGTTTAAGACTGCTGGAAACCTGGAGGATCTGATGCCATGAGGATTCTTTCCATGTTCGCGCAATCAGTGTAATAGCTCTGTGTTACTCCCTAGGGTGGGATGAAGATAGAGGAGGCTTGGCAAAATGTGGCTACACCTTATACCTTGCTGATCTCCAGCTGCTGGACTGGCCCTTTGGGATCAGACTTCAGGTGGCAGAAAGATTACTCCCTATGTAGCATGTATGGAAAGAATCCCGGGAGATGGGAGGACATAGAGGGGAAGAAATGAGAAGCTTGGTTGGAGGAGGTCTCTACAGGCATGGCAGGGTAAAGTGAGAAGGAACATGGTGGGACCTAAGATTTTTGGAGGAGAGAATGCGGAAGGTAGGAGCACTGTGAAGAGGAGGAGGAGCTGAATAAGGCAAGGGGAGATAGATTTTTCTGTTTTCTGGTTGAGGAAAAGGAGGGGCTGAGTAGGTGCAGGGGTCAGGGAATAGCTTAAGTTCTAAGCATAAAGGAGAAAGAGATTCTTGTAAAGGTGGACCAGTTCCCAGGACCAGGTGGCTGAGCTCCCTATTATTTTTTCACTTTCCCAGTCCGTAAATGTACTCAGTGGGGTGAGTGGGATTTTGTAGGTCTGAAGTATTGTTAAAATGTTTACATCACTGTCTTTTTAATTCTCACCAATTTGAGGAAAAAATAACTGTCTATAAAAATTTTAAACCTTTAGTACTTACGGTATATTTCTTTTCATTGCTTTCTGTTTTAGTGCAGTGCAGCTGCTTTGTGATGTTATCAGCCATTGGAAATCTACTTCTGTATCCCAGCAGGACAGTTTCAAATATATGAGAATTACATGATTGAAAACTCTTTTGACAATAGTATAGACAGTTTTTGCTGTTACCATAAATTCTTCTATTGAAATAAATTTGGGGGAGTTGGAGTCTAATTTTTTTGCCAGTTGATTTAAAAATAGATCTCCGTATGTCACCTGTTGTTAGGGTATTGACCTGGGAGCAGCATTAGACAGACCGGGGGGTCACCTAGAATGAAAATTAGCTGCTGCTGTTTGCTTGAACCAAGAATATCACAACAGTCTAAAAGTGAACTAGACATCAAGTGCACGCACTATATAGGGCATACTTTTCACACTCTCTGTAGTTAAGGTTTTCTGAGTGTTTTCATTCTAAATGGCCTTTTTCAATTACTTATAACTTTCTTCTTCAAGTGATTGCTCATGTGCATTGCCAGTTGCCAGTAATTTTCCCCTCAGTGGTATCCATTGAGGTAGCTTGATGCTGAGGGATGACTCGGTCACCAGGCTTCAAGCCCTGCATTTCCCGCAATGAGGCTATGCCTATGAATGACCCACACTCAAGTTGCTTGAAGTGCCTTGGGGAAGCTCATATTGGAGAGTGTTGCCAAATTTGCAGGGGTTTTAAGCTTCACATGAGGAAGATAGTGAAACCAGGCTAAAGTTTCTACTTATGGAGATGGCCTTGAGCCAGGCTGGTCAGACTTGGCACCAAGCGCTTTGGTATTGGTAAGGAGTTATGCCTCTTACCATGCCTGAGTTCTAACCCCATTCTCTATCCCAGTGCTTAAGAAGAGGCATGAGCAGACTGCTGAAAGGGGGAGATTCCTGGCACTGAAGTCTGCTAGGCATTGGGTTAAGTACAGAGTGCAGTCTAAGTCTAAGCACTCCTCTGCTTCAGTACTGCAGAACAATGCACTGTTCACTCTGGCATCTGGGCAGGTTCTCTTGAGTCTGGAGCCAGAAGGAACACCTTCCACATTCAAGGCACCACGTTGTAGTGTAACTATTTTGGTACTGACCAAGCTGGAGGTGTTTGAGGCTTCCAGGGACCTCCTGAGCCAATCAGTGCCAGTACCACTGGTAGTACAAGAGTCAGCGCTTTCAGTGCTAGTGGCACAGGACAACCATCAGGATTGCTACATTGCTAGGTACCATGCTAACCTCATGGACCCCTGATGGCTCGATACAATGAAAAGGAAATCCATGATGCTCTTTCTCTTGGTCTTGGCACCGATCACTTGCACCATTTAGAACTATGCTTCTCTGGTCAGCAGAAGGAGGGTCGTCATCTTCCAAATTGGTGATCATTCCCATCCCTTGAGGTGGTCTCGCCACCTGGAGACATTTGCACCTTTTCATTGATCCTGTCACAGGAGTGCCATTGAGTGGTTGGCTAGAAGGTCACTGGGAGTCCTTCCAGAGTTGTTCTGCCTCTCAGTGAGACCAGTATAGACACAGTTAAGGGGCTGTGGTCGACCCCTGCATCCCTTTCCCCCACATCAAAAGAAGCTGAAGGCAAGTATTATGTACCTGCTGAAGGTTATGAGTTCTTTTGTTCCAATCATGGAGCAAGTCCTCAAGAAATCCATTTTAAGGCACTTGGAGGAGAGGAAGGTGATCAGTGACAGTCAACATGGATTCACCACAGGCAAGTCATGCCTGACCAACCTGATTGCCTTCTATGAAGAGGTGACTGGCTCTGTGGCTGTGAGGAAAGCAGTGCACATGATATACCTTGACTTTAGCAAAGCTTTTAGATACAGTCTCCCACAGTATTCTTATCAGCAAGTTAAAGAATTATGGGTTGGATAAATGGACTATAAAATGGATAGAGAACTGGCTAGATCTTCGGGCTCAACAAGTAGTGATCAATGGCTCGATGTCTAGCTGACAGCCGGTAACAAGAGGAGTGCCCCAGGGGTCAGTCCTGGGGCCGGTTTTGTTCAACACCTTCATTAATGATCTGAAGGATGGGGTAGATTGCACCCTCAGCAAGTTTGCAGATGACACTAAGTTAGGGGGAGTGATAGATACCCTAGAAGGTAGGGATAGGATACAGAGTGATCTAGACAAATTGGAGGATTGGGCCAAAAGAAATCTGATGAGGTTCAAGTGCAGAGTCCTGCACTTAGGATGGTAGAATCCCATGCACAGCTACAGACTAGGGACCGACGAGCTAGGCAGAAGTTCTGCAGAAAGGACCTGGGGGTTACAGTGGATAAGAATTAGCAGTGTGCCCTGGTTGCCAAGAAGGCTAATAGCATATTGGGCTGCATTAGTAGGAGCATTGCCAGCAGATTGCGGGAAGTGATTGTTCCCCTCTATTCGGCATTGGTGAGGCCGCATTTAGAGTATTGTGTCCAGTTTTGAGCCTCTCACTACACAAAAGGTGTGGACAAGTTGGAGAGAGTCCAATGAAGGGCAACAAAATGATTAGGGGAATGGAGCACAAGGCTTATGAGGAGAGACTGAGGGAACTAGGCTTGTTTAGTCTGCAAAAGAGAAGAATGAGGGGAGATTTGATAGCAGCCTTTAACTGCTTGAAAGAAGGTTCCAGGGAGGATGGAGCTAGGCTGTTCTCAATGGTAGTAGATGACAGAACAAGGAGCAATGGTCTCAAGTTGCAGTGGGGGAAGTTGGATATTAGGAAAATGTTTTTCCCTAGGAGGGTTGTGAAGTACTGGAATGGATTACTTAGGGAGGTGGTGGAATCTCTATCTTTAGAGGTTTTTAAGCTGCTGTTTGACAAAACCCTGGCTGGGATGATTTAGCTGAGGTTAGTCCTGCTTTGAGCAGGGGGTTGGACTAGATGACCTCCTGAGGGCCCTTCCAACTCTAATATTCTCTGACTCTATGATCTTCTCCCAGGGCCCCAGGTAGTTTTGGCTGCCAGTGAGAGGGAGAGGCGGGGCATCAGGCTGCAACTCCAAAATCAAAAGACTCAAAAAAAGTTAGACCTGTTGGGTAGGAAGGTTTATTTTCCGGAGGGGTTGCAACTCTGGATGGCAAACCAGTGTGCACTTTTGAACAGGTATATTTTTAATGTTTGGGTCTCCATGCTAAAATTTAAAGAAATGCTGCTGAAAGATGTTAAACAGAAGTTCTCCTCATTAGTGGATGAAGGAAAATAGGTGGCGAGAGCCTCACTCCAAGCTGCTCTGGATGCAGATGACCCAGCTGCCTGGTCCATGGATTCAGCAGTGGCCCATGTGTAGGAGCTCCTGGTTGCAGTCCTCTGGGCTTGAGCAGGGGATCCAGCAGACTGTGGAGGACCTGCCCTTTGAGAGATCCTTGCTCTTTTTGGAGCAGACTGATGCTAAGCTCCAGGGGTTGAAGGACTCCAAGGCAAACCTGAAGTACATTGGTTTGTACACCCCAGCCCCTTCCAGGAAGCACTTCAGGCCTCAGCAGCCCCTCTGGTGTTCTGCTCTAGCTGTCTGAGAGGACCTGCAGATGGAAAAAGGAGTAGAGGTTATAGGTGTATCAAAAAAATAAAGTTCTGCATGGTCACTCTGACATCCATCAGTCTGTCTCTGGACCTTGGATATTGGTACATATCCTTTTATTTAAGATGCGCCTACTTTCATGTGCCAGCATACCAAGGACACAGAAAGTTTGTCAGGTCTGTTGTGAAGTACTCACACTACCTGTTCACAGTGCTTCCATTCAGCCTCTCTGCGGCTCCTCAAGTATTCACAAAATGTATGGCCATGGTAGCAGCATTCTTGAGAGTGCAGGTCTACTGTTACCTGGACAACAGGCTAGTCAAAGGTGGGTCCAAACTTCAGGCTATATCCAGCATTTGACTAATTCAGTCATCATTCAAGGTTCTGGGCTTATTGATCAACGCAGAGAAGTGTACCTTTTGCTTGGTACAACAGTTAGAGTTTACAGGGATGGTGTTGGACTCTATCCAGGCCAAAGAATTCTTTGCAGAGTCAAGATTCCAGTCTTTAAGGACACACACCAAGTTTCATTCAATCACGACAATCCAAAACTATATGAGGCTCCTGGTCACATGACCTCATACACATAGGTAGTATAACACGTGAGGCTGCACCTCAGAACCTTGCAGGGATGGCTGACCACAGTGTACTTGCCAAGCTATCTTTATTTGGACACTGTGCACACAGTGCTTACATGAGCTCAGGCTTCCCTGAATTGGTGGTTGGACTCTTTGAATGTTTGTACGGGCATTGCCTTCTTCCATCTTCAGTCATCAATGACTTGAGTCTCAGATGTGTCAACTCTACAGTGAGGAACTCACCTGACGCCTTTCTGAACTGAGGTCTTTAGTTCTCAAGGGAGCTCTCTCTTCATACCAATGTCAGAGGATTCAGGGTGATAAGTCTTGCCTGTCAGGCTTTCCTGCCTCCTATCAGAGGATGAAACCTGTTTGTTCTTACAGATAACACTGCTATGTTTTATCTTCAAGGCAGGGAGAAGCTCGCTCATCCATCCTTTGTCAGGAAGTAGTTCACTTCTGGGAATTTTGCATAGCCTATTCAATCAAACTTGAGGCCGCCTCCCTTCCAGGGTGCAGAATGAGCTAGGAGATTGACTGAGCAGGTCATTTTCATCTCACTATGATTGGTCTCTTCACTTGGATGTAGCCAGATGGATTTTCCAGCAGAGGGGGACTCCCCAAACATGTTACCTGTTGTTCTCCCTGAAAGGCCACAGTCCAGGCTCAATCACAGATACCTATGTGCTACCCTGGACAGAAAACCTTTACTATGGTTTTCTCCCAATCCCACTCCTACACAGAGTACTACTAAAAATTCAATTGGACCATGCCCAGGTTATGTTAATAATCCTATTGTGGCCCCACCCATCCTGGCTCTCCATTCTACTGGACCTCACAGTGGCATCTCCAATCTTACTCCCACTGCACCTGAATATGATCTCCCAAAGCCACAGTTGGCTGCTTCACCTGAACCTGCAGCTCCATGACTAAATCCCAGCAAAGAACTCAGAGCAAATTTGTTAGGTCTTACTAAGTAGCAGAAAGTCTTACACCAGGGTGGCCTACCTGTCAAAATGGAAGCAGTTCTCCATCTGGGCTTGTCAAACTAATGTCTCACTGATGCATTCGTCTAGCCAATATATACTTGACCGACTATTGCACCTGAAACTACAGGACTTAGTAAATTCCTCTATCTGGGTTCACCTGGCAGCAATGTCAGCTTTCCATCCTTTAGTGGATAACTGTTCATTATTTTCTAATGACATGACAATCAGATTCCTTAGAGACCTGGAAAGGTTGTACCCTTAATTAAGGGAACCCTTTCACCTTGGGACCTGAACTTGGTCTTGACTAAACTTATGACATTACCATTTGAGCCTTTAGCAACATGTTCTTCACTATACCTTTCCTGGAAGGTGGTTGTCCTATATGGTCTCACTTCTGCCAGAAAGGTCTCTGAACTACATTCTAAACTATGTGAACTATAAGTTTAGACATATTCTTTAAACATAAGGTTTACTTATGTCCTTATCTGGGTTTTACCTCTAAAGTAGTTTCAAATTTTCATAACAATCAGTCAACTTACTTACCTGTGTTTTTTACCCAAAAACCATATGCAAATAGCGGTGAGGAATGGCTACACACATTGGACGTTAAGACAAGCACTAGCATATTACTTAGGCAGGACCAAACTATTTAGGTGGCCCCTCCAACTCTTTGTGGCTATAGTGGATAGAATAAAAGGTCTTCCAATCTCCTCACAAAGAATTTAATCTTGGATAACTTCCTCTATCCAAGTGTTATGATCTGGAGGAGTTTCACCACAAGTGAAACTGTTAGTATTGTAAGTTACAACAGCTTTTTCATATCCCAATAAAAACTTTGCAAGAATTTTAAAATCGAATCCCTTTAGTTTAACTTTCTTTCACTGATCCATATTGAAGGCTTGGGAAGGTTTCCTTTGGTTGCTTTTTTTCTTGAGTCTTCTCTGTTTTCCTTATCTGTCTGTGGCAGCCTGCTTGTAGAGATGTACAGGATAAATTGCTTAGTGCTTAATGTTTTAAGCAGGATAGCACAGTGTATATGTGTGAACGATGCTCACTCTTCCCTTTTCTATTTCCATGAAATTAGGAAAACATACCTTGTTCAAACTTGTTTAGATTCAAGTTGATTGCTGTCATTTGTTCTTTGGCTTCATGCTGTTAGGGGTTGGCTTAGGCCTTAAGCTTCTCAATATGAAGTCTGATTAATGAAAATCTCATGCAAAAATGGACTTTGTTCTTCTTGGGGTGGGAAAATCCCAGAAACCTTTTAAAGTTACAGTTTAACTTTTTCTCTTTATTCACTTCATTTTCAGATATATTCCTTCAATTTTTTATCAGAGTTCAGCAGGAAATGAAATTCTGTTTTCAAAAAATCCAAACATTTTAATATGAGATTTTGTTCTCAAAACAGTCTTTTTTAAAAAAAAAAAAAATTAAATAACTCTTAGGAAGTCTTTAGCTTCAGTTGTTGATTCTATTTGACAGTTGTTGAAAAGATTATTTTTCTTGTCTTCCTGAGTGGGGTAAGAGTTGCTTGAGCACTTCCAGTAATTAATTTCCAATTAATATAAATATTCTAAATTTAAATGGCTTCTTACATTAGTAATTAGTTTAGCAGTCATTAGATTCCATGTTGATACTTAAAGCATTTAACCATTTACATACCAGTGATGATATGAGCTATATTAGCAGCTTTGCATTTAGCTAACATATTTTCCTGTGTGCATTTCACAGAGGTATTTGCCATTTCAATATTTAAGAAATAAACAAAAGTTTAAAACATTTCCAACTACATGACTTTCTCTAAAGTTTTAAGAACACAAGCAGAGGCTTTCATAAAAAGAATTGGTATATTCCACTTTGACCTACATTTATTGTTCTGATAACACTCATTCCCTTTTACAATTAGCTCTCTCCCTAAAACATGAATGTTTTACATGGTTTTATGACTGAGAAGGGAAAGTTATCTTTCAGAGGTTTGCTTGTCCTTGGGAGATAGGAAAAATCTTTTAGAATGTCTTTGAATTAGCTTTAATGTTTTGCAACATAACTAGCTAAACATACACATTGTAATATTTTCAAGCACTCTCGCTATAACATGCTTATAGTTGTATCTTAATATTCAATAAAATGGCAAATGAGTTTATAATAACCTAATATTTAAATTACATTCATATCATTTTTGCAACAATATTGAGGTCTTTCTCTCACAGATAGTGTTTAGGATAGATGTGCTTTTTGGCAGTCCTAGAAATTGTTTAGATTTGGCAGTAATTCTTGTAGTTAATAAAAGTACTCTAAAAGTACATCTGAAAGGGTACGCTTCTTACAGTGGTCTGTAAAGTGCACAGACTATCTCACCTCTCTCCTTCCTCCTCCCCCCACCTCCTTCCAGCATGGGTATAAATATATGTGTAGTTGGTGAGGCGTTGCTTAGGCAAGTAAAGACACACTTGAACCTTTAGGGTATGTACATGGCTCTCTGCATATCCAAGCTGTGCCTCCCCTGTCTACACTGCCATTTTTAGCAGTGTAGTGCCCACTGTTGGAGTTTTTCGCCACTGCGGAGAAAGGCTTCACCGGTGGGAAAAGGCTCTCTCAATGGGGAAAAAACAGGGAAAGGCTGCTTGTGCCTGAATCCTTTTCCTGCTGCAGGGGTCTGTTAGAGTCTTTCATTGCCACATGTGATCATATAATTAAAAACTGTATTTTAATGTGTTCAATGACAAGGACAGAGTTAAGGTTGCCAAGATAATCCTATCTTGTTTTTTCAATGCACTTTCTGACGTTTGAGTACTTCAGTTTTCAACCTTAAAACTCTTTTAACATATTTAAATTGAACTTAGTGTATGTCTAAATTCTGATTTCTGTTACACTGGTGTGAATCAGAAATCAATGGAGTAGTTCCCAGTTTACATCAGTGTAATAGGACAGCATTCATTCAGTCTTTTATCAGTTTCAGTGACATCTGGAAATGTGTTTCAAAGAAAATCTTTGAATGTTTCTCTGTTTTTGGACAGCATTTATTTTCCTTTCCCCTCCCCTCCCCCTGCCACCTCCAGAGTTTACTTTATTTATCCAGACTTGAACAGAAACAAGGTATTGTAGAAGAAGATAAACATTTTTGTCCAGTGTTCTATCGGACTCCTGAAATAGCTTACTGTTCACACTGGTCCCAAATTCTTAATACTCAGGCATTAAGCTCTGTCAGCTTCAAGATCCAAGATCTTCATATCCATAGCAATATTCACATTACATCTGATCCCATTCTGATGGATGTTTAACTCCTAACTGATGAGATCAATGACAGTGGTGGGAGAAAGGCTGCATCAGTTCCTACATTGGTGCTGGATCTCAACAGGACAATACACAGGAACACACATTTTTCCCTGCTCAATACATGACAGTGATTTTTAACAATGAAATGGAAGAAATAAACAAAACTAGGGTTGCTGTTGGGTTTATTCCTTCATTTTCATAAACATCAGCCATTGTGTATTTCTTATGTTCTTATTTTTGAAGGCTAAAAATAGCATGTTTTTTTAAATTCCAAAGACACTTTGAAAGAGAAATTGTTTAATCTGAAAATTTCTTAAGATTCCTTGTGTGAAGCATTTGGAAATTATAGACAACTCACACAGAACAGAGAAAACATGGTGGATAGCTGTGTTAATCACAGCTCATGGCTGTGGTGGCACTCTGTCTCTAGACCCAAGGAACATAACTAGTTGTTCAAGTTAGGGTGCATTCTATAGTGTCTTTTTACATTCAAGCACTGTTGTTAGTTCTAAAGTTGCACAGTTGGTAATATAAAGCCACATTTTGCCTTCTTCAAGTTTCCTTTTTAAAAAAAAGAAATGAGGGATAGTTAAAATGAAAATCTTTAAGGTTATGAATTTAACCATGCAAAAGTGAGGAAATGAAAAAATAAAGGTGCATCAAGTGATTGTCCATATGGATTCCACTCTTGGTGTGTATGTGCTCAAGACTGGAATGTTTTGCTGGCAATGTCTGGTGGGCCAGGCCTTCTCCTGAGTGCCCTCACTCCTGAGTGCCCTCACTCCCATTCCCAGAGGGTAAGCGAGGCAAGGCAACAATTACTGTAAGGTGAGTAACCATTTGTACTTCAAGGGATTATTCATATGGATTTCACAGTGGAAAAGCGTCTCATTCTGGGCAGAATGGCATCACCTTTCACCCTAAGAGATGTCAGTGCCCTTCATCTTTGACTGTTTGTTGTCTTATGAAGAACTCTGGACGGTCTATTGGTTCTATTAGCACATCTGTCAGCAATATCAGCACATCATTTTCCAGGACACACAGTATTTTCTTGCTTGACAGTAGCTAGATTCCTTTTTGAACCTTTTATAGTTTTGGCTTTCACAACATCCCCTCGCAACGAGTTCCACAGGTTGATTCTGTGTTGTTTTGTTGCTGTGTCGTTTACTGTCTTTTTATCTATCCCTTTCCTAAGGGTTCCTAACATTCTGCTAGCTTTTTTGACTGCTACTGCATATTGAGCGGATGTTTTCAAAGAACTATCCATAATGACTCCAATATCTTCCTTCCATGAAGACAAATTTATGATTCAGCTCCATCCTAAATTTTTGGTTAAAATTATCTCTGACTGTCTCATGAACCAGATGATCCACTTACTTGCTTTCTTCCCTAAAGCTCACAACAATCAGGGGGAGGCTAGGCTCAATACTTTGTATTCTCACCTTTTTACTTTGATAGAACCAATCATTTAGGGTCTCACTGTATGTGGGGAGGATCATCATCCCAATTTTTTTCTAAATGGGTCTCGGCATTAAGCATAATTATGAGTTAGTGATCCGAGACCCACCAAATCAAGCCCTGCCTGCAAGACAGCTAAACCTCTAAATGTACTAAATGTCTCTTTTATTTAGGGTAAAGCCATATCCGAGATAAATGTTCAGTTTGTGGTTCTTTTCCCAAGCTCTTACAAAAATCCTCTGATGCCTAGCTGCTTCCAATAATATTCTCCACACTAAGCTTGAACGATTGAAAGTATTTTTGGCAGAGAAATCCATGAAGTGTGCTTTTAATTCTAAGGTACCTCCTTGAAAGCAGTCTGTTGCTTCTCTGAAGCCAATTTCAGTTAGTGCTTTGACTACAGGAGATGGTATCTGAGAGCTAGCAGTTCTTCCAGCACCAAGAGACCTCATTCCATGCCTTCACTGCAGTCCTCTTCAGATCACTCAGTGACTTTTGCTGCCTAAGGTAGTACAAACTAAAGAGTAGTAAAGTCTCTTGCACCCATGGATGGGCTCTCAAAGACTCAGTTCTTGATCCATTTTTAAAAAAAATAGTGTTCCCCACCATAGACCTTTTCGTTACTAATGTGAATGCAAAGTCTCCACAATTTTACTTCCAGAGAATAGTGAGTTCAGGCTCTCAGCCAGATACATTTTTGATCTGGTGGGAAAGGGATCTTCTATATACATCCCTCCACATCCCATTGCTTCCTAGAGTCCTCAGGGAGATATGACAAGACAAGTCAGAGGCGATTGTGATAGCTCTAGCCTCCGCATGTCCATTCTGGTACTCTGATCTGATACATTTGTCAATCTGACCACCTCTTCCTCTTCTAATTGACCTGGTCCATCATTTCACAGAACCAAGGTTTTGTGCTATATCTGGACTTGGTGTCTGTACATCTGACAGCCTGGAGGAGGTTAGTTGGATAAGTTCCATTTTGTCCCATGGCAGTACAAGAGATTTTTTATTCAGAACAGAAAAGCTTCTACAAGAGAGACATGTTGAGCTAAGTGGAAGCTACTCAATTCCTTCAGACTGCCCTAGGCAGAGCTGCTAGAACAGCATTAGCATCCCTTTTCTAATTACTTAGTTAGGATAGTAGTTACTTTTTAGTTATTGTAGCTTTAGTGTTTATTCTTATCCCTAGTTTAAAAAAGAGTTACATTTTAATTTTATTTGTTTTTTGTTCCTAGGTAGTTAGTAGGTTTTTAGTTTAGATATAACAGAACTGAACTACTCAGTGTTTAAATTATGCATGCACACGCAGCTATTCTCCTAAGAGACACTCATGGCGAGTGTTTTTATCACCTGGGAGAACAAAATGTTTTCACTGAGTATGTGAACATCAATCTTTTAAGAATTCCACATAGAAAGAGAGACAGTCCAGGTTAAAGCTCTTCATGAGGACACTTCTGGATCCTAAAAAAAACAGAGCACAGAACCAGCACAATTCTTCAGCACTCTGGTTACCAGGGATGTGACTCCAGGTTTAAGAGGATCAGGAAGACCTGAGAAGACTTCCCAAACACTTTTGGAGCAGTCAGAGATCCCTGCTGTCTGAAAAGTGAGAGACTCAGAATCAGTTACTTGGCAACTGTCTCTGGTACCTGATATGAACCTTTTCTTTGAATGGATTCATTGAAGTCAGTACAGAGGAAGACTGTATCCGCGCTCTCCGTGCTACACGGACAAGGCACTCACAATAGAGGGCTCATAGAAAGGAGGGTTCTAAAACCATTACTCAGGGCTGACCGGAAACCGTCTTTTTGGCATTGGCTCATCAATTCCACTCTGTCCTGGCACCAGCATGTCAATTACAGTCTGCCCTGGCACCAGATTTAGTGGTACCATCTTTGACGAGGGAGTTTCTGTGATGGCTTCTCAGAGTTCCCAGAACAGAGTGTCATCTTGTTCCCCCCTGCCTCAGCAAAAGAGAGAGTTTGCTTGTGCTTAATTGAATGTCTACAAGCTGCCACAATGGAGTAATGATAAGTAAACATTAAGGCTGTCAAATGATTAAAAAATTAATTATGATTAATCATGAGATTAAGAAATAGTTGGGATTAATCAGTTTTAATTGCAACGTTAAACAATAATAGAATACCATTTCTTTAAATATTTTTGGATGTTTTCTATATTTTCAAATATATTGATTTCAGTTACAAAACAAAATACAAAATGTTCAGTGCTCGCTATATATTTTTTCTAACAAAAAGTTGAACTGTAATAAAAACAAAAGAAAGTATTTTTAAATTCACCTTATACAAGTACTGTAGGCAATCTATCGTGAAAGTGCAACTTACAAATATAGAAATCTTTTTGTTACATAACTGCATTCAAGAACAAAACAATGTAAAACTTAAGAGTTTACAAGTCCATTCAGTCCTACTTCTTGTTCAGCCAATTGCTAAGACAAACAAGTTTGTTTACATTTACGGAAGATAATGCCGCCACCACTTCTTATTTACTATATCACCTGAAAGCGTGCATGGGCATTCACATGGCACTGTTGTAGCTGGCATTGCAAAGTATTTACATACCAGATATGCTAAACATTCACATGCCCCTTCATGCTTTGATACCATTCCAGAGGATATGCTTCCATGCTGACAGCTGGTTCTTCTGGATAACCAGTGCAGACCGATGCATGTTCATTTTCATCATCTGAGTCAGAAGGTTAATTTTCTTTATTGGTAGTTTGGGTTCTGTAGTTCCCACATCAGAGTGTTGCTTTAAAGACTTCTGACAGCATGTTCCTTACCTCGTCCTTCTCAGATTTTGGAAGGTATTTCAGATTCTTAAACCTTCGGTCAAGTGCTGTAGTTACCTTTAGAAATCTGATATTGAAACCTTCCTTGTGTTTTTGTCAAATCTGCAGTGAAAGTGTTCTTAAATCAAACCACATATGCTGGGTCGTCATCCGAGATTGCCATAAAACAAAATAAATGGAAGAATGCGGGTAAAACCTTGGAGCAGGAGACAGACAATTCTCCCCCAAGAAGTTCAGTCACAAATGTAATTAATGCATTTTTTAAATGATTCATCAGGAAGGGGTATAGATCCTTGTAGATTAATCCAAGATCCTTAACCATCACATCAAATCTGTCATTGCTGCTTCTGTCCTGACTATGTGATTACTGAAAAGAATGATGGAGTCTCTCTCTTCTTCTGATATCATCTCTCTTTTTAGATTGGTCAGAAGAGTTCTGTTGATAAAAATATGAGAAAGGTGCAGTATTTCTATATCTCACAGGAGAATGGCGATGAAATCGCTTCTTCCAAAAAGCCAGTGTATATAAATCTAGAGATCTGAAAGTGGATCTTGGATATTTTAACAACTGTACAGAATTCATCTGTCTTTTCTCTAAACAAACTCAGTCCACCAAATGGTAAATCTTCAATGGTTGACATACCTCTCCAGGTAACCCTCATTCACACAGCTAGGATGCATGTCTCATAACAAGAGCAGTAGCCAACAGATACCAGTCTCAGCTGCTTCCAAAGCAGCTTGAAGAGAAACTTTAGCAATCAACTGACCTCCTTCATAAATTGAACTGAACTCATATAGCTTGCCCCTACAGTCAGACACTCAGTCTGATTGTAACTAATCATATTTAGATAGCACTGTTTGATAGATATCCTAACTTTTAGGCAAGCCAATGAATAAACTTTTCTCCTAAAAAGTGCCTAGACTGTTGGGTTCTTTTTCTTTGGGAGTTGACCTCTCCAACTGTTTTGACTTTCCATTTGCGGCAGTGACAACCAATGAAAATGGAGAAAGATGAGTATAAAAATACTCAATCTTTGATCAGTACTTGATATCTTTGACCAGCACATTCTGAAGTTGCTGAAACTGAGGTAGAGGTAGCCCAAAGCTTTTTTTCTGTTCTAAGATTTCTTTATTTACAGGGAGAGCAATTGTATTTTGAGATGCTGGTTGTAAAATAGCAAATAATTTGTGTGATATTCCTGTACTATTTCTAGTGGGACTTAGTTTCCACTATGTGCTTCAATAAGCTTTAATGTTTACTTATCATTACTCCATTGTGGCAGCTTGTAGTTTGCATGCCCAGTTTGGTAGGGCTGTCCTACAGATGCTGTTTAGATAGGCTTCCTATCACCCATCTCCTCTGGGAGGTAACTGCAAGGTACAGTGGGATGCATGTTAACAAATACTTGAAGAAAAAATGTCCTTTATTGTAACTGGAGTTTTTCGAGATGCTTTTGTCCACATGGATCCCATAACGAATGCTCTTTCCACGTTCATACAGAGTCCTTTAATATTGGGATTCTGTATTGGTGAAGGAATTGAGTAGCAGTTGATACTGCTACACCCTTTATGACCTCACTTATCCAATGAACACTGCTGGGGGAAAAGCCTGAGCTCGTGTGTGGTGCAAACGCACACCTACAGTGAGATCCGTGTGGACAAAAATATGTAACCCCCCCCCAAATTCACTGTTGTTGCAAGGTAAGTAACCTTTTTTAATTATGAATTAATTTGCAACATGTTTGAATTACAGAAGAAATACAGGAAACCTGTATTCCCTTTTCACTACAATTTCTCTTACAATTCTGAAGTTAGAGCCAGATTTTCAAAGGAACCTCAATCTAGCCTTTCTTTGTGTGTATGCTGCTTTTTCACAGTATTATTTGTGCACACAAACTGCATATGCCTATTTAAATACCATCATTTAGAACAAAAACGATAGAGCAAAAAGTTGTTTGCCCACAAATAGAAGCTACATTTTGGATATTTGGCTCAGTAGCTATTACAACAGCTGGGCACTGGTATAAACTGGGGAACTTCAATAATACGTTAAGCATCAAGGCCTCAGTTGAGGAGTGGAATTAAGAACATGATTAACTTTAAGCACATATTTAAGTTCATGATCTTATGGAGTCCTTTGTTTTTGCATCATCTCTGCAACTGGAGTTATGGAACAAGTAACTTCACAGAGACCTATTTTTTTTTTTACATCAACACAATAAGCTAGACATGCAGAGCCAGAGATATTGCAAAATTCTGAGTCTTCACTTAAGACAAGCAAGCTACAGGTGCTGGGCCAGTGAGATCACAGAGACGAGGGTCTGCTTTGATATTAGCTCAGCAAGATGGGGATTTGGAACCAAAGAACTCAAAGGGGCCTCTTCTATAAAATCAGCCTAACAATTTAGGGGTGTTGAGACAGTGACATCACAGAAACCTGTCCCTTGACATCATCCCAGTACCTAGAAACGCTGACCCAGAGACCTGATGGAAGTTTGGGTCTTCACGTAGCACCAGCAAATTAGAAATATGGATGTGGTGACATCACAGAGGCCTGTTCATTAAGCCTAGAGAACTAGAGTATGTACCCTGACTATCTTCCCTGACAGATAAGTTCTGAGACAGTGACCACCACGCAGGCCTAGGCGTTGACGTCAGCCCAGTAAGCTGTGGCTGCTGGGCCTTTAATTCTCACAAAAACAAATGCTTTCACATGAGAGGCTTGTTACTTGTCATCAACCTAGCAAATTAGAAATGCTGAATTGGGGTTAAAATAAGGGAGAAAATGTGGAATTCTTCTGCTAAAAGGAGGAGAGTATTCCTTCCTCTCTTGAGTTTGGGGCAGTTCCGGTTCCTCAGAGCTTCCTTGTGTCTCTATTGGCTGATGAGATGAGGATTCATCAGACAGGAGAATCTGAAATGAAAGCTGCAAGCAAAGCTTTTACTTGATTGGAAAATGTATAGCTCTGTAACCTTTCTGCTAGCATAAATACCTGATAGGAGAGCATTATTCAAGGCAAGAGTTCCCAAATTGATTTATTTCTTTTAAAGGAAGGTTTGTCCCCATGATGGTTCCTTCACCTAGTCTACACCTCCAGCTTTCTGTTACCTCCAGAAGTGAAAGGTGGAAGAAGGCATTTTGTCATTGACCTAGCCACTTAAACTTAGGCTTCACACCATTTTGATAATAGTGGGCGTTCAGTGGATTGAGAGGACAATGTCTCAGCTATTTCTTGAAAGCTGTTCTGATTATCATCATTTGTCTTGTCCAAGCTGAGTTTAAGCTAGTTGCTCTTTATCTAGGACATAAATGCAAAGGAAGACGTTGTGACATCTTAGTACTGTTGTTGGTTGCAGTTGTGGAAAAGAAGATACATAAGTCAGTATCCTCAAAGTATTGTTGTCAGCGTGATGAATTATGGATGCATGAGATGTATCTTCCAACCCAAATAATTACAGGTGTGATAGTCAGGCCGGATGGCTACAAAAGGGTGTGCCGGGGCTGGTATGAGGGCCCAAAGGGTTAAAACCCCTTTGCCCTGCAGGCAGGAGAGAGAGCACAGCAGGGTGATTAGAGGCACTTGGCTCCAATGAAGGGCCAGGCCAGGTGTATTTAAACCCTGCTTTCCCTAAAGGAGGGGGAGGGAACAAATGCAGAGGAAACTGCCAGAAGGCTGGTAGCAGCTGGAGGAGAAGGTTTCCTCCCAGGCCAAGAGACAGAGCTCCTCTACAGTCAAGGGAGACGAGGTTGCTGGGGGCGCCCTGGCCAAGGGACAGAGTTAAAGCGTGAGACCCTCCGGGGGAAAGCTGGCAGTTTGCCACACATGTTAAAATTCTGCCATGAAGCTGAGAACCCTGGAAGCCTTGTCATCTGTGTACTGAAATTGCCATAATTCTTGTAAGTTTCAATTTTGCTTTTCTCTAAAACTGGCCAGACTCCTCTTAATGTCAAGGTATAGGCATCAGTGGTACTACTTACAGTACATAAAACTAGGCATGTGTGCATAGGTCTTTGCAGGATCAGGGGCTATTGTTTATAAAAGTATCTCTGGAAAGAGAGGATGGTCATGTGGCTAATGCAATGAAGTAGGAGACAGGAGATAAGCATTTTATTTCTACCTCTGCCACAGGTTTCCTGTTTCATCATCTGGAAAATGCGGATGCTGCTGCTGCTTTATTATTGTATAAATGAGGTTATTGTAAGGCTTACTTCATTAATGCTTGTATAGCGCTTTTAGAGATTCTCAAGTGGAAGGTGCTCTAGATGTGCAAAGTGTTATTATTTCATTTAAAATAAATACACTGTTACAATTCCACTTATATATTTCTGTGAATTTTTAATAAAAGTTATAACTAATATTGTCAATGTGTCTTTAATATTTTGCTTCTTTTACATACTAGAACTGAGAGAGAGAATTTAACTGACACAAGTTACAAGGAACTTAATTGAATATTTAAATATTCATGAGTTTGCTCTTCGTTTAAATGTGCCGTCTTATTACACCTCTGTATGTTCTTTACACAGTCATCCCAGAAATGCTGAATATTCTGATGCAAACTATATAATATACGAAGAACTTGGTTTCAAGACAAATGATTCCATCAGCCAGATCATGTTGTAATAATATCACTTTAGTTACTGGGTAAAAGTAAGAGAGTGGTAACTAAAATCTGTCAAAACTGTTTTAATAATAACCGTAACATTTTTTAGCAGAACAAAATTACTCTGAACAAAATTAATTTTTGCTTCTGTCAATGAATGTTGTACTTACTGCAGATGTTTTCTTTAATTAAAAAATAATAATTTTTTTCGTGTAAGCAGACTTTGCTAGCCAGATATTAGGGAAAATGCATAATACAGAAATATGTCATTATTTATTAAAATAGAGGAAAAATGTGATTCGTTTATCAGAATATTCAATTGTATGGACAAATATCACTTCACCCATTTATAGTATTTTACAATAGCATCATGTAATGAGATTTCTTATTAGCTTCTGAAAATTCTGTCTTTCAACCCAATCCTGCTGTCAGGCAAAATATCCATTGACTTTAATTGTTGCTTTCCTGAGTAAGTTTGAATCACATCTAGGTATTGGATACAATTGCATAGTTTGGGGGCTCATTATCCAATTTACCATCCATCAGACAACACCTATGAAATTACAAAAAATAGTTCTGTGGTGCTATTATAATTGCATAAAATAATTTTCTTATGACAGAGGTTGGCTGCATATTTGTGCTTATATTCCCATAGAGGGCTAGTTTCTATTGGGGAAGGGAGTGCTGTCTTTTCCTTTTTGCAACAGTTGTGACACATAAACCAGCATTATGTGCTGTCCGTCTCCTCAGTGGTAGTGGGAATATTCTCTGTAAATGCAGTACATTTTTCTGATTTTTAACAAAGATACATACAATGGTTATTTCCATTTCTGTAGTTGTTTTTCATAAAACTGCATTTATTTTATTTTATTTGCACTGTGCTTTGGGAATCTAATGGATCTTAACATTTGTAGGTGATGTAGGAAAAGTTGCATTTGCAGCACTGTACAACTGAGCCTGTACAACTTACAAGAGTTATGACATTTCCTCAATTACCTTTACTGACCATTTTAAGAAAAAGGAGCAGTATCAGGGTTGGTGAAGGCATTGGGTGGAGAGATCTTATGCTTTGAATTCAACTGGATATTTTCTCCTTAATCTGCTGCAAAAGGCTCTAAATCCAGTGCCAGAAGCTGAATTCCTGTCCCATCCTTGATGACAGCAATGTCTAACGCATATGACATGCTTCTGTATTGTAATGAATGTCTGGATGGAGACCTGGACACATTAGAATTGGATTTAACTAGAAGCTGTAATTATAGCTTTTCTGGAGTTGTGGACTTGTTGTTAAATTGTCTTTCTTTCAGGGTAAGGCTTTGTCATTTTACTCCTGTAATAATATATGGTCATCTGAAGTAAGATTCTGGTTTTCTTTATCATGGTCCACAGAAAACTCTTGGACAAGGAGGTGTTCCAAGCCTCCCCTTTGACAGAATGCAGAAACACGTTAGTGAGCATATGCAGCTACTTAACTTTGAACTCCAGCCCCTCCAGAGATTACTGTGTGCAGACCTACCCATACCCATAACACTGCTTGCTCTTGCTTGGCTTCCATTTTTTGGAGACACTTTACTATGAATTGAAAGAAATGAAATACATGGGAAAAGTGAATGGTAAAATTCACCACTAATGCACAATTATAAACTACAATCTCTGTAATCTTAGTAAAATGTAAAACCTAGGCTAAACTGGCTGGGAAGAGTGCAGAAATCTAATAATTTTTCATTACAATTACTCAAATTCAGAGATCTATTTAACATGAAACTAAGTTAAGGACAAAAGAAAAAGCATGCCCTGGGCGTGTGGGGGATGGTGTATGTGTATACATGCGTGAGTGCATGGTTACTTTTCATCCTTCCTTAACCTTATAAATTTACATTAAAAGCAATGCTCTTTCCCCCAGCATCTGGTTTGCTAACATATGCTATGGCAAAGGGTGCAACATTTATCCAGTAAAGTGTTTACTGTCATTTGTTTAATTTTCTGTTTTGAATCATTTATAATCCAAATATAGGTTCTGAAGCACAAAGGCCCTTTCACTACTGTAATTGATCAATTTCAGAGTTATTTTTCTATCTTCTTTAGCCATATAATATTTTCTACCATGTTTAGTTGATTTAAAGCTTCTTACATTTAATTAGTTCTTGTTTGTCCCTATAAAGCAGGCTTGTTTCTTTTTATTAGAAATTCAGAATGAATTGTGACTCTTGAGTTAACTAAAATTTATGTTGTAATTATGTAAATGAGTACTCCAGATGCAAAATCTTTTCTATATTGTAAGATGGAAGACCCATATAGAACTAGCCAATGAATCATGAGTAATTGGTCACTAAAAGGGCTACCTACATCTGGGGTACACTCATTAAGTATATACTGCCTTGTGCTTAGGAGAGCAATGTTTTCTTTTATTAAACAGATACTATACTAATTTAGCAAAAAGCAACACTGCGATAAGAACTATACAGAGAATACTTTATGTAACAAGCTTTTATTTTAAAATGTTATTACATTAGTTTTAAGACGTGTCATAGCATAAAAGCAAGTATCCCTAAATCAAATCCATTCTCACTAGTGTCTGAACTCTCTCATTTTTGGTAGACTCAACCCTCTAAAACTGATATATGTGACAATGACCTTTCAGTTTGCAACACAAATACCAAATGGTGGACTCAATAATTAGAAGGAAGAAGCTTGAAACAATGTGGGATTAAGTTCTTCAAGTTGTGTTGTATAAAGACTTATTTACTATTTTTAATGGAAGTAATTTGTATGAACAACAGTTGGTGGACACCAGGACTGTGTAATGTGGAACTAGAAGGAAAAATGTATTTCTTCAGTCCTTATAACTAGGTACAGTAGAGCGGTGGAGAATCAGACCTCTATCTGAGCAATACAACAAACGGGTAATGCTGTTTTGGAAATTACTGCATTTCTTGAAGGTGCTGCAGCATTTACCAAAGCAAAACTTACTCAGGTAAAACACATTTAGCTTTCAGTGTAAATTCTGCAGGAGCGAAGATTGCAGGATTTATCCTATCTGTTCAATCTAGACTCTTCCACTGAAGTGCAAGATGCATTGTGAAGCATGTGGTTGAAAGTTTGTGTGCCTGAGCCATCAAATTGGTGTGGTAAAGCAGAAAAACATTTCATGGAGACTTATTGCAACTATGAAGTGTCAAATAGTGAAATTAAACAATGAAATGGAAAAAAAATTAGAAAGGAAACTTTGATTCATAAATATGCTAGAAAAAACCCCTCTAAATAGAACAAGAATAAAATAATAAAATGCTCAATATTTTACATTTTCTAAATTATTTAAATATACTATATCCTGCTTGTGACTGAAATACTGAGCTCTGTCAGTAGAGCACAGCCAAGTTGCAGAGGATCTTTTTTTGAGATCTTGCAATGTCTGTCACAAGATATTTTGCTTGTTTTCTTTATTTGCTGTTTAACCAGTTGCCTTAGGTTTGTCTTTTAATGAAGTATTCATACTTTCATAGTGAGTGTTCACTTTTAATCCAGGTGAATTTGGTTTAAATATTTAACCAGTTGGCCGAGTAAGTATACTTATAGGTACGTCTCTAATGGATGTTAAGTGTTTCTCTTTTAATGTTCTTCAGGGTGTTCCAGGACCTGGACAATATGAAATAAAAAGTCAGTTTCAGAAGGTGGAGAATATAACACAGAATGGAAATGAAGTTCCACGTGCTCCTTTTCTTTCACAGTCCAAAGTAAGTGGCAGCATATTTTTCTTACTCTTGTACTTTACTGGTCAAAGTTGCCTGAATATGAAACTAGCTGCATAATCCACAGGAGGTTATAATTTTATTGTGAGCTGTGATTAGTAAATGATTTTTTCTCTTTCTGTGTGTTGTATTTTGGTGTGTGTGTGTGTGTGTATGTATGTATAAAAAGATATGTAGAATTGTATGTGTGCGAATATAAATATCTATGCTATAGGTAGATATGCATATATATTTAGGGGTGTATATAATGTATTCATATATATATAAAAATAAACACTTCATTTTGTACACATTTTCAAATAAAATATGGATGAGGCTTCGGCTGCACTTTCAGAGACAGTAAATACCTTTCAAATTATACCGGTTAGTCAGATTTGTTCTATGTGAATATAATGCTGGGAAGTGGTGAATGAAAATTTCTGTTGTCTATAAAATGCAAATATACAAAGTATGTTATTAAAAATTCTTCTAACTGCCAAATTGAAATGGATTTTCACAGAACTATTGAAAGGTCCATGTATAATCTGGCATATCTCTGCCAAAACTGAAGTTTCTGTCCTTTCCATCTAAGATGTTAAAAATAGTTGCAACTTTTTTAAATCATAGAATATTAGAGTTGGAAGGGCCCTCAGGAGGTCATCTAGTCCAACCCCCTGCTCAAAGCAGGACTATCCTCAGCTAAATCATTCCAGCGAGGGTTTTGTCAAGCAGCAGCTTAAAAACCTCTAAAGATGGAGATGCCACCACCTCGCTAGGTAACCCATTCCAATGCTTCACCACCCTCCTAGTGAAAAACTTTTTCCTAATGTCCAACTTAAACCTCCTCCACTACAACTTGAGACCGTTGCTCCTTGTTCTGTCATCTGCCACCACTGAAAACAGCTTGGCTCCATCCTCCCTGGAACCCCCTTTCAGGTAGTTAAAGGCTGCTATCAAATCCCCCCTCATTCTTCTCTTTTGCAGACTAAACAGGCCTAGTTCTTTCAGCCTCTCCTCATAAGTCTTGTGCTCTAGCACCCTAATCATTTTTGTTGCCCTCCGCTGGACTCTCTCCAACTTGTCCACATCCTTTTTGTAGTGGGGGGCCCAAAACTGGACACACTACTCCAAATGTGGCCTCACGAATGCTGAATAGAAGGGAATAATCACTTCCCGCAATCTGCTGGCAATGCTCTTACTAATGCAGTCCAATATGCTATTAGCTTTCTTGGCAACCAGGGCATACTGCTGACTCATATCCAGTTTCTTATCCACTGTAACCCATAGATCCTTTTCTGCAGAACTGCTGCCTAGCTCGTCGGTCCCCAGTCTGTAGCTGTGCATGGGATTCTTCTGTCCTAAGTGCAGGACTCTGTACTTGTCCTTGTTGAACCTCATCAGATTTCTTTTGGCCCAATCCTCCAATTTGTTTAGGTCCTTCTGTATCCTATCCCTCCCTTCCAGGGTATCTACCACTCCCCCTAGCTTAGTGTCATCTGCAAACTTGCTGAGGGTGCAATCTAACCTATCCTCCAGATCATTAATGAAGGTGTTGAACAAAACCGGCTCCAGGACTGACCCCTAGGGCGCTCCACTTGTGACTGACTGCCAGCTAGACATGGAGCCGTTGATCACTACTCATTGATCACTACTTGTTGAGCCCTTTGCTTTAACCAGTTCTCTATTCATTTTATAGTCCATTCATCCAACCCATACTTTTTTAACTTGCTAATAAGAATACTGTGGGAGACCGTATCAAAAGCTTTGCTAAAGTCAAGGTATAGAACGTCCACTGCTTTCCCCACATCCACAGAACCAGTCACCTTTTCATAGAAAGCAATCAGGTTGGTCAGGCATGATTTGTCCGTGGTGAATCCATGTTGACTGCTCCTGATCACCTTCCTTTCTTTTAAGTGCCTTAAAATGGATTCCTTGAGGACCTGCTCCATGATTTTTCCAGTGATTGAGGTGAGGCTGACAGGCCTTTAGTTCCCTGGATCCTCTTTCTTCCCTTTCTTGAAGATGGGCACTATATTTGTCTTTTTCCAGTCATCTGGGACCTCCCCCTGTTGCCATGAGCTTTCAAAGATAATAGCCAATGGCTCTGAAATCACATCAGCTAACTCCCTCAGCACCCTCGGGTGCATTGCATCTGGCCCCATGGACTTGTGTATGTCCAATCTTTCTAAATAGTCCTGGACTTGTTAATGAGAGCAAGTATTTTTTACTCTCTTCATTGTCTAAGATAGCTGAAGAGTTCTTGCTCAAACTTCCCACAATATTTATTTTTGAGCAGAAACCAACCTTACCATACCAGAAATGGAAGTTGGATAAAGTTGTTAAAAATTGGAAAAGGACTTTTAGAGTAGAAGTGCTTAGGCAGCCTCAGGCTATGAGTGCCACCTGCAATACAAAATAACAGACAGACAATTTAGGAAACAAAGGTCTGATCCCATCTCAGTGTTCAACCAACTACAAAGACTAGGTGATATTTGTTTCCATACTTTATCACCAGAATCCCTTGACGGAGTTACAGTAGTCCTGTAATTCACAGCTGCCTCTTCAATCTTTGTGTATAGAATATACATCAAATAATGGGATATAACTATAATTCCACTTCTGATTAAGAGTTCAAAGCTATTAGCATATTGGGTATATTTGGTGACTTTGTGGCCTTCTATTACATTTCAGATCTTTGGAATATGACTCTTAAAATTGTAAGGAAAAATTCAGGGCTAATATGAAACATGGAGTATGCAAAAAACCTCTTCTGAGTTACTGACTGAGTTAGCTCTTAAATCACAATTCTACCACCCATCCCACAAACCCCAACTGTCAATTGTTGGTGAAAAGAGAGAATATTACATTGTATTGAGAATAAGTAAGGTAGCTATGAATTATGACACTGTATTTTCATTGAGAGTTCTAGTGACATAATTGAGAGTGACGCTTTGATATGGAGTTATAGTCTGTGAATTCAAAGCATATCTTTTGATGATTTTTTTATCATATGTAATGTATGGTCATGTTTTTAAAGAAAAAAATTCCTTTCCTTCTGTCTTTCTGCCATACTTTTCATTCACTCCCTTCTTCCATTCATATTTACTTCCCTCCTCAAACAACATTTTAGGGAAGCCACAGTTGGTCTGTTCCATACATATCATACATCTAATTTTTATTTTTACTTACCAAAAATGTGGTCAGGTGTCCTGAAAGACAGAGGAATCCAAATAGATTCTCCATCCATTTAGTTAAAAGAACTGAAGGGAGGTTCTCTTCAGAAGGCTGCTAAAGTGACTTTAATTTAGCTGGTCACTTAAGTGCTTTTCCTTTTCTGAAAATTCATGTATATTAAGAATTTTTCTGCCTGGGTTTTATTATATTTATTCTAATTTGTAAAATATAAAATTATGCAACTGCATCGTGAACTTACGTCAAAATCATGGCTTCATGAGAACAAAGCTTCAAGGGATGTATGTCTTCAGAACCTTTAGAAGCAGGTATAGCTTTATTCAAGTTTTCTCATGTTTCCTTTTTGTGCTCCATCAAATATATGACTAGAAAGTACATTTTTCAAAACCATATAGAAAATACTATTGTATACTTCTGCATATTTTTTGAAATTTATTAAACATTCATTATTACATGAACATTTTGAATGTTCTGCATATTTTAGGGATAATTTTTATGCCAAAATTTGCCATCTTGGATGTCTAAATTTAGATGCCAAACCATATTTAGGCACCTAAAGAGATTGTGCTCCACACCTCTGAAAATTAGGCAATTAGCTCCCAAATAAGTGGTTTGAGATGCTGAAAAGAGGTCTGAAAATTAGGTCATTTTTTATTTAGATGTCAAAATAAGCATTTGAGTACCTAATTTTAGGCACTCCTAATGGGACATTTGTTCTTCAAGTAGCATTCCTACGGGTGCTCCACTGTAGGTGTGGTAGTGCCTCCTGCACCTGAGATTGGAGCTCTTCAGTAGCAGTGCCCTTTGGGCTGCACATGTGCTCCTCCCTATCTTACACCATGAGTTGTATCTATATAGCACATTGTGATCCAAGTGCCCAACAGTCGCTTTTCAACTGCTCTCAAGAGCTCTTCAATCATCCCTGTTCTTTAGTAATAGTAGTAATAGTAGTGTTTCCATTATAGCTTTTTAGATACCAGCCATTTCCTTTGATTTCCCCACCCCCAACCCTCCCCAAAATTTCCATTGCTCTTTCCTCCCTGTTGTTCTTTAGCATAGGTTTCCTTTTTTCTATGCCCGTCCCAATCAGGAAACTTTCCCTGCTCATCTTATATCCAGATGCTCTGGGTTTAAGAGGTGCCTCTCTTGCCGTGTGGCCCTCCATGTGAGCGATGGTCACTCACGGTGCATATGCTATCTCAGTGAGGGACGCATCTCAGAAGTGTACCCACTGCCTCAATTAAAGGCCTGATCCAGAAAAGACCATGAACTGAGGCTAAAACATTTACTCATGGAGAGCTCTCTGCGACCAGCATCAGAACCTAGCCCCAATACCTCTCCTACGTGATGTTTACCATCAGCACAGTCATCTGTCGACCGTCACTTGCCATGATCTACCAAGAGAAAATCCACCCTGTCCCACCCAGATGAAAAGAAAATGGCCACTAGCTCATCCTCTAACGAGCTGCCCAAGAAAAATGCATCCCCGGTGAGGTCCATAGTGTCAACATCCTCAGAGGTGAGACTTAGCTCCTATGACCATCCAGGCGCTTCCGGGACTGCTACGAAGGACAGGTCCAAGGACCCTAAAAAAGTGGGACTGCAGGTGGAAAAACTGTCTTGCAGCACTGAGACTTTCAAAATCAGTATCAACCACCTCCAAAAAATATTCCTGAGTGCTTCAGCACTGACTAAACCACCAGTACTGAGCAAGCCCTTGGCACCATCTACTGGCCACTCTGAGTGAAAAACAATCATATAAGCTCTTTGACATTCCAAGACTTTTGTCAACATCTTTCAGATGACAAAAGGGAACAGTTCCATGCACTGATAATGGAGGGACAGCTCCTAACCCATACAGCATTGCAAACCTCTTTGGACTGTGCAGACATGGCTGTCTGCTCCATTGCAACATTGGTGGTGATCATACAAGCATCATGGATTCACCTTTTTGGGTTTCCCAGAGAGGAGTAGATCACTGTTGAGGATCTCCCTTTTGAGAGGCCTGAACTCTGCGGATCACACGGATGAGTCGCTGCATATCTTAAAAGACTCTGGAGTGACACTCAGCTCATTTAGTATATATATACAGGCACTAAAGAGAAGACAAGATAGAAACCAGCCTACCCCAAAGTCTTGGTAGTATGATCCTCAATGTCAGGGATAGAGGCCCCTTCCAAGCATAGTCATGCTCCAAAACTACTGTTTGGAGGTGGATGTATGAGTTGCAGCAAGCTGTGTTGGAGTTTTTGTTGAGGCCCAGAGGTGCCTCCCTCTGGTGCAAATACTCCAGCTATCTTCAACAGACCATCAGTTTGGCGACTGCTTGACACTCGCCAACAAAAGGTACTACATATTGTTCTCTCTCTCTCCCCTACCCACACACCCCCGCCCCATCTCTCCCCTCTTCAGGGATCTTTCTCATAAACACCTGCTACAGGAAGAAATAAATCATCTTCTGCAACTGGGGGCCATAGAACTAGTCCCATCGCAGCACAGAAGGAAGGGTTTCTATTCCCATTATTTACTGACCCAAAAGAAATCCAGCGAGTGGAGGCCTAACAGTTCATCAAACTACAACAGGTCAAGATGGTCACACTATCAACAGTTATTCCAACATTGGAACAGGGAGACTGGTTCTCGGCCTTCAATCTCCAAGAAGCATACTTTCATATCACCATACAGCCTTCCCACAGGCAATTCCTCAGATTCATCCTGAGGTCTGATCATTACAAATACAAGGTGCTAATCTTTGGTCTTTCGACAGCACCCATGGTATTTTCCAAAGTTCTTGTGGTGATGGCAGTGCATCTATGCAAACAAGAAATTGTAATATTCCCATGCATAGACCTCAAGGCTCCGTCCAGAGTCAAGGCTGTTGAAGTCATAAGAAAAACAATGGACTTTTTTTCAAGCCTTGGCCTCCAGATAAACATGCAAAAATCAGTGTTGACTCTGGTGCATCATCTGGAGTTTATTGGGACCCTCCTGGATGCTATACAAGACAGAGCCTTCCTCCCAGCTCACAGATTTTCTGCTGTAGTGAGTCTCATTTCCACAGTAAGAATCAGCCTGCAGATCTCTGCCAGGACATGGCTGCTGCCATGTGGCCAAGCAGTTGTAGACATGTTCATGGTAAAATACCCCAGGCTACACATGCCCTGTCTCCAGGCATGGATACAAACAGTGTATGTGCCCCACAGACACAGCCTAAACAAACTCCTATCTATACCAACCAAGTTCAAGGACTCATTACACTGGTGGACACAACCCCAAAATGCCTGCATGGCGGTACCTTTTCTACAACCAATACCATCTTTGATACTGAGAACCAATGCCTCTCTCATCAGTTAGGGAGCACATTTACAGACCCACACTAGGCCATGTTGCACATCAACCTCCTATAGCTGCATGCAGTCCACAATGTGTGCTGACACTTCCTATCACTGATCAGACAAAGGACCATACGAGTAATGACAGACAGCATCAGCTACATGTTCTACATCAACAAACAAGGGGGAGACAGGTCACATTCCCTGTTCTCAGAAGCACTGAAATTGTGGAATTGGTGTATCAAGCACTATATCAACATCTTATTCACATATCTACCTGGACATCAGAACACCACGGCAATGAACAGGAGGTTCTCACAAGACCAGGAGTGAGAATTAGATGCAACAGCCCTATAGCATATGTTCCACCATTGGAACATATATCTCTTTGCCACACCTGACAATGCCAAATGTCCACAATTCTGCTCAAGAGCAGGACTGTGCCACCAGTCTTAAGGGGCTTTTCACAGGGACTGCACCTCTACACTATGCCTTTCAACCATTTTTCCTGTTGTTCAGAGTACTTCACAAGATGCAGGTGGATCGAGTGAGAGTCATTCGCATAATCCCAACATGATGCTGACAGAGTTGGTATCCTTGAGTCTTGCACATGGCGCTCTGTTCACCAATCACCCTACAGTTGACTCTGCACCACCTCTGTCAGGATGCAGGCCAAATTCTCCATCCCAATCTAGAACGTCTCCATGTGAAGGCATGAGTCTGTCATGGTTCCAGGATCCTGAGATGACCAGTTCAGAGGAGGTAAAAGAGATGCTTTTAAATAGCAGATGTGATGCAACTTGCCATACTTACCTTTATAAATGGAAAAGATCATGGACTTGGTGTGATAGCAAACATGTCTTGGCAATGAACTCTCCTTTACCACTCATTCTAGATGATATCTTCCAATTTAAAAGATCGGGACTATCAACAAGTTCCATATTGGTACATCTCACCCCATCGTTGCATTTCACCCCAAGGTAGAAGGTCATTCCATATTTACCCACCAAATCACAAACAGATTCCTTAAAGGCCTTCAAAACCTTTACCCTCAAATATGGGACCCCACACCATTCCACCTTGGGATCCCAGCCTAGTTGCGCACTATCTCACAAGCTCTCTGTTTGTGTCTGTCAACATGCTCCTACATTCACCTAGCCATGAAGACAGCATTTTTTGTTGCCATCACATCCACCTGATGGGTAGTGGAGAGAGGTGCTCTCATGCTATACAATCTTTCACAAAGATAAAGTCATGTTATGACTATGCACAAAATTCTTACCCAAGGTGCCACCCTCTTTTCACTTAAAGCAACCTACCTACCTTCTTTCTTCCCAAAACCACATGGTAATCAATAAGAAGCCACACTGCACACATTGGATATCAGATGAGCATTAGCCTTTTACACTGACGGAACCAAATCTTCAATCATTGTATTAATTCCTTCTTTGTTGTGGAGAGATCAAAGAGATCAGCTGTATCCAAACAATGTCTCTCTAAATGGATCTGAGTGCATCCACTTCTGTAATCACCAACACAAACTGCGACCCTCACCTGGAACTTGAATGAATTCCATTCGCTTGCTGTCCACCTCGATCACTTTTCTGAACAACATCCACAGACACTTTTTGCCAACAATATGCAGTTACCCACAATATGGTATCAGATGCCCTACTAGGACACACTGTCCTATTAGCCTTAGTAGATGTCACTGCAAAGCCCCAGCCTTCCATCTAGGGGCACTGCTCTACATTCACCTACAGTCATGCATCCATAGGGACACTGCTCAAAGAAGGGGTTACTCACTCTGTGCAATAACTGAGGTTCTTCAAGATGTGTGTTCCTATGGTGCTCCACTACCCACCCTCTTGTCCTCTGCTTATGTGTGTTACTATTGGTGCTCCACTGCCCACCCACCCGCCCTCCCTTCGGATTCGTAATTCAAACATAGACTGCGGTACAGAAAGAACTGAGGGTGGTTGGACCGTAGTGCCATATAGATACTGCTCATGGTGTGAGATGGGGAAGAGCACATGTGCAGCCCAGTGGGCATTGCCACTGAAGATCTCCAGTCCCAGGCACAGGAGGAGTTACCACACCTACACTGGAACACCCATAGAGACATACATCTTGAAGACCCCCAGTTACTACACAGGGTGAGTAACCTCTTCCTTATGATTTTAATAATAGAAATTAGAATTGTGGTTAGGATTTTCAAAACACATAAAGGACTTAGGACCACACTGACTTCCAGTGAGACTTGTGCATCTAAGGGTTTGTTACACAGCATTCCATGCTTTTCATTGAACTGTAGCAGTGTCCAACCAGAATATCGCTGCATGACCAGTTGGCATTCTGGCTTGCAGCATAGTAATTTGCCATGTGGAAAAGCCCTGAGTCACTTAGTCCTTTTTTCAAAATTCCTCCCTGAATGTTTAAATTCCTGCATATTGAGGTTTACCTCACACTTTCATTTCAAATTAGTTGTGAACTAGCTGATTGGGTTTTGTGGGGTGTGTGGGTGGGGAGAATAGATAAAAATGGGGTGATCCCTTGGCTCAGTCATCAAATTTGATGTAATCTCTCCAAGATAAATTAATTGACCACCACATGGGCTACTATCTAAGATGATTTGGATGAGAACTTAAAAGCAAGCTCCTATCTGTTTTTGTGGTCAGTAAATATCTCCTCATATAGGATTTATGAGACTGTTATGGTGTATGTGTCCAGAAATTTGCCCTCTTGTCCATTCTGCTTTGTGCTGTGTATTGACTGGTGGCTAATATGGCTGTACTTGTGTGCGTGTGTGTCTGAAGTAATTCAATTATTTATATGCTATGTATTGTACAGATAAGGATAATAAAAGTTGTATATGAGGAGTCTGATTTTTGAAATTGGGCATGTGCTATTACCTGGTCCTATGCCACTTGTGCACGTGCAGACTGAGTACGTATCTGTACAAACAAGATATACAAGTGGCTGTGGGTACACAGAAGCTGAATATTGATAAAAATACAAGTAGCATTTGTTCCCTTCCTTGAAAATCAGGCCCTAAATATCCAGATAGAGTCAAGATATTAGTTACGATATGTAAATTATTTTCACTTCATTAAGAAAGAGATGAAACCCTATATGTTGCTATACCGATGTGGGCACTTTCTGCCCATGTAATTTCTAAATGTGTTGCAGGTTGTCACTGGCATATTTTTTTCTATGCTTCACTAGAGATTTGTACATATGAAATCAATCACCCCAGCTCCTGGCACGTATAATGAACCACGCTCAGCTCTCGAATCCTTGAAGAAAACATCAGGAATGAAAAAGATCCCATTTGGTCAAAGTACTGTTCGATTCACTCAGGACTCCAGGCTAGAAAAAACACCAGGTTTGCATTTAATCCAAGTACTGCTGGTATTTAGTTTACATGATCCAATATTAGGCAGATTGATATTCTAGGAAGTTAGCAATTAATCTTAAAGTGTACTATTAAAATACGGTAGGCATTAGGGTAAAATACACATATCAAACCGCGCTCTTGTTTATATTGAAGTCTGGAAGGAGCCCAAAGGGAAACAAATGTAGTCTTCCAGTCAAGATTTTGTTAGCTTGGTGTTTCCAGGTAATTTTATACTGTTTGTTTAAAGTGATAAATGTAGGCAATATTATTTGCACCTGCTGGGTTTACTGATCCTATAGAAATCCTAACTAAAATAAACATAATTTGAATTGCATATGTGGGCAGTGGTTTTTTCTTTTTAATTTGTGCTGTTATTTAATAAGTATTCTCTTTGAGAAGTGTAGACTGTGTAGATTTTTCATAACAGCAGAATACTTAAGGAGTTTGCCTGGGATCTGTCCGAGAGGAGCCCAGGTGAGTGCTACGTGAGAGGAGCTGTGTTGTGTGTTAGAGGGGTGAGTATCTGAGAGACCATTTGTGTGACTATTGCAAGTTACAGCTGACTGTGTGTGTGATTGTGACTGGGGCAGTTACAGGGACTGTTTGGTAGCTGACCATGTGTGTGATTGATTGAAAAGTGTGAATTGGAGTGCTTTGTTCCAGGTGGGCCTTGAGTGGTTGATTGCAGAGGGAGGCATTGAGCCGGGGCAACTGCTTCGTGTCAGCAGCCTTATAAGAAGCAGCCAGTTGCGAACCGAGTGAGCTACAAACAGAGAAGAGGCAAACAGAAGGAGTTTGCCTGGGGGTTCACCTGGAGGGAGAGCCCACAGAGGATTTTTGCCTTTCAGACTTAGGTGAGCAGTAAATACAGCATCTGAAGAGGCTCTCAGAGGAAAGATATGGAAAGTGAGCGATCTGCTGTTGTCACTTTCACTGGCTGTGCTATGTTTGTCTTCCTCCCACAGCACAGAGCCAGCTTCATCTGTACAAAGTGCAGGCTGGTTTCCATAGTGGAAGAGAAGGTTAAATGACTAGAGACCCAAATATCAACCCTGCATTGCATTAAAGAAAACAAAGTCTTTCTCGATTGAAGACATGATTTGTTACTGCAGGCACAGTGTGAGGAAGATTCAGAGAAGACAGTGCAGGGGAAACTGAAGAACAGGGAAGAAAATTGGCAGCGTGTGACCTCCCAAAGAAAGAGAACTTATATGCCCATCATGCAGATAGAGGTAAGGAATCCTTTTCAGGCCCTCTGCACAGGTACTGCAGCGGAGAATGATTTGGAAGACTCATCTAAGGGAATGGATCAGAAGGAGACCCTGTTGATCAGAAGGCAAGGGATGCATTGTCCTAGGGATGGGAGTCCTACGACTACCACTCCCAAGAGGAAGAGAAGGGTGATGGTGGTTGGGGACTCCTTCCTAAGGGGGACGGAGTCATGCATCTGCCGTCCGGACCGGAAAACTAGAGGAGTGTGCTGCTTGTCTGGAGCTAGGATTCAGGATGTGATGGAGAGACTGCCGAGACTCATCAAGCCCTCAGACAGCTACCCCTTCCTACTTCTCCATGTGGGCACCAATGACACTGCCAAGAACAATTTTGAGCGGATCACTGCAGACTATGTGGCTCTGGAAAGAAGGATAAAGGAGTTTGAAGCACAAGTGGTGTTCTCATCCATCCTCCCTGTTGAAGGAAAAGGCCCAGGTAGGGACTGTCACACTGTGGACGTAAATGCGTGGTTATGCAGGTGGTGTCGGAGAGAGGGCTTTGGATTTTTCGATCATGGGCTGTTGTTCCAGGAAGAAGGATTACTAGGAAGAGATGGGATTCACCTAACGAAGAGATGGAAGGGTATCTTTGCAGACAGGCTGGCTAACCTAGTGAGGAGGACTTTAAACTAGGTTCAATGGGGGATGGAGACCTAAGCCCGAAGGTAAGTGGGGAAGTGGACACCACAAGGAAGCAGAAGGAGGGTGCAACAGGGGAGGCCTCCTGATTCATACTGAGAAAGTAGGGCAATTGGCTAGTTATCTCAAGTGCCTATACACAAATGCAAGAAGCCTGGGAAACAAGCAGGAGGAATTGGAAGTCCTGGCACAGTCAAGAAACTATGACATAATTGGAATAACTGAGACTTGGTGGAGTAACTCACATGACTGGAGCACTGTCATGGATGGGTATAAGCTGTTCATGAAAGACAGGCAGGGGCAAAAGAGTGGAGGAGTTGCACTGTATGTAAGAGAGCACTATGATTGCTCTGAACTCCAATATGAAACTGGAGATAAGCCAGTTGAGAGTCTCTGGGTTAAACTTAGAAGCAAGAACAATAAGGATGATGTCGTGGTGGGTGTCTGTTATAGACCACCAGAGCAGGAGGGACGAGGTAGATGAGGCTTTCTTCAGTCAACAGGGAAAGTTTCCAGTTCACAGGACCTGATTCTCATGGGGGACTTCAGTCACCCTGACATCTGCTGGAAGAGCAATACAGCAGAGCATAAACAATCCAGGAAGTTTTTGGATAGTGTTGTGGACAACTTCCTGGTGCAAGTGCTGGAGCAACCAACTAGGGCTGTTCTCCTCTTGACCTGCTGCTCACAAACAGGGAAGATTTGGAAGGGGAAGTAGAAGTGGGTGGCAACCTAGGCAGCAGTGACCATGAGATGGTAGAGTTCAGGATCCTGGCAAAAAGAAGAAAGGAGAACAGCAGGATATGGACCATGGACTTCAGAAAAGCAGACCTTGACTTCCTCAGGGAGCTGATGGGCAGGATTCCCTGGAAGGCTAATATGAGGGGGAAAGGATTCTAAGAGAGCTGGCTGTATTTTAAAGAAACCTTATTGAGGGCACAGGAACAAACCATCCCGGTGTGCAGAAAGAATAGCAAATATGGTAGGCGACCAGCTTGACTAAACAAAGAAGTCTTTGGTGAACTTAAACCAAAAAAGAAGCTTACAAGAAGTGGAAGCTTGGTCAGATGACTAGGGAGGATTATAAAAATACTGCTCGAACATGCAGGAATGACATCAGGAAGGCCAAAGCATAATTGGAGTTGCAGCTAGCAAGGGACGTGAAGGGGAACAAGAAGTTTTTCTACAGGTATGTTAGCAACAAGAGGAAGATTAGGGGAAGTGTGGGCCCCTTACAGAATGTGGGAGGCAACCTAGTGACAGAGGATGTGGAGAAAGCTGAGGTACTCAATACCTTTTTTGCCACTGTCTTCACAGACAAGGTCAGCTCCCAGACTACTGCACTGGGCGGCACAGAATGGGGAGGAGGTGAACATCCCACAGTGCTGTAGGAACAGGTCCAGGACTATTTAGAAAGATTGGACATACACAAGTCCAGGGGGCTGGATGCAATGCACCCAAGGGTGCTGAGGGAGTTAGTTGATGTGATTTCAGAGCCATTGGCTATTCTCTTTGAAAGCAAGTGGCAATTGGTGGAGGCCACTGATGACTGGAAAAAAGCAAATATAGTGCCCATCTTCAAGAAAGGGAAGAAAGAGGATCCAGGGAACTACAGGCCGGTCAGCCTCACCTCAATCCCTGGAAAAATCATGGCGCAGGTCCTCGAGGAATCCATTTTAAGTCACCTGGAAGAGAGGAAGGTGATCAGGAACAGTCAACATGGATTCACCAAGGGCAAATCATTCCTGACCAACCTGATTGCTTCCTATGAAGTGGTGACTGGCTCTGTGGATGTGGGGAAGGCAGTGGATGTGATGTACCTTGACTTTAGCAAAGCTTTTGATATGGTCTCCCACAGTATTCTTATTAGCAAGTTAAAGAAGTATGGGTTGGATAAATGGACTATAAAATGGACAGAGAACTGGCTAGAGCATAGGGCTCAACGAGTAATGATCAATGGTTCCATGTTTAGCTGGCAGCTGGTCACAAGTGGAGTGCCCCAGGGGTCAGTCCTGGGGCCGGTTTTGTTCAACATCTTCATTAATGATCTGGAGGATGGGGTAGATTGCACCCTCATCAAGTTTGCAGATAACACTAAGCTAGGGGGACTGGTAGATACCCTGGAAAGGAGGGATAGGATACAGAAGAATCTAAACAAATTGGAGGATTGGGCCAAAAGAAATCTGATGAGGTTCAACAAGGACAAGTGCAGAGTACTGCACTTAGGACAGAAGAATCCCATGCACAGCTACAGATTGGGTACCAACGAGCTGGGCAGCAGTTCTGCAGAAAGGACCTGGGGGTAACAGTGGATAAGAAGCTGGATAAGAGTTAGCAGTGTGCCCTGGTTGCCAAGAAGGCTAATAGCATATTGGGCTGCATTAGTAAGAGCATTGCCAGCAGATCGCGGGAGGTGATTATTCCCCTCTATTTGGCATTGGTGAGGTCGCATTTGGAGTATTGTGTCCAGTTTTGTCGCTCTCCTCCCCTCTCCCTCCAACCCCCAACCACAAAAAGGATGTGGAGAAGTTGGAGAGAGTCCAGTGGAAGGCAACCAAAATGATTAAGGGGCTGTAGCAGAAGACTTATGAGGAGACAGTGAGGGAACTAGGCTTGTTTTGTCTGCAGAAGAGAAGAATGAAGGGGGGAGGTGGTGAAATCTCCATCTTTAGAGGTTTTTAAGATGCAGCTTGACATAACCCTCGCTGGGATTATTTAGCTGAGGTTAGTCCTGCTTTGAGCAGGGGACTGGACTAGATGACCTCATGAGGTCCCTTCCAACTCTAATGTTCTATGATTCTATGATTCTCTATGCACTATCTTAACATGGAGAGTGTAGTTCTACCTGATATCTACTGTATATAGTAAATTAACATCTGCCGGTGAGGTTTTTGTTTGTTATGCCTGCCTGGAAAGGTCATAGCCAGGTAAAACAACATATTCTGGTGGTGCACTCCCCACTTACTGCAGGGCCCTGGAGGAGGAAAGTGTACAATGGTTGTATTAGAGATTCACAAGGTCCATAATGAGGGCACATGGTATCTACTGATGACAGTTGTTTTAGGGGTCTGTCCTTTGTTTACAGCTCCCTCCCCCAACACTTTGGTGAATCCTACTGTGTGCATCTGGATGGGTTTAGATTTTTTTTTCCCTAGAAGCATGAGAGGAAAAAAAAAGGGGAAATAACATAAAATTCACCATTATGGATCTAAAACCCTTCATTGCCCTTTGGCCCCTTACTGGGTTGAAAAAACATCCCTTGAAAATATTTCTTTCCCAATATATGGTTCCCCTCCCCATTCACTCTCCCTTCTATTCCTCTCACCCTTGAATACAGGCCTCAGTTCCTGTCCTGCCTGTCTGAAAGGGGTGTGGTTTCAGCCAGAACCTTTCTCTTACCACAGGTTTTTGGAGTCTTCAAGGGGTGAAGCTGGGAGCCCTCTGCCAGAAACTAGGGAAGGAATCAGATAGGAGAGGAGCTGCTATGCTCTGATTATGGTCAGTGGTGATATCACAGTAGAGATGGTACAATTAAAGCTAAAAAGTCTTTTGTATCTTCTTCACAAATTTACCTTTTAGGCTTGATCTCTAAGCCCAGAAGTAAATTTTTCTTTCAAAGATTTATAAAAGTGAGGAAAAGTTTGACCATCTTTGAGTTATCTAGAGCTCAGATAATTCAGGAATGAATTTGTTTGAAAACTTCAGACTTTAATGTAGGCTATGTATGTCTAGTCTGCTATTTTTAGCCCTGCGAGCCCAAGTCTCCTGACCTGGGCTTTGAGACTGTGTCTTGGGTTTTTTTTTAAACATAGTGTAGATGTACTTTAAGAGTCAAAGGATTCAAATCCTTCTTCTGATTGATGGTGGAAGATGATAGGATCACATGTGATTCATACAGTGAAAAAACCACTTTAAAACAGATTTTGTACTTAAAAATTATATGTAAATATACATGTTCATGTAACCTGGTGGGTGGGAGGACAAGTGTGTGTAGGTATGTGTTGTGTCCCCTGAGTATGTTACCCATAAAGTATGTGGGTTTGTGATAACTATTAGATTGAAAGCTTGGCTTTTTAGCACAAGTTATAAGAACTCATGCTTTTAGCTCTGGCAGTCACCAGTCTCCGACGTTGGCTAAGATGGTGGCTATCATATTTTCAGGTGTTCTATGTTGGCATGTTTGAAGGTTGAGTGTTGTGCTTCATACTGGAAGATTTTTGTTAGGAGTGCCAATTGGTTCGCATCTGTGCACATTGTGTCCCTGTGTTTTAGTGTTTTGTTTTCAAAATTACTAAAAATATTTAGTTTTGAGAAACAAGAAATGATAGGCCAGGTTTTACTGTTTCTCTTACTGCCAACTCAAGGATGTGGCTTCCACTATTGAATAACAGGGGTTCTTTTTTACATACTTTAGGGGACACCATGATGAAAACCAAGCAAAATAATCACAATTAACTATGGCTATTATATTATTAAAGAAAGGAAAAGAAAACATTAAACAACACAAATGCCTAACTGGTTATTTCTGTTACAATCTCTTCTGCATATCTCTCTATCAAGAGCTTTTAGCAGAGATTACACCCCTGAGAGTTAACACATCTGAGATATGCTTTCCTCTTGGCAAGTGAGGACCAGAGTATATTGTTTCCCAAAATCATTGTGAATTCATTCTTTAGTATATCCTTAGAAAACTAAGAATGTTTATAGATGGCCAAAAAAACTTTGTTTCAGGACAGGTGGACCTGTTGGTTATTAATAAACAATCAGCGAGTTTATAGTTGACAAAGTAAGCAATCTTAACTACATCCTATGAAACAGAAAAAATATTTAAATCGGTTAATTAGAAGAAGCCATTTAAGGAGCTGTCTTGATACAGGCCAATTAACCAATATTAAAATCTTCAGTCCAATTAAATCCCACTATTTCTCTGTTTCCTGATGTTTAGTGCCTGTATATTCTCCAGGAATACATGTTCTAACCACTTGCTGATTAACAGGAGAAATTGTTAGTCTTTTAAAATTACAGTAGTGTTTCAATATTCCAGCAAAATCAGTGAGTTTTAAATCTAATGCTTTGGAAATGTTTTACTTAGCCACCACTCCACCAGAGCAAAGACTGCTTCAGTTCAGTACCTTTGCTTCAAGGCGTACTTCTCCTTGATATATGCAAAGCAGCCACTTGGAGCTCCATGCATACCTTCATAAGAAACTACTAACTCTTCATGCCTCCTCAGCTGATGCATTCTTTGTGTCTGCAGTCCTTAGGTCCTCATTATGCAAGGGTCCTTGCACCAACCTTCTTCATGAGCACTGCTTGTCAGTCACTTTCAATGGAATACAGAGGATCCGCACTCAAATAAGAAAGATTACCTACCTTCCAGAACTGCAAATCTTCAAGATGTGTGGTCCCTATCTATATTCCACCATCTTCCTTCCTTTTCCTCTGCTTTGGATCATAATTTGAATTGTGGTAGAGAAGAAACTGGAGGGGTCTGCACCACCCCTTATGCCCTTGGTTCGGCATATGAGGAAAGAATATGCACAGGCACAGACTGACAGACACTACTAGCAAGAATCTTTTGGTCTGAAGCACATGTGTACACACAATGGAATATACATAGGGCCCAGGTCTCCAAAAACTTCACTTATGAAAAGTAGGTAAACTCTTTATCAGCTAGTATATTGTAGGCATGTGCACTCAGCTACTGCAACTGCTCCCTGATCTTTCCCATTTCCAGGAGTCTCTGTGGAGCAAACTGGGAAGTTAGTGATGTGTGGTCTGTTGATGTAATTGGCATAAAAGCGTATGAGGTCGCTGTTAAGGTTTTGCAAATCTGAGTGCAAATTTGATGAAGTTGTGATGTATATTAATTTGGTCTCTGTTGGAGATGGAAGTGAAAGCCTTATGGAGCACTATCAATAGTATTGTAGGCAATATGAAGATGGAAAGGAATGCACAAGTAATTCCCTTAGCTTCTTACTTCCATGTTTTTAAGATTTTGGGTGGATGCAGTGCGTCCTGATGCTACCTTAACTGCCACTAAATTAAGTTTTTGTTTTCTAATATCTAATAACATTCCTGTATGTGCTATATTCCCTAAGTGTTCACTCAGGGTACAACTCACCCTTGTGCAGTGTCCAATTTTGAGAACTTAAGTGGTATGTAGGCCTTATCTGTGCCCTGTTCCCAGGGATGAGTTTCACCCTATGTCCTGCTCTGCCACACTTACTCATGTGGAGTAGTCCCTTTTTCTTTGAGTCATCCCAATTATTAAACTGTTGTTTCATTCTTCACTAAATCCACATTATCACAATCCCAGAGCTGCCAGTAGTCCTGGGTAACTACTGTCATGGGCAGTGGGGCTACATCCACAGTAAGATGCTATTCAGTGTGTGTAAGGGTGGGTGTGCCGAAATCTAAACTAACACTACTAGCATTGAGGTAGTTATTTAGTGATCCAATGCAAAACGAGGGAAAACTTATCAGAGTGATTACTTGTATATATTTCTGAAATATAACTGGTCATTTTGCAAATCAGAATCCCTCAGACCACAGAGTCCATACATTTATATAACTGGCAGATAACTTCACTGATGTGGGTCAGTAAATATATGGCATCCCTGTTTTGGTTGAGACAATTTCATTACAGTGTGTCAACATAACAATTTTTTAAGTGAATATTAAAAGATAATGTATTTCTAATAACTATTTATGATAAAAAATATGCTGACTCATAACTCTATTGTGACTTTTTCAGGTCCAGCATTCTATAATATTCTCAACTATAGTATTGAAAGAGAGAGTTTTAAAAAAGCTTTCTTGGAGAGTACAAAGAAAGGAGCATTTGGATCTTCAGCTCCTCGACCTCTATATGTTTTAAAGAGGGGAGCTTTCTGTACTCCCGGGCCAGCTGATTATCAGGTAACTTGAAGCTATTACCTTTCAAAAATGGTAAAGAAAGGTTCTTGGTCTGTCAGGATACTGTTCAAGTAAAATGCCTCAGGATTTTGAAAATGTTTCATGAAGGTTTTTTTAGAAATCAAATGTATATTCTTAAAAATGTTATCGCTTCTGGCCTTGGATTCCGAGTAGATCATCTAGTCTGATTTCTTGTATGTCACAGGCCATGGACACTACCCAGCTCCTGCACACTAAACCCAATAGAAATGAGACCAAATGAGACCTACAAGGTCACTGCCAATCTGAAATGGGGGAAAATTCCTTCCTCTCAGAGCCCTTATCCACCCTGACCAGTGTCCCAATTTGCAATACAATACACATTGTGAAGAAGAGACAAATAATGATCAGTAAATAATAAACACACATACTTGTACAGTATAGATTCATAAATGCATGTTTAAACATTTCACTATTTTCCCAGAAATTGGACTCCAACTTTACTGGAATAACTGAGCTAAGGGGGAAACCAAAATAAAAAACCCACTTCAGACATTTTGAACTCAGAATGCCAAAATCCCACTTTGTTTCTAAAAATGCTGTGTAGGTATGTTACTGAAATGCTTAGCTTTATCAGTCAAGTCAGAATTTTCTCAGTCCAAGTTAAGTAGCATGAGCATATTTTTGTAATATGCCATATATTCACCATGGTATGACAATTTGGCCTAATGCTGGTTAATTTGGGTTCATAGTCAGACTAATTCATGTGGGATCAAATTCTGCCCTCACACACATGCACACAATTCTTAAAATGAGCAAGGATTACTATCAAATTTCCAGTTAGAATCAGGCTGGGCACCAGTTAATTAACAAAGCTAAAATAAAAAAAAAAAAAAAGTAAAGCAGATAAGTTTGGTGATATTTCAAAAGGGTGGAGGTGGCATCCCTTCATATCAGGTTGCACTGATTTGCCCAGATAGTTTCCATTTGGCCATGCCATAATGCAGACAACCGGATACTGAAAAAATTTAACAATTCTATGTTTCTTGTTCACTGGGACTTATTTGGAAATATAACACATCTCTAATAATGGTTAACAATATTCCTACCCATCACTGGGACAATAGACTTAAATTTCTGTTCTTTCAAAGATGATTCAAACATTAATAAGGCTTGAACAGATGATAATGCAAAATAAGATTTCTACAAGCAACTGTTTCTCTCCAGAGTCATATACTATGCCAGAACATATACCTTCATGCTGCTTTGTGCAAGAGACTTTTGAATCATTGATTACAAACAAGCAATACATGCAGGTTAACTGTTAATTTTTCCTCGGGTGTTCTAGCCACACAACCTTTATGCAAAGGCATTAGCTAGATATACCAGTTTTTACCTTAGGATTTCTATACTGGAAAAACTTGTTTTTATAAATTAGCACTGCTATTGTATTACCCTTTAATTACTGCAGTGATAAACACATGAGGCATCACTGTCATTTACACTAAAATCTCTTTACCTCACTCTGGCAGGAAAAGAAGCCTTAAATAAAGTAAATTTACACTTTACGTAGTAGAGTGAAGGGGCCTTATCTTAAATTGGGATCAGTTTCCAGATCTTCCTATGTTTGACATGTTAATTCAAGTTCAACAGCAAAAATTATAAAATATGTAAAATAAATAAATATTTCATACATACAGATAGTCGTCATCTGTCCGCTACATTTTTTTCTTGATTTTGGAGATGTTCTTTGCATCCCTACATGGTACACTGACAGAGGGATTGAAACCTGGGCTTATTGATCTAAAAGCTGGGCCTTTGCTGTCTGAGATGGAAGACCATCACTTCATGTCACATCAACTCAAAGGCTGAGCAGATACATTAAACTCTGGTCTAGACATTAGAGAGGGACAGAGAGCTATGCTGAGTAAGTGTGTGAATAAAACTGTATTTGAGAGGTCTGTGAGTTCCTTAGGCTCATGTTGCAATCCATCCTCATATCTTTCTTTGTTCTTGTTTTATCTTGTTCCCACAAAGATTTTTCACTAGCGTCCAGTTCCTCTCAAACTTGGGCATCCAGTTCTTTGCTCCACAGCAGGGTCTCTTTCCAGTCCTTTCCTCTGGTTCCAAGCTTACTTCTCAATCCTTATTTGTATAACATGCACCCTCACTGGTTCTCAGTGCTTAGGTTTTTGTAAAATAAAATTAAACATTTGTGAAGGCTAAAGAATGTTCTGCCTTCTTCAGAAGGTCCCTGTAATAATTCATAGTTTTTGATTAATTTACAGTAATTCCTTCTCCAAGTTTCAAATATGATGTCTCGGGTGGTGGAACCAGAGGGGTAAGAGGGGCTAGTGCCTTTGTAGTGTAAATATTGTGGGGGCTCCACCCCTGCTTAAACTCATGAACACCCGTGTGTGGCAGGGAGCAGGACCCAGAGGGGATGGAGCAGATGGAGTGGTGCCTGAGATTGGGCTAGAGATCAGGGAGTGGAACCTGGAGGGGTTGTAGCAATCTCAGGAGCAGATAGGAACCTCCAGGATCCTCCTTTCTAGCCTGGAGCCAGCTGCTGCCAAGTCTTATTACCTTCCTTCACTCCCCCTCGTTTCCCCCTGCCCCACCATTTACAGCGAGCTTCTGCCCCTTCTGCTCCCCTCTGCTGGGATTGTATTATTGATTAGGCTGCTGCCAGGCCTTTTCTATATACGGAGTAACTTTTAAGCTAAGTAGTCTAAGTGTTTGAGTGTTGGTTAAGTAAACGTCAACCTCAATATCACAGACCTTAGTTAGTAACATCTTCATTTCTGCTCTTCTTTTTTGCAAAATTCTTGGTCAGGAACAAAATAATTTAGATCCAAAACATAATTTTTCTCTGTGACAGCTGGGAGCGCTATTCAGGTCTCCATGGTTAGATTCTCTGTGGTCTCTTTCACAGACATATACCTTATGCCCAGTTAAGTAATGAGGACTCCAGCCTCCTTAGAAATTATCCAGTAAGATTTCAGGGCTTTCAGCTAAATCAACCAATCATGAAAGAGTGTAGTAACTCATGTCTTAGCTGTTGGTAAATTTATGTTGGGTTTCTGGAATTAGAGAGTACTCAGCATTGCTTTCTGTTAATACTGTGATAATCAATACTACATTCAAGGATGCTTCTTACACAGTAAAGTTAGGCTGAGGCAAGTAAACAGAAGAGGGACTACAGTAATTTTCTAATATTCTTGTTTTAAAATGAAGAGCACAGTAAGTGTTTTTTAAATTTTTGTTCTAAAATACTTTTTATAAATGGAAAAGTACAACATTCCTAGATTTCAGCATTCAAGTTAAGATATAAATATCTCAAAATTAAAACTAAACTTAAACAACAAATTAAGTGCTTCTCTTGCATTCTCAAGTAATTAACGTTTTCACTCACGGGATGGCGCTCTGTCTCTCAAGTTCTGTATTATCAATTATATCAATTATACCTAAGAACCCCATTATTGCTCCCTGACAGCTTACTTTAACAGAATTATAATCATATGGGAAGGAAGAGAAAACATATTACTAAATTTGTTAGATGTAGGGACAGTTTTCTCCAGCGTTTGTCAAACTTAGTTCCCCTAGGTCTTAATCAAGCAAGCTGAACAATAAACATACATTATCATTAGAACTCATTATAGAAAAATTTAGATCTAACAGTCTCTTGATATAAGTGGAGGGGGGCAAACTAAGGTTTCTTGGGGATATAGCCAGGCCTGTGCACTGAAATCAGTGGCTGGCAGTGTTTCATAGCACCTCTATTCAGTTTTAAAAGTGACCACTAAAACCTAATAGAACATGAAACTTAAAAACCCCCCAAATCACTACATCTTTTAACAAAAGACATTCCCCAAAATAACTGGTATTTCTGGCATTCATGTACTGATTGGTTAAGAGAAATTAATAACAAAATATTGATACCTTAATCTATGGTAAACCCCCACATAAAAATCTCCTTAAACTAACTGCAGTACATAACAAATGAAGTACAGTGACTGAAAAAGAACAAAAATTGCAGTTAACATTTCAAAATGCTACATCCATTCTCAAGACCATAGCTTTCAGTGTTGGCCACAAGAAATGTTACAGAAGTTGAAAAATTATTATTCTACTTGGAGTAATGTAGCTCATGAAAACTGCTTCCTGTTCTTTCATTTCCTGCATTTAAATTTTTGTGCATAAAGCTTTTAAATAGACAAAGTTGGCAGCACATAAAGGTTTCCAGTGCAGAGTTTATATGATGTCACAAGATCAGTGGGGAGATTACCAGGATCTGAAAAGCATAATTTATCATAGATTCCCAACCTTGGGTGAGTGGGCCTCATGTGTATGGGTCATCAGACTACTTGGGGGACAGGCAGGGAGATCATACATTCCGTTTTGACCGGGACAGTCCCCTTTTAAAGTCCTGCTCTGCGTGTCCTGATTTTTTGGGGGGCAAAACTGGGCATTTTTTCCTTTTGATGCCTTTTCCCTATTGATGGCAAGACCAAATGGGACAAATGCCCAGTTTTGCAAAAAAACCAAAAACCGCAAGTTGGGTCTCATTCTTCTCTCCTTCTCCCCCGGCCCTCCCCCCCGTAGTGTGGAGGAACTTCCAGGCCGGGGGAACAAGCGGCAGCACATGGCAGGGCTCAGGAAGGCAGTGAAGTCTGGTAGCTCAAGCCAGCCCCATGTACAGGAGGGCTCAGGCAGCTCCGTGCGTGTGTGTGGGGGGGCAGGTTCAGGCAAGCGATGCACGTTTTCTTATTTTCCCTTTGGGAAATATGGTTACCCTAGGGAGAGGGGGATATAGGTTAGAAAGAGGAAGAGTGCACTTGAGGAAACTGCATGGATCTGAGGAAACCCACCTTTCCCCACAACAAATGTAAGCCTGTAGCTGTGAATAAAGATGCTGTAAGTATCTTGAAAAGCACCCTTTTTCCTTTTCTGTTCCCATTGCAATCCCTACTGCAGTTAGCTCTGGGTAAAGTTTCTGAGAACAAGTTTGCAGGCTCAGGAAGTAGTCTATTTGCTCAGTGTTTTCTTCCCTGCTTCTGTGGTGCTTTTTGTGCTGTAAACCCGTGTGATATTTATAAGTATCCATGTATGTCACAGTTTTAAGTGTTGCATGTTACAGACCTTTTTCTTGTGGAAATGGACATTACAAGCTCTGCAAGTGTTCTAACGTAGGCCTTTTTAGTTTTGTAATTAGAGCAGCTAAGGTGCATGCATTAAGGCCTTACGCATGTGTTTAAGTCATGGCTGTCACCTTGTAGCTGCTATACTTTGTGAGTTTAAAAGCCTCCCATTACAATAATACATGTGATATGAAGTCAGTGCAATTTAAGAATATGCTTGTGTGCTTCCCTGAATCAGGTCCTAAGAGCTTAATACATAACCTGAAATCAAACATATTTTTGATGTTAGGCTAATGTAGCTTATAATTTAGGTAGATGTTTTAAAATATTTTTATTTTGTGTGTGTATAAATAAAGGTTCTTTGAACATCTAAGGCCCCCTTCTAACTTTTTTTTCTCTTTCCTTTAAGGAAACCCAGATAAATTAGTTTTCATATTGTTAATATAAAATTTATAGTTTTATATAAAGTTGATAAAATTAAACATTCAAACAGGAACTTTAAAAGTTTAAGTGCTCATAGTAAAAAAAATGAGTGTTGCTGCATAACAATTTTCTATTCCTATTTCTCTTTTTAGATGGTTACTTTTATATTTTACTGTTTATATTGTTACATGTTTGCAATAAAAAATAAAGGATGAGCAATAGAGCCAAGCTGTCATAATCTTAGTTTTTCATTTGCTAAGATTTGAGCACTGAACAACATAGTCTTAAACAAATTCATGATATTAATGTAAAGTTAGGCTTCACGAGGTTTACTTGGCTGGGAGGAGAGAATGTGAAACTATTTGTATTTGTATGCACAGAAATGGAATGTATCCATTCATTTTAATGAAAACAGAACTAAAGTGAATCAAAACTACAAAACAAATGATAGATTCTGGAACAGAGTTTTTTTTAAAGACTAACATGTCTTCATACTTTGGAATACTCAGGTCAAAGGGAGCACTGAAGAACCATATAAACAACATAAGCAATTATCACCTGTCCTCTTGTCATCAACAGAAAGAACTCCAGTAGGTGCCCTGGTAAGATAACTGTCCATATTGCTTAGGTTGTCTTTTTATATTACTGAATTCCCTCTAATATTTTAAACTTGTGAATGCAAACAAGATTTGTGGGGTCAAATTCTTTGCAAGCTAAAGTCCACTGACGTCAGTAGAATTATGCCTGCAGAAAATCTGTCATGTGTTTTCTGTGGAGTGTATAAATTTATAGCAATGAAAATGACATCTTCTAGAATGGTATTATAGTACTTTCAATATTATTTTCTTTCTCATTCTTTGTGTCCTAACATGATTTTTGGTTTTTGTAACCATTGCTGTACACTGAGCAGTGGGTTTTTTATTGAGCTGTGTTGTTCAGGTTTTCTTTCTAAGAGGTTACAGTTAATTTAGAATGCAGCAATGTGCATGAGTAGTTCTACTTAGTTCTTACAATATGCGTTACCTTGCATTCATCAACAAAGATTATCTCCCATTGTGCTACTCTTTCACTTGTGCATGTGAGTTCCTTGCAAAGTTCATAATGGTCTTCTGAGATCTTGACTATCCGAAATAATTTTTGTGTCATCCACAAATTGGCCACCTCACAAGTTACCACCTTTTCCAGATCACTATTAAATGTAATAAAGAACATCTTTTCTCATGTGGAATATTGGGGAACTGTACTATTATTCTTTGCTTTCTGTCTTAGCCAGTTTCCAGTCTATGGCAGTATTTTATCACCTCCTGATTATTTTTTTTTCTGTAAAAGTCTTTTATGAGAGACTTTTTCAAAGGCACTTGGAAACGCCTAATATGCATTTTATCAGTGGTTTCCTCCTTGTCTATTATTTTGATGGTGTTCTTAAAAATTCCAGTAGATTAAAGAAGCATGATTGTCCTCTCAGGGATGTGCACAGGAATTTAAATTTGAATACTTTTGGAGGGTCATGTTAAATACACACAAATGAAAGGTTCACATGGCTCCCCCTTTCCTTCTGCCCTCTAGATTTCTTGGGATGCCTCTGGTGGGGATGCCCAACAGCAAGGAGGCAATGGATCTTCCTGGCAGTGGCTCTCTCCATGTCCCTGCAGCCCGGGAATAGAGGAAGCAGCAGGCTGCTGGCTGTCAGCTGAGCTCATCCTTCCCCCACCTCTACAGCAGCAGCCTTCTGCTTTTCCTTCCCTGCTGCTAGAATTCCAACACTGCTGCCTGCTTTGCAGACCACCCATTGTGGTGACTCGGGTGGAGGCAGAGGCAACACGTGGGCTCCAGCAGCAGGGCACAAGAAGCAGCAGGCTGCTGCTGTAGTGATGGGGGGAGGAGGAGTTCAGCTAGCAGCCAGGTGCCCTGCTTCCTCCCAAGCTTCAGGGACACATGGAGATTTTTTTGCGGCCCGTGCCCCTAGTTTGCCCCCTCCTACCCCGCCTTGTGCACACCCCTGTCCTCAGCAGAAGTTGTGCTGGCTTGTCCCTATTATCTTGTGTTTTCTGGGTCTTTTATGATTCTCTTTTTGCTGATCTTTTGAACCAGTTTACCTGGGACTTGACATAAGGTTTATTGATCTCTAATTCCTGTATGACCACAGACATTTCGTTAAAGAGAGGTACATTTGCTACCTTCCAATTCTTTGTTGTAGTAAGTGCTTTTAGTGTGAACTTGCATATTTTTGTTAGCAGTTCAATCATTTAATTACTTCATACACAACTCTTGGATGTATATCATTAGGTGCTGATGATTTTGTTTCTCTTTACTTTATCATTTTGTTCCAGCACTGCTGCTGCTTTTAACACCTCTCTCTCTGAGAGTACCCGTACTTTATTACTTAAAAATGGTAGCTTTGGGATCTTATATCTACCATACTTTATGCAGCTTTGTGCTGGTTTTACTTGGGCTTAATTTCCATTTGCTGAAGAATATGTTTGTCTCAAATTTGCCCCTTCAGCCTTTTGGTTTAATCATAATGGTATTTTTTTGTAACTTTCCTGTTTCCGCTTTTTTAATGGACTATGCATACCTTCTGTAACTTAGTTACAACATACTTAAGCAGCTCCATTCTAAAGGATTTTAATACCTTCACTTTTGACTTTAGAATCTTTCAAACTAGTGTGTTCATTTAAAAAAATATTGCTTTCTGAAATTTAATGTCGTACTACTAGTTTTTGAATGATTTTATGGCTCACGTGGTAGGATACATGATTCTTCCCATGTAGAAGCAGTGTTATGAAACAGAACATTTGTTTAGTTCTAAGCTGAACACATTTTATTTGAGAGAGACAGGGAAGGGGAGGTAATATTTTCTACGAGGCTGACTTCTCTTAGTGGAAAGGAGAAGATTTTGAGCTTCACAGACCTCTTCTGCGGATCTGGATTGCAGGCTACAACAACACTGCATGCAAACAACATTTATTTGAAAGTCATTGAATGACAGGAAATACAGAATTCTACAATACCACTTTTACAATAATTTTTAAGAGCACAGCTGGACTCAGACTTTAAGGTCAAAAGGGACCATTATGATCATCTAGTCTGACGTCCTGCACAGTGCAGGCCACAGAACCTCACCCAGTCACTCCTGTAATAAGCCCCTAACCTATGACTGAGTTATTGAACTCCTCAAATAATGATTTAAAGACTTTGAGGTATAAAGAATCCACCAGCAAGTGACCCGTGCTCCATGCTGCAGAGGAAGGTGAAAACCCCCCAGGATCTCTGCCAATCTGTCCTGGGGGAAAATTCCTTCCCAACCCCAAATATGGCGATCACCCAATCTCTGTGCATGTGGGCAAGACTCACCAGTCAGACACCCGGAAAGAATTCTCTGTAGTAACTCAGAAACCACCCCATCTAACATCCCATCACAGGCCATTGGGCATATTTACCACTAGTAGTCAAAGACCAATTAATTGTGAAATTAGGTTGTCCCATCATACCATCCCCTCCATAAACTTATCAAGTTCAGTCTTGAAGCATTTTATGGCATTTTATGACAATTAAAAATGTATTCTGGAAAATTAAGTTTTGAATGAATGAGTTGATATTAATCAGACCTCGTGAGATGCTCTGCAGAAAGTAGGCTCTCTTGACACAAATCAGCAAAGTAATCTCTTCTGTCATATATCTTCAAACTATTCTCTAAGCTCTGTGCACCTGTGAAGTCATTAGGTGGTGTACATAATATGTGCTTGGCAGGACGGTACTCAGAATTAGAAAATATAAGTTCCAGTAAACAATACAGCTGTACAGTATCTAGTGTAACAGTTCTTCAAGTATGTGTCATTGTAGATCCCACTGTAGGTGTGTATGCACCTCATGTCTGTGTGATCAGATTCTTTTGAATAGCAGTGTCTGTTGAGGCCACACGTGCTTCCTGTGCTGCCTCATGCCTCCGTGTGAGGACATAAAGGATGGCTCTGACTCTCCCCCAGTTCCCTCTTATCCCTAATGTTGGTGAGTGTTGCAGAGAGTGTCCAATCTGCTACTTTCTTTAGATACCCTAAACCCTTTTCCCAGACCAATGTGGTGAAGAAATCTTGTCTTTATACTTTCTTCTATAGGGTGTTTTATTAAGAAAGAAAGAAGAACAGATTTTGACCACTGAACCCTGTGCTGGGGTGTACATCTTACACCAGCATTGATAGGGTTAGTGAAGGTCTGAGAGGCCAAGGAGGTCACCTGGCTTTATGTGGGAGAAGGAGGACCAGGGTTAATTGAGGGTGAAGCCCAGCTTGGGAAGGGTTGGGCGAGCATTATAAAGGCAAGAAGCTGAGATCAGAAAGGAGTCTTCAGTCACTTCCTCGGAGGAGAGAGGTTGTCAGGGCAAGGAGGAGTAAGGAGTCTGGCAAGAGGTTAGAAAGTAGTGAAGTAGCCACGGGGAGTGTTGTAAGCTCCAGTAGTAAACCCTGAGTCAGGCAAGAGAAAAAGCTGGAGTCCAAGGAAACAGCAACAGGGATGGAGACTGAGCAGATCCACATTGCTGCTTATACAGTCCATGGGCTGCAACCTGGTGCAGAGTGAGCAACAACCAGCTGGTTGGTGTATCTCTGCCTGCTTCAGGAATGTGCCGATTATCATATCTGCAAGGAAGTGATGAGCTGAGGAACAGGCCAATGATCTCTGTTAAACCCTATTCCTTGGGCTTAGTGGCTAGGTCAGATGCCAAATTTGTGAGAGCAGCACTACAACCTCTGTTTGATACATCGAGAGCTTCTCATTCTCACCATCCTGAGGGGATACTGCTTGTCAGTATCCTATTATGGGATCCACACTGACTTGTACTCAAAGAAAAACAGACCAGTTGTTTATCCTACAGTAACTGTGGTCCTCTAGATTTTCCAGTTCTTGCAGATCCTGTGACCTGCCCTCCATCCCCCCTTTTCAGAGCACTCCGCTATCACAGGCTTTGAAGTCTGGGGGAACTGAGGGAGGGACATGGCTTCCTCGTTTTTTATGGCAGCAAAAGGAGGAACAGGGCACATGTGCGGCCCTTATAGAGACTATTAAAAATAATTAAATCTTGTGCACGTGGGGCACATACACACCTACAGTTGGATCTCCGCAGACTACAGTATCTCGAAGAACCACAGTTACTGTGGGGAAAGTAGCTGTTCTTTCCTTTTTCTAAATTTGTTACTGAGTTTTCAAAGAAATGTTAAATGGCATTTCACTTTTAAATCTGCAAATTCATTGTAATTTCCTGTCCTCAGGAGCAATTATTCAACACTATACATCTTGCATGTATATTATAATTGGCATATATCTTAATGCTTTAAGCACTTCTCAACAATAAAATAAATGTTTACTTTCTTTACCAGATAAGCCATATGTCAGCTAAATAGCAGTGTGGTATATGTAAAAATGGTAAATCTCTTGGTGCAGTAATTATTTTAACTGAAAGAACATCTCCTGATTTTGAAAGTATTTAGAAATACAGTAGCCACCTCAAAAGATCACAGCTTTTTCCATTAGCAGTTAAATAAAATCAGAACCACATCCATGTGTTGGGGAGGTTGGGGCACTGCACTAGGTAATTCAGGTTAATGGAAGGCCACAAATGCTGATGAAGTTTTCCTGTGCTAAGCTCTACCCCCTGTCTCCCCTCCTTCTCTCATCTTCTGGGTCATGCTGACACTGTTTCGCTACCGTAAGCTAAATTAAATTGGCTTGTACTGGAATTATTTGGGTTTGCTTATCAGTATAAGATACAGTGCAGGTGTTATATGCTGTTTGCAGCTCTAGTGCGTGCTTGCCGCATGATCAAAGTACCCATTGGCTACCCCTATCCCTGCTAGCCAATCACGGGGCTAGTTGTAAGGCGTGATCAGTCGGCCCGTCACAAAGCAAAAACATGTAATGGCTGTAGCTGCTTGAAGGGAGGAAAGGGAGGGGAAAGAGCCCCCTGTTGAAATTAAGTAAGGTATAATAAAGGTGTGGCTTGCTGCTTTGGCACGCTTGATTTGAGACAGACAGTCTCCCTGCGCCATTTGGGATCCTGAATAAACAACTTATACAAGGATTTCTCTGTCTCGGTGTCTGATTGGGCTAATTGCGCACCGGGCTTGAACCCAAACTGCTGGGGCCTCGGCTAAGGGTCCTCCAGGACCACCAACACGTGTAGCATATTTCACAACGAACTGTCTGTTTTGCAAATGATTTTGAATGTAAGAATAGTGGAGCTAGTAGAAGAAATTGAAAGTTAGTTATCTTTTGTATGTGTTTCATTTAGTAATGGGACTCCCAAATAGTTGGAAAGGCTGCCAGAATATCTAGGCCCTACTCTTGTTCTTATAGATATTAGATTTTTACATCTGATTCATTACAGTGGCATCAGGATTGGGTCCTGAATATGAAACTAAAGTGTGGCATCCCATTTGAAATTGAAATAAAAATGAAAGCTAGTATTATCATACAACTTAATAGATACAAACAGAAAAAATGTCAGCTGGTAGATTTTCTGCTCGATTCATATCTGGGAAAGAAATTCCTCTTAATTTAAGGTTCTTCCTCATTAACAATCCAGAATCATAAGGATCAGTTACCAATAGAAAAGAGGGTTTAGAATAACAGTGATATAATAAGTTTGTTTTTGATTTTATGTTGAAGATATCTCTTCTAATTTAGGAACCCTCTTAAATAAATGTTCATTGATTCTCTTGATTGCAGCTGTAACAAATAGTTCTAGCTTGCTCAGATAATAAGAATGAGTGTAAATGCTAACTGAGCTGCTGAACATTTTGTATGAATTGATAAATTGCAGTGTAATATGTATGTTAAGAAATTACTTGACTAAGTTAATTGAATTGAAACTTTTGAAATCTATACTTTTGCAAGTTTCTTTGATCAAGAATAGCTTCAGTTCAGAAGCTCCATGTCAGGAGGGGAGAGGTCTGAAGTCAGTAGGAGAGTGAGTATTAAATTGTGAGGTATCGGAAGAAGCAGAAGAGGGGGACTGTGGGAGGAAATGGGAGAGGGGGTGTCACTTGTTTGGAAATTTGTGGGAAGGCAGGTCATACAGCGCTCTGGGCTTGCTAGTTGTTTCTGTGGAAGGGATGGGGAGCCAAGCAGTGTGGCTTGAGTTAATAGTTCTTTACTTGGAGCATGGGGAAGTATCTCAACCTGTCAAGAGTCTGCAGCATTGTCTGGGAAATCAGCTGCCTGGGATAGGTATTAAAAATCCAGGATGATTCTGGCCAGTTGTTCTAATAAAGCACAATACTGGAATATTTAGCCAGCAGCTAGAAACAACCCTAGTAATTTAACACTAGTATCAACAGTAGTTAGCATCCAAATGTATATTTTTCCCCAGAATAAATGCATCATTGTTGCTTTTTCTTAAAATATGTCAATGCCAGCTGTCCAGCACTCTTGAGAACCGTATACCATAATAAGAAGCCAATTTGTTTTCAAGGAAAGCAATTTGCACTAAAGAAGCATATTTCAGCTTTGAGCTTCTAAGGATTATTATAAAAACAAGAGACATAATATTCTTTAAAAACATGAAAAATACCGTGGCCTTTTAAAGCGGATGCATTCAGAATAAAAATGTAGGAACATATTTTTATTCCTCTTTCTGTTATCATACCATGTATGCTAACCAACAAATCGAAAATTGGGTTTTTTCCTGGTGCCACAATTTGGATATTGCATTTTTAATATATTTGTTAAATTATACAATTTACTATTTTTCTTTATGAAAAAGGGATGATTTTTTTGGTAAAGTGTTGTATTTTAAAACTAGTTGAAAGATATAGAGGTAACTTTTAAAATGCCATTTGCCTTGTCACTATAGGTTTGTTGTTGGTTTGTGTTTGTTTGTTATTTATGCCTGAAATCCTCAACAGACGGTCCATTAGTACTTACTTTAGAATATAATGATGACCAGATGCTCAGAAATTTAGACTTCTGGTCCTCTGACATGGGTACCTGTTTGCTTTTCCAGTGACAGCAGATCTATATAAACAAGCACAATATTGCACCCAATAATATTTTTTTATGAATCAAGATACCTATGCAGAAACAGGTAGATACTATAATATCGAAATGTTTGCTGTTTTCTAAGTAGTCACTAAGAAATTATAGTGAATCATAGTTTACTTTGATGAAGGGATAGATTCTTATGACAAAAATACATAATTTTCAGAATAATAATTCATTTTCTGTCCTTATTATAATTATACAAAATGAGAGTAATAAAAATTTGAATGATTGTTTTTACTGTGAATGGTCAAGGGAGCAGATTAAGCAAAATATAATTAAAATAGCATAATGCAAAGTAGTTTTGTATATGTATTATATCTGAATAGTCTTTAAGTCTAAATTTCTAAAATCTGGAATCATTACTGTCTTCAGATTTAAACTGCTTTATATTTTAAGGAACTATACAAATAATCTCATGTATTTTGATGCAAATATTGCCTGAAGATAATATTTGTTTAAATGTATGTTATGCTTACCTTTGATGACACAGAGGAAAAAATAATTCTATATTCCCATTCAGCAAAATACTTATTAGTAACCTGAATTACAGAACTGAGTTCTGCCAGAGACCCTGCAATGGCACAAAGGGACTTGTGCTGCAAAGCCCTGATCTAGAAAAGCACTTAAGAACATGCGTAATTTTAAGCACATTCATAATCCTGTTGAAATGAAAGGAGTTACTCAAGTGAAAGTTAAGCACACACTTAAATATTTTGCTGGATGGGGGCCCACTTCATCCACTTCTGTACTTCAGGAGAAGACTTAATGAAATATAATTTTGTTATGGCCACTACATATCAATACATTATATTGAAAGAGAGATTGCTTGCAAATTAGTTCTGTACTGTACATAAACTCTTAATTTCTGTCACTAGTATATGCTAAGGATGACGAAATTGCACTAGGTTATCATGCAGACTTTCCTAAATTTCAAAACAAATACAGCAAATATGATTTTTATCCAGAGATTTGCTTTTGCTGATTGTATTGTAGGTGCTCTACAGAAGATATAGTCCCTGGAATGATTTTAATATTTAGATATTAAATACTACAATATTTAGACTATATTAAGACATAGTCCCTGGAATGGGTTAAATATTTAAAGTGGCTGCTGGCAAATACATTTGTCTGTGAGAGGGCAGATGACAAACTGCACCATTCATTTCACTTTTTCACATCTCACGTAAGTTTAAATGGTGTGTTGTATACATTCAGTGTGCTATTTAACTTGCCTAATATTGTTTCTTAATTCTTTATTTTCAGAAGTAGTAAAGAAAGAACTGCTATAATTGTTTCTCACTGCTGTCTGTTCTTTTAAATTAAATACCCTGCATTAGATTGTGTGTGTGCCACTGATGTATATTAGAATATGAGTATGTAAACTACAACTGGTTAGGAATTTTTGGAGGAAATGTTTTCATTAGGAAATGCCCATTTATCAAAACTGAAATTGTTAGTGGAAACCTATTAATTTCAGTGTAAATTTCTCCTGGGGTGGCAAACTTTTTGTCTCCCTCTCCAGTCCTGAATAGCCAAGAGCCCAGTGGTTAGGGCACTGACCTAGGACATGGGAGAAGGGTTTAAGCCCCTGCTTTGCCTGCTTCGGAGCAGGGTCTTCAATCTTGGTCTCCCATCTCTCAGATGAGTGCTTTAACCATGGACTATAGAGTACGCCTCTCTCTGTGACCCAATGATTATTTAATTATTTATACAAAGTGAAACAGTCTCAGCAGAAGAGAATCAGAGAGGCTGACTCTATAGCTTGGTAGTTCGGGCACTCCTTTGGAATGTGGGAGACCCTGCTCTGAATCAGGCAGATTAGATACTTGAACCACATCCCAGATGAATGCCCTAACCACTGGGTTATTTGAGTATTCTGGGGTGGCATGCTCTCACATTTTGGGGGGAATAATTTGCAACGGTGTAGTTTTTGTTCTGATGCAGTTCACAAACAAATGTCAAAACCTCAAATTTTTCCCCAAAATGGAATTCTTGTCTTCAGGCCAGTTCTTCTATTAACTGCTTGCCTTGTTATGAATTATATACTGTCTAATATTTTTATCCGCACTGTAAACTGACTTTTAGTATTTTTATAGCTATCAATCCTCTCTCTCTGTCTCTCTCTGTCTCTGTCTCTCTCTGTCTCTGTCTCTGTCTCTGTCTCTGTCTCTGTCTCTGTCTCTGTCTCT
>ML675617.1:28855458-28877769 GCA_007922155.1 Mesoclemmys tuberculata | reverse complement strand
TCTCTGTCTCTGTCTCTGTCTCTGTCTCTGTCTCTGTCTCTGTCTCTCTCTGTCTCTGTCTCTGTCTCTATATATATCAGAATGTTAATGTTACTATATGTTCAGATATCACCAGCTCCCACTGCTGGAACCTTAGCAAAAAGGAGTTATCTTTTGAGGCCATTTAAATTTATAAATGCCAGGAATATTGGCAGATCATAAGGGGACTGTCTACTGCTCAGAAGTATGTATCAGATACTTACTCTCAGTCATCTGCAAGTCTAGATATTCAAAATTTAGTCAGAGCTCAACTGCTTGGGCACCTCTTCTATCTTCATTTACTCCTCCAAGCAGTCCTCTTGAAAATTTGGTCAGGAACCAATCATCATTTCTTCCATTCTGTCTGTGTGACCTTTCCATTGTCTCATCTTTTCCTTGGTTAGTAGGGCCAAAAAAGATTACTTGGGTTACTGTGATGTAAGGTGTGTGATGTAATAAAGTTCTAGTCTATGCGCTAAAGTATCATGAAGAGATACAGCGGGTGAGATAATATTTTTTCTATGTGAGCTTGAAAGCTTGTCTCGCTCACTAACAGAAGTTGGTCCGGTAAAAGATATTACTTTACCTACCTTGTCTTCTAATATCTTGGGTCCAACAAGTCTACGACAACCCAGCATTCAAAGTATCATGAAGACTTCTCTAAGGTAATGGAAAAATAACATTCTAGAAATTTTTCTTGAAGATTCTCAGAGTCTCTGAGAAAGATTAGACATCTGTTGGAACAGTAATGATTCTGCAGAGCTTGTCTCTAAATTAGTGACAAAGTCTAACACTAGAAAAGGATAGAGAAATATAGCTTTGAGGACTTTGATTCGGGAGTTGCTGAGGTGATAAATGAAAGTAAGAAGCAAGGATTCCTGAATAGTTTACTCCAGTTTGGATATCTTGTTCATGAGTGACTAAGAAGTTAAAGATGAAAAATTCCCTAAAATGCCAGAAGAGAATACCAAAAATTGTCTCATGGATGAAACAGCTTCTTGATACAACTGATAGTTATATATGTAGATAAAGGCAAGTTAACACTTCTGTTTGATAAGAGATACTTTTAATACATGAATTTCCTCTGTGTATAAAATTGTAATCTGTTTGTTTTACTGTGTATATACAGTGTATTTACCTCTTAAAGACCAGAGGTAAAATACTGTTTTTAACCTGGTGGTTAGCATGATTATGGCTCCTGTCCACACAGAGCAGACTAACATAAACACAGCTGGACATCAACCATGTTATCAGTTGTTTAAATACCATCAATTTAGTGGTGAGGTGGTGAAGGAGATCTATGATTTTAATCAATCACTCTTCCACCTTCAAGTTTTAATCTCTTGTTATATATGAATTCATCAAATACCTCTAAGAAAAGGAGGGAAGTAAGGGTCTGATATTCCAGGTATTTCTAATGGAAAAGCAAGCTGATTATTTACAAGAAGAGTAAGAGCCAATTCATTTAGATTGTAAACACTTCAAGGCAGGGGCTACTTTCGGTTTGTACAGTGGCCTGGGACCATATATTCTCAGTTGGTCCCTAGGTCACTAGTAGTGGTATGAAAATTAACTAATAATTTTAAAGGGGGTTGAGATCTTCAGAGGCAAGATACTATAATTGCAAAATAAATCAAATCTTTTATTAATAAAAGCCATGTATATACTGTTGTGTTGTAAATGTACATAGTGCTCTACAAACATTGAGTAAGATATGTTTCCAAACTCAAGACCCTGGCTGACAATTCTGAGAAAGAAGGAGAGGAAAGATTCCTGAGAGAAGTAGGTTTTGGAGAAGGGGGAGAGAGAAGGAGGTTGGTGGGGAAGTGGGGAAAATGCTCCTACCATTTGGGGGCAGCATAATAGAAGAGACAAAGTGAGAAGAATGGGGAAAATAAAAAGACAAGGATTTAGGAGGATAAGGAATGAGGGGAGTGGGAGAACAGAGACAGGAGATAAAAGCAGGAGCAGTAGAATGTAAGGCCTTGAAGGGTCAAGCTAAGGAGGCTGGATTTGATATGATACGGGACAGGAAACCAATTGAAGCATTAGAAGAGGGAGGAATGATCAGTTCAGAGCAGTGGGAAAGGACAGTATTATAAGAGCAGCATTTTGGATAGACTCTGTGGTTGGGTGGGTGGTGGTCTAGCCCCAAAAGTAGACCATTAAAGTAGTCCAGGCAAGAGGTGGCTATGGCATGGGCAATGGCAATGAAGGTGGAAGCAACCAGTGACAGAACTCATTGAGGGGCTAGCTATGTAGAGAAGGGGAAGCAAAGTGTTGGAGATTACATTAACTGCAAGCCTAGGAGAAAGGAAGGGTATTGGGGGTGTTAATGATAGAGGAGGGAGGCAGAAGGGATCAGGTGAGATATTTGCCATTTGAGGACCTACGCTTTGCCAATCAATGGGAATTAGGTGCGTACATGACTTGAAAATGGGATTTAGACTCTTAACTCATTTAGATGCTTTTGAAAATTTTAGCCCTGACCAAGTATAGGAACACCTTAATCGTTCTGTGCGTGATTGTATAAAAGGGAGTGTGAAGAAAAATATGGGAGAGAATTAAGGCTTTCCAATACTGTTACTACTTATTTTTTCACATTATGTAAACTATTAGAGAACTAGCTTTATTCAGATAAGCATGCAACAGCTGAAACTTGAATTGATTTTCAGGGCATATGAATAAATGTAGAAAATAAAAGCATTAAAATAAAAGAAACAAAAAACCAAAATCCGTAGTGTTTGAATGATTTAGTAACTGAATTTCTTCTAGCCCTACCCTCTCTGCTTATATGTGTTGTATAAGTAGTGTTAAGTGGCTTCTATTTAATGGCTAAATCACTTTTAGTACATTGTCACAATTATTGCTTTCATCCTGAATGCTAATAGAATTACTTTGATACCATAGTAAAAGTACTGCATACCATAGTGCTAATTTTCTTCAAGAGCTAAGATTTCCTTAAAATCTATTGTGCTGCATAATTATAGTTTGCAGACTAGAAGTTTTATTTTATTAGTTTTTTACTGAAAATCTGCATTTTTGTGGTGATATACATTATAGGGGTTTCAGGTCTAGATACTTACTTAGAAATTTATCTCTTTTAATAGGCTAGGCATGATTTTGCACTTAAAAAGTAGGCTATATTATATTTAAAAAAAATAGAAATCCTATCACAGTTGGCAATGGCAACAGATTCCTAACTGCTGCTATTTTAGTATGTAACAAAAATACTATTTATTGTTACCATGACCATTTAAATTTGCATTTCTTTTTATAGAAACAATCTTGCAATATATTATTTGATGGCAGACTATATTTAAAGAATAAGAAAGTATCCAATTCATGATTAGAAACACTGGAAGAAATAGAGTATATAATGTAAAATATATGATGATTACTATACATTTATTTTTGCAAAAAATTCAGTGCAGAAAAATAAATGCTAATTATTTATATTTCTTTATTGTGTGCCTTCTTTCTAAGAGTGGCATGCATGTGATTCACATTGCTTAGCAACAGCCTTCTTAGTAGTATTCAGCTTGAAGACTACTGCCTGAAAGATGATTGCCCAGAGGCAAGTGGGCAGAGTCACTTAGAAGGAAAAATTTCTACAAGACAGCTAGGTTTTAAAGCCTTTAAGGATTTTAAAAATGAAAACTATGAATCTTAAATTGAATCTGGAATCAAACACTCTTTTTCACTCAAATTGAGTTTAAGGCAGGACTTCATCTCAGTGCTGTAGGCTCAGTGCTGTCTTGTTGCTGGCATTGGTTGCATCTGCTGAAAAGGAGACATAAGTTAGGATGTTTTTGAAGTAGTGGCAGCCTTGAGAGCCTGTGGCATCTAACAACCTCTTCCTGAGGACTCATACACATGTTGAATAGTAAAGAGGACAAAACTGAACCTTCTCGGACATCTTGGGAGTCAGATCTCAATAAAAGAAGGTGTAGTTATGCATCTGAACTTTCTGGAATGTACCTAAAAAGAAAAAAAAAAATTGAATTAGCGCTGCCAGGTCATGTATGTGAGACAGCATCTTGTGACCTCACTCTTAAAAAGTCTCTTATCCAACTTTGCATATCTTATGAGATCTAATGAGAGCAAAGGGCATGGTGGCATAAGTGCAAGACAGTAATTTTTTTGTTGTTCTCATGGCAAGCCACCGAGTGGAGACCAAGTATGAAAAATATAGGCCCCAATATTTATGTTTAGCGAATTATAATGAGGGCACATTGAACTCTTCACATAAAATCCACAAGCCATCAATGAGGGTGGATTTGAACCAATTGTGTTTATTATCTTCTGCCCAAATTCATGAAAATGCAGGCCTGGGTGACTGTTTGTATATAGGTACCTACACTAAGGCCATGGGACCACTATTTCTTTACATTTTGTTTTCTTCATGAAATCTGATAGCCTAGTTCCCCAACTTTTACTGTCATTCTGGAGGTAGATTGGACCCCTTTGTTGCATACTACAGGTCTTCCACAAATGTTGGATGTCTGCCTCTCCAGCAGTTTCCATCGGATCTGTCAATACCACCTCCCTTAATCGGTGAGGTTTTTCTGTGGAGGAAACAACTGAGGGCTAGAGACACCTCCCCAAAAGGGAATACCTATCATATATTGCTAGGGAGGTGCTAGGTGGTTACACAGGTGCTGCACTAGGTACTGAGGGATATCTTTAGGATATGGTGAGGGGCTGCAGTAAGAATGCTTCTACTGTATGGGAAAGAGACGCTCTTCCTGTCTCAGCATTCCGTTTCTCCCCCAAAAGGCTTTTTTTGGAACAGGGAAGGTAAGTTTGATCAGTGTCAGCTCTTACAAATTCAGCTAGAGGTTTAATTTATTCAATAATATGAAAATCAAACACTACATAGTTCAGAAATGTCCATTTGTAACAGGTGAAAAAATTGATTCAGAATGGCAAAACTATTTCTATGACTTACGTACTGCTACTAGGAGTTAAGAGTGATAAAACACAGAGTGTAAAACACACGGCTTAAAGTGTGCTAGGTCATGCATGATCTTAAACCTGGTAAAAAGCAAACTTGTGAGATGGTCATTGGTGAGTCTGCTTCAGAAAAGCTGCAATGCATGCTACTCCCTTTAGATATTTTCCTTTAAGTGGCCTCCTCATTTGCTGTGCTGCTGCATGATGAGGGCATGTATACTGGGAATGAAATGTATATGCATTTCAGGTTGGAAATAAATCTGATGGGTTTATTTTGGTTTGTCTTCTGTTTTTTTTAATAAATTCCAGTCGGGGAGCAAGTACTAGGCCAGACTGCCGTGTTACTGCTCTGACACTCTGCACTGATGTCCAGTGCATTGGTTCCTAAATTGCAGGTTTCCTCTTCATTCTCCAATTTACTTCTGCTGTATTATATTGAAGTACATTCCTGTTCCTTCAGACAAAGCAATTGCATTCAGCCTTAATTTAAGCAAGCTGCTTAAGTCCTACAATTGTATTAGGATCTAATGCAAGTCCAGGTGGGACTTTCTCCTTCCTAAGGTATTTAGCTGTTGAAAATTTTTGTATGATTTCAAATATGAGAATTTAAAATTCATTTTGAGACAATTTACTCCATTAACTTTACAATAGGTAGCTAGTATATTATGCTCATCTTAATCTGTGATATACCATATGACAGTGGAGATCTGCGATCCTCTAAATATTTTAAATGTTTTGCTTTTAGTAAATTATATTTCTGGGAAGTTTATAATATTTTTTTATGTATGCAGTATCTTATTGTGGACTTTTTCCATATTTGGGACCAGGTTTTGGAAATGGAGTGCTTTAATTGTTCCTGCAATATGTAATTTTTGTTGCTTTCCTCTGGCCTCTTTCCAATTTATCCACCTCTTTCCTAAAGTGTGATACCTGGAATTGGACACTGTACTCCAGCTGCGTCCTTGCCAGCGCTGAGTAGAGCAGGACAGTTACCTCCCATGTCTTATATGTGACACTTCTATTAATACAGAACAGAATGATGTTAGCCTTTTTTGCAACTGCATCACACTGTTGACTCATATTCAATGTATGGTTCGCTCTAAGCCCCAAATACTGAAGTTGCAATGACAGAAATTTAATCTCTTTTGTTTTTCTTGACTATCAACTCAAAAAACATATACATGAGAGCCTATATCTAATGGCTAGTCGCTACAAAGGGGCTATATTCAGACAAACAGGAGTTGGAGGCACCCCTGAATGGCTGCATGTATGAGCTTTGTGGGAGGGGATTTATAACTTGTATAGAAAAGACTTGCAGTGTAGTGTAATGAAACCATGGTAGATGCATCACCCTCTACCAACCTCCACTTGAGGCCTAAACCAAAATCAGGGTCCCACGGTTCATGGATTCTAAGGCCAGAAGGGATGACTGTGATCTTCTCGTCTGACCTTCTGTATAACACAGGCCATAGGTTTTCTCTGAAATAATTCCTGTTGAAATAGAGCATATCTTTTCACAAAAACATCCAATCTGGTTTTAAAAATGGTCAGTGATGGAGAATCAGCCACAACCCTGGATAAATTGTTTCAATGCTTAATGACCCCTGACTGTTAAAAATATACATCTTATTTCCAGTTCGAATTTGTCTAACTTGAATTTCCAGTTATTGGATCTTTTATATCTTTGTCTGCTACAAGAAGAGCCCATTATTAAATATTTGTTCCTTGTGTAGGTACTTACAGACTGTGATCAAGTCTATTCTTAACCTTCTGTTTGTTACACTACATAGCTTGCGCTCATTTAATCTGACAATGTAGGCATGTTTTCCAATCCCTTAATTGTTCTTGTGGCTCTTCTCCGAACCCTCACCCATATATCATCAACCTTTTTGAATTGTGGACACTGGAGCTGGACCCAGTATTCCAACAGTGGTCACACCAATGCCAAAAACAGAGGGTAATATAACTTGCCTATTCTATCTGAGATTCCCCTTTTTATCACATTAGTTCTTTTGGCTACAGTATCCTACTGGGAGCTCATATGCAGCTGATTATCTGCCAGGATCCCCCAAGTCTTTTTCAGTTCTGCCTCTCAGGATAGAATCTCCCATTCTATGGGTACAGTGAACATTCTTTATTACTAGATGTGTGCATTTATATTTGGCTGTATTAATATGCGTATTGTTTGCTTTCATCCAGTTTACCAAGCAATCCCCAGATCACACTGAAACAATGACCAGTCCTCTTTGTTATTTACAACTCCCCCAATCTTTGTGTTGTCCACAAATTTTATCAGTGGTGAATTTATGGTTTCTTCTTCTTCATTGATTAAAAATGTTAAATAATGTAGGGCCAAGAACTGGTCCCTGCTGGACTCCACTGTAAACAAACACTTGATGATTCTCTGTTTAAAAATACATTTTGAAACCTACCCATTCTTTCATCCATTTAATGTTTGCCATTTTAAGTTTGTAGCATTTTCGTTTGTTAATCAAAATGTGCAATACCAAGTCAAGTACCTTATAGATGTCTAAATATTAACACTATTAACATCTTATTAGCACATCATATTGATTACATATCACACATTGCATGTAATAACATTAATATCAACATTTTTTGATGTTTTATCTGCCAAACTTTATCTGCCAAATGCATAATCACTTTTAAGAAAAGACACCAAGTTCTCTTTACAGGAGCTATTTTCCATAAATCCATGTTGATTGTCATTAATTATATTACCATCCTTTGAGTCACTTTTCAGCTGTTCTATTATTTTGCCGAGGATCAAGAGAAGACTGAAAGGCCTATAATTATCCAAGTCATTCCATTTGCTCTCTCAAAATTTTGGCACGTTCGGTTTCTTCTAGTCTTCTGGAACTTCTGCAGTATTCCAAAAGTCCATTGAAAATCAGTATTAAAAGTATTAACATTTACTAGCATTCTAGTCATTGACCAATATGTAATAAAAGCTACAGATGGCTCACAGTCTGAGCAGAATAGACAGACAAAGGGTGGGAGGAAAAGAGTATTATCCTATTATCACAGACATGGAATTGAAGCACAGAGGAAGGAAGTGATTTATCCGGGAAGTCCGCAGTAGAAATGAGAACTGAATCCAGATTTCTTGAGTCTCAGGCCAGGACTTTAATAACAAGCCTTCTTCTAAAGGCTAATTATCGCTAATGAGGACAGTTTGTCCATTTTTGTATGGTACATTTTGCTAACTGACTTTTTCTAAGGAGCTATTGCTTTTTGCAGAATTCAAATGGTTGCTCGGAGGTCATAAGGGACAAGCAGTAAATGTTGTGTAATTTAAATTAAAGAAACAAGAGAAGAACATTCCAAAGTATGTAAGAAAAATTCTAAAGAAAAATATACTGACCAATGGCTGAGGTGGTGACAGTGGCAGTTTGTCAGTTCATTTTGTGTGACAGAGCAGTTTTATAGTGTATGTGTAGGTACCTCACAGGCTAAAAGGAATTACTGCTACCACAGAGGACGAGAGAGAGAGTGTGTGTGATATTTACAATAAAAAAAATGTTAAGAATACAATTCATCCGAGTACTTCAGAAATAATATAGGAATATATGACTATAATCTTTAACTTGAATGCTATTCTTTGTATGTTTTTTCGTATTTGGAAAGAAATTCCTAGACACAGGTACTGTACTGAATATTATAAATATTTAATATTTTTGGCAGGCAAATCCAATCTTTTGCATCAGGCTTATGGTCAGATGAAATACAGTGCAGTTAGCAGAAGTTTTGGGGTTGGTTAGCTGAAGTCCTGTTTTTAAATATAGCTACGTAAGAGAGAATTTTTTCTAAGTAGTATACATCACAAAATGGAAGCAGGGAAGGAAAATGAAATGTTTAATCCTAATTAATGCTTCAAAGGTTAGGCAGCAAAATAGGTAAAGCTTAAGTATATATTTTAGGTGATTGGATTCCAATTTTATGTAAAATTAAAATAACCTCCCACACTGGTGATTATTGCAGTGATAGCGACATTATAAATTAGCATACATTTGATGTTCATTATGAGACAGCATATTCTTCTGCTCTTAGGGTAAACCCTTCTTTTCTATACCAAGCTGAATACTGGCTTTGGGCATGTAGGTTCTGGGTGACTCTGGGAAAGGAATCCTTCTCCCAGGTCACCACTTTTATACTCCGCAGTATAGTGGCAGATCCACAAGTTCTTCTCCCATTCCTTTGGGAGTTCCGGTTCCATGGCATCTGGGCTACTTTTTGTCCTTGGAGTAGGAGGCAGGATTTCCTTGGTGAACCGTTTCTTGGATCTGGGGAACACCTTCCTAGCAGGAAGTAGATGTGGTATGATTACAGCTGTGACAGAAGCCAGGCAAAGAAGTGGTAAAAGATTATATCATGGTGAAAATTGTATATTCCTGCTATACTTAAATCTTTGTTGTTCTTTGCCTTCCTCCAGTGTTAGTGAAATGGACAGGGTGAGAAGAAGAAACAACCACTTGATGTCTGGGCCCTTTGCCTAAATATAAAGAGAATTTAAAAACAAAAAATATGGAATATTTGGATATTAAATAGGATATCTCAAATGAAATTGGATACAATATAAAGTAATCTTTTCCATTTGTTTCTGTGTTTTTCAAAATCTTCCTTTGTTATATTGACTGGCATGATTTTTCTTTCTGGCTGATGCTTTCTTCTATTGGTAGCCTGGTATGACATTGCTCCCTACCTCTGTTTAAAAAAGAATCACCTTTAATCCGAATGGCAGTATCTGAATAGAAGGTGAAAAATAATAATCTGGTTCTGTGTTTAAACATATGCCAGTTTTTATGCAGAAATCTGTTGCAACATTTATAGCATTGAGAATTTGGCATGTACCTCTAGCATCCAGCTGCTTAAACTCCTCACGTCTTGCTGTTTAGAAAGTCACTTTATTTTTTACACAATTTATGTTCCTATACAGATAAATTTGAGACTATTACAAAATGAGACACAGTAATCAATTTAAACTCAGCAGTTGGCTGCTATTAATTGCCATTTAGGCACATTTAAATGCAATGCTTGTGATGGTTCTGATTCATAAAATGTTAGATATTTTTAGTGGGCAAAAAGTCCTGAACTCCACATGTAGGAATGAGAACTTGCATTCTTTTTCAGGTAGGCACCTTATTTTTTTATTAAGTACTGCTTCTCCCCTCAGGCCACGGTCTGACCACCCCTGAAGGTTTGTATCATGGTACTTAATGTACATAGATTTTGTTTAATTGCTACTTGACAGTAGATAAGTAGTGAGTAAAGATTTAGAACAAATTCAAGCATTATCATCAAAAGACAGAATCATAAAAATGCAGGACTGGAAGGGACCTTGAGAAGTCATCCAGTCCAGCCACCTGTGTTGAGGCAGGATCAAATAAGCCTAATCATCCCTGACAGATTTTTTTGGCCAGTTAGTTCTTAAAAATCTCCAGTGATGGCAATTCCACATCCTCCCTTGGAAATGTATGTCAGAACTTAACTACCCTTATGGTTAGATTTCCTAATATCTAACTTAAATCTCCCTTGCTGCAGATTAAGCCCATTACTACTTGTCCTGCAGTGGATAAGGAAAACAATGGATCGCTGTCCTCTTCATAACAGTCTTTAATATAGTCGAAGACTATCCGGTCTCCCCTGAGTCCTCTTTTCTCACTATTAAACATGTTCAAGTTTTTTAACCTTTCCTTAGGCAGGTCATGTTTTCTAAATATTTTGCCATGTCTGTCCTCTGTACTCTCTCCACTTTGTCCACATCTTTCCTAAATCGTGGCACCCAGAGTTGGACATTGTACTCTAGCAGAGGCCTCATGAGGGCTGAGTAGAATGGGACAATTACCTTCTGTGTCTTACATATGACACTCCAGTTAATAACCTCCAGGCATCACATTTTTTCCTCCTATTTAATTTGTGATCCCCTGTAACCCCCAATTCTTTTCAGCAATACCACCACCTTAGCAGTTACTCCCCATTTTGTAGTTGTGCATTTGATTTTTCTTTCCTAAGTGAAGTACTTTACATTTGTTTTTATTGAATTTGATCTTGTTGATTTCAGACCAGTTCTCCAATTTTCCAAGTTGTCTTGAATTCTATTCCTGTCCTCCAAAATGCTTACAACCCCTCCCAGCTTGGTGTCATCTGCAGATTTTTTTAAGCATACTGTACACTCTATTATCCAAATCATTAATGAAAATATTGAATAGTATGGACCAAGGCCAGGACTGACTGCTGTAGATATGCCCTCCCAGCTTAACAGAAAACCATTGTGCACCCACCTTATAGAAATTTTACCTAGACCATATCTCTGGTATGCTTTTGAGAATGTCATGTGGAACTGTTTCAAAAGCCTTACTAAAATTATGGTATATCACGTCTATTGCTTCTCTCTAGCCACTAGGCCAGTAACTCTGTCAAAGAAGGAAATTAGGTTGGTCTGGCATGATATGTTCTTGACAAATCCAGGCTGGCTATTCCTTATAACCTTATTATCTTCTATGTGCTTACAAATTGACTATTAAATAATTTATTCCAGTATTTTTCCAGGTATTGAAGTTAGGTTGACTAGTCTATAATTCTCTGGGTCTCCTTTGTTCCCCTGTTTAAAGATTGGTACTATAATTGCCTTTCTCCAGTTCTTTTTGACCTCACCTGTCCTCCATGAGTCCTCAAAGATAATTGCTAATTGTTCAGAGATTGCTTCAGTTAGTTTCTTAAGAACCCTGGGATAAATTTCATCAGGCCCAGCTGACTTGAATACATCTAACTTACCTAAATATTTTTAAAACTGTTCATCCCCTATTTTAACATGCATTCCTTCCCCCTTGTTGTTAATATTAATTGCATTGAGTATCTGGTCACTATTAGCCATTTTAGTGAAAGAGTGAAGCAAATTAACATTAAATACCTCAGCCATCTTGATTACATTTGTTATGAGATGTCCTTCCCCAGTAAGTGGAAGACTTACAGTTTATTATTAATTGCTCCTACTGTAGCTAAAGAACCTCCTCTTATTGCCTTTTATGTCCCTTGCTAGGTGTAACTCATTTTGTCCCTTTTTGATTTAGTCCCTATGCTGTGGGTAGCTAATTTATGTTAAGTGAAACAATTCAGTTTATTTTAATGGAATTTACCACAAATTCTATCATTTTCACAACATTTCAATAAAATGTCTAAATGCATCTTTGCAAGCAAAACTTGCTTTAGCAAGTTTTAGCAAATGGTTTTAGCAAATGGTTCTCTTTGTTTAAACGTACAAAACTCTTGAATCCTTTGTTCCAAACTAGGTTGAACTCATTTTGAGTGCCAACCTCAGGGTTTCTAATTGTAGATGAGGGCGCCACTGAAACCTACCTTCTGTTCAGAGACATCAATGAGGTTACAAAGTGTACTGTAATGATTAAGAATCAAAGCCAGTGCTGTCGTGACTAGCCAATATGTAACTACTGACTTGATTTATGTATGGCTTGAATAAGAGTAGTCTCTGCTACTATTCATTTAATTAAAATGAGGGCAAGATGTTATGATCCTTAGTTATGCCTTCTGACTCCCCACTCACACAGCTATTTTTATATGCATATTAAGAATGTTTGTTTGTGTTTTAAAGGTTCCCCTCATGTCTTGTGGTACATGCTGTATATCTGTGTACAGTATTAATATATAATAGAACATTGTTTTGTGGCAAGATTTACTTTTTTTAGTTCCAGCTTCATATTTATAGGATACTTGTACATCGGACTGAATTTGAACATTTTCTGACAATGTGATACAAACTGCTGTCTAATCTTAAAATTCAGTTGCATGAGAAATGTGGAAGTAACAACCTCCCTTTGAGCAAAAGAATCGGCACAATGTAGAAACAGACATTTGAACGGGAAGAGTGGTCTTGCATAGCAGTTTTTTACTGGAATAGCACGCTGAGCTTGTTTCATAGTCATGTAACCAAGTAGTAATTTGTTTATTATAGATGTTATTAAATAGGTTGTTACATACACTATGTTCTGTTAAAGGACCTTGTCGATATACTTAAAATGTTTTTAAGATGTGGTTGGCCACATCCTCAGCTGGTGTAAATTGGTGTAACTCCATTGGTTTCAATGGAACTACACTGATTTATACCACTTGAGAATCTGGCTCACTATCTTTTAATAACCTCCTGAAATTCCTATGTTACACTCACCTATTTGACATCTAGCATTTTGAAGAAGATTTTTAACTCATTAATGCGCCAGTTAAGCAAGCACAAAAGTGTTTGCAGGACTGAGGCCTAGGTGGGTCCAAATCCTTCATTCTTTGCACACTCAAAGTTCCCAGCAATGTATCTTTTAAAATTTACTGTTAAAATGTTCTTGTTATAGATAAAGTTTCTTTAGATGACACCTACTTTTTCACTTGCTTTGCATTGTTAACTTCCAAGTTTTTAACTTGATTCTAGAATGCTGTGGGTATTATTTATATTATGGCAGCAGTTTGAGGCCCCAGTCAGGTTCAGTTGCTATGGAAGGGACTGTTTACGTGAATAAAGTTACACAAGTGTACATGTGTGCCTAAGTTAAAAGAAATTGGAGTAATAAACAAAATGATCTAAGAGCAAATTCTGCCCTTGGATACACATGTGCATCTCTGAAGGAAAAATCTGGCCTACGAGTGGAAATGGGGAATGAAGGTGTGTAGGTTAGCTACTGCATGTGCACCACTTAATGGGCTTTATACAGAAATTACTAAGTGGGGTTCAGTGGTCTGTCATGCAGGAGGTTAGATTAGAAGATCAAAATGGACCTTCCTGGCATTGACTCTATGAATGATTCCAACTCATTCAAAGTTTGTATTTTTAAATTGTTCAAACATTTTGTTGATATTTACTAAAGTTGAATTCTGAGAATGAAAACTTCCCATGAGGATTGTAAAAGAAATGGTGACTTAGACATTTCCAAATGTAAATAATCTTTTTCTGGATGCTTTCATGTTCCAAACAAGGATTTGTACCTGCCTACTTTCAAGATCACCTCTTTCCAGTGTCTAACTGCTACAGTTGTGATCAGCAGTTGCTCTTGAGCTTAGTAGTGTCCCTTATACAAAGAAGGGGGCTGCTGGTAGATTTTTTTTTTTCTGTGAAGGCTCCTTTCCTTGGGAAAGCTGTGCCCCTCAAGGTCTGAAGTAGTCCAAATGTATTGATCTTTTGGACATGCTGCAAAGCCCATTTGTTTGAACAACCATAGGCAGAAGGCTTAAGTAGTAGAAGGAGATTTGTGTGCTGTGAAAGTGTGGTGGCTGTTTTAAACTGTATTGATCACGGGACTGTGATCAAATGATTCACATTAGGGTAGGAAAGGAAGTGCTGTTGCTTTGATTGATTTTTACTTTGTAGCTTCTGTTTTCTTATGATTTTAAATGTATGTCAGGGGTGCCTGGAGTTTTTGATGTGCTCCCTTTGGTGTGGAGTTTGTATAAGTTCTGAATCTCAGTAAATAAATGTCTGGTATGAAGTTGATATAAGGTCAAATTTTGCCCTAGGCTACAGATGTGTGAAACTCCCACTGAAGTAAATGGAAGCTGTGTATGCATCTCTGAGGGTAAAACTTGGCCTAGAAATGTTATCATATAACACAACTGTATATGAATCATGGATAATTTAAAATATTGGCTACATCTATACTCAAAGTGCAGCCGCTATGACAGCAGAGCATTAGGAATGTATATAGTCCTGCGATGCTACTTCTTGTCATCAATGTTTAAAGTCACTCAAACCTTTCAGATGCACAAGGGTGCCACAGAGGCACTTACTAATCTTCTTTCTCCAGACAGTGCTGTTATCACAGGCAGATATTCCTACTCAGGTATGCGTGAGCTGAATTTTCTACGATAGAAATGCTTGTGCTTAGAACTTCTGCCACAATGACTTTTGCAAAAATGGACACTTCTATGTTTATAACTTAGCTATTTATAAATATGTTTTTAAAATCATGGAAGATTCTAGTACATTATGTAGTCTACCAGCCTGCAAATTTGCATTTTAAAAAGCACGTTTATATTTGAGTTATTGAAATGTGAAAAGCAATCTGAAAACAGTGAAGGCTGACGTCAGTTTTGGATGTGCAAGGAATACAGGATCAGACAGAAGTAATCTTTACTGTGTTTTTGTTGTTTTTATTTTCTTAAAATATTTTCTGAACACTATTATTGTCCAATTCCAGCCAAGAGGGAGTTTTTATCACAGAGATAGAAGATCATGAGAACATGAATTATGGAAGAAAGGCTGACAGAACCTTAACTATAGCTGTACTACCAGGTGTCAGTATAAAAATAATAAAGATTGAGTATGAAGGCTATAAATAGATGAGCCATTTGAGTCATTTGCCATTGAAGTGGTTTAATAATTCCATGCTGAGTCCCTTTTCAGCAAATTTAATGAAAATCAGCATGGTGTTGTGGCAGCTACTGTTGGATTCTTCTACCATCTTTTTGTGCTTCATGGTGTGAGAGATTAAAATAGCATCTAATAAACTAGTATTAACTGTTCTACATCCCTCATGTGAGGCACAAACTGACATAGGGCTTTATAGACAATTCTCCCGCCTCTGGAGGGGTGCCTCTGTTTTTCTTGTTCACAGTTGTAGTGCCTAAGGAGCTAGGAATTGCTAAACAGCAATTTTGTGTACTTATTCCCTATTCATTATGAGTGTCGGTATGGAGCTACTCTGAGGCATTCTGAGCAGGAAGTAATGATTTGATTTGCAGCCCACTGTGAAAATTTATTAATCTGAAAGGACCCTTCTGCAATTCTACTTGATGAGCATAAGAATAACATATGCCGGTATCAATGCCATTATTCATTGATCTCCATGGATATGAATGAGACAGGATGACATTTTAAGCCTGGAAAATACTTTCATCCAAAATATAAGATGAATCGCTTTAAAAATGTTAATCTTTGTTTTTCCTTTTTAAATGTCTTGATTGTGTTTTAGGATCAACAATCAAACAACGTGGGTGTTATAGTGCTTGAAGTACTATAGTGCTAAGACCCTTCAAGGGAGTTATATACAAGATTCAACTGCCAAGTACCTTTTATAACAATTATTTTTACACTTTATGGTTTCTAATATCATCCTAGTGCATGAAATTGCAAAGCACAGAAATTGCGACTGTGGCTTTTTCAGTGCCTCCTGAGAGACGCTGTCTAATTTCCCCCAATTAATTGTCAATGCCACCATTGGATCAGCAGGAGTGGTGCTAACTCCCCCTGGATTCATGTGCACTACCTCCACAGTATTGCTAGTCCTTTCTGTTCTGGGAAACAGCTAGTTGTTTTGTTTTTTAAAAATGTTTAGCCATAGTGTGGTGTGAGGTTTTCTTTGCTTATTTAGTTAAAGAAGAATATGTAGAATCAGATGTACATTCTCTAGCAGATTATGCCAATTTCAAAATAGTCCATATTTGTAAAACGTGGCCAGTTTGTCTTTAAGGAAAATACTAACTTGTCAAGGGCAGTAGGAACAAAACTTCAGTAAAGGAAACAGTAGGGCTTTTAAGAGATGCTGACGGATACTAAAGTTTATTGGATTTCTTGCCCCTTGTTGACAAAATAGTGTAGAGAACAAAAGCTAGAAATACACTGACTCTGATTAACTGAAAAGCATAGCATATTTTTGACCCTACCTGTAGGTTTGTTTCTCAGTCCATGGAGTGAGACCCCCAAGTGGGTCACAAAATGGTACCTGCAGGTCTTAACTGACTGAATGCCTCCGAATTAAAAATTGGCAGAATCCAGCAATCACTACATCCCAGTGATGCCGAGGGAGAGGAACAAAGCAACAAGAGGTTTCCCTCTATGCCTGCTCTTCTATTTCCTGCCCTTAATCATCATATTGAAGCTCTCATCCTTCCTTCCCTTTCCTATATCCACACAGTGCTATGCTCTGGGACTGGGGAGAGGATGCTGCTAGTGGCTGTGGAACTGGCTTAAGGAAAACCCACAAGCCTCCAACAAGTCTTCCCAGCACCCAAAAACCTCCTGTTGTTCTGTAAGATTTATTTCAGGCCATTTTGTGGATCAGAGACTACTGCCCTAAGGTATTTTGCTCTCCTTCAGTACTTGTCAGATAGTCAGAAGGAACAACTTCTAATAGCATTTTAAAGCTTTAGATGTATATTAAAATATATGTGCAAATATGTATTTTTAATTGACATTGTTTTAAAAACACTGGAAATAACCACAAGGACTCAATTATTCTCAGTGACAAATTCAGTGGCAGCCATAATTTAGTGAGTGGAATCCCTGAGTGCATGGGGGCTGTGATACCGGACATGCAAGTGTGTCTGTCAGACAATTAAAGTAACAGTATTTAGGTACTGGGGGAATATGCTTTGCCAAATGTCACTGAATTCTGTTTGGTTTGAAATTGAGCTGAGTGGCCTCACTTTGCAGTCCAGAAATTAGCCTTCCTGATCTTGAATTCCATCTGTGCCTGCCAAAACAGAAACTTTGTTCCTGGATGAAATTCTTTACTTTCTGTGTCCTTTATGGATTGTGGCAAATATGACCACTTCTTTCTCAAGAGATTTCCTGCCCATTTATAACTAGCTGCTGTATATCTGGGAAACGTTGTATTGGGAGGATTGGAGAAAGGAGGGAAGAACAAACAGCTTTGGAATACAGAGTTGATGTGAAAGGAGCAGGGAATGAAAAAAAAATCAAAACAGTTATAAGGATTCTGGCTAAAATCTCTTCCGTGTTAAAAGAATATAAAATTTGTTCCAACATAAAACATTATGGGAGGGGGGGGGGCAGCAGGGATGGACAATGCTAGAGAATTTTAAAAAGCTATTTGAAGATAAATACAGTACAGCATAGGGACTCATTTTTGTACACTATTGTTTATGGATGTGGGTATATGTGTCCTTTTCATTTCTTCCTTTATCTTTTAGGCCCTTGTGCTACCCAGAAGTACCTTATTTTATTATAGCATAGGATCAATTTTGTTTATCCTTTGTTGAAACTGTAACCCATCCGTGCCCAGGGTAGCCCACTGATAATGCCAGGGTCAGGGCAGGCTGTAAAAGGAGAGCGAATTCTCCCAGCACTGGTGGGTGACACTGCAGTCAGACTTCCCAACCAGCCACAAACAGTGCTTCTGATTCCCCCCCACTGGTTAGCAAGAAGCCACTGTGCAAATACACACAGCCCCCTTCACTGCATTTCAGTCTCTGGCTCCCAAACTGACACTAGGTCCAGTAAAGAGACCAGTCATTTAAACTCTATGCTCTTTACTAAAAGATTCCCTCTGATCCCAAAGGACCAGCCACAGTACCAGTTCACTATAAGTTTGGATCTTACCTGAAATACCACGCTGCCAGCCAATCCTTTAGTAACTAAAACTAAAGGTTTATTAATAAAAGAAAAACAAACAATAAGAGAAGTGTTAAAGGCTTAAAGCAATCAGATCATACAAATGATTTGAAAGTTCATATACATCAGGTTTCTAGAAGAATTGTGGAGTTGCAGGCTTGTATAGTTCCTCTGGTGTACATCCAGTAACTGGATGGGTCTAAGTCCTTCAGTTCAGTTGCAAAGTGTGTTGATCCAGAGGTGTGTCCGCAGCTGGACAGGAGCAAAGAACAAGACAAAGACAAAATGGTTTCTGTGGTATGATCTTATATACTCTCTGCCTCTGGCCATGTGGCTTGTGGAACTTTACAGGAACCAAAATGGAGTCCATAGTCACATGGGCCAATCCTGGTAACTCTTCAGGTATGTCTTTAGTTTCTTCCTAGGCCTTTGGCTTCTGTAAAGGTCTTGATGGGCCATTAAGCAGGCTATTGTCCTGTGGCCTCTGTCTGGGGTGTGTCTTCTACAGCACATTTTGAAATGCATGTATATCAAAGATCTCCATAACTTTCCTCCCACATATTACACATGAACACAAATATTGTCATCTTATTCAGCATATCATAAGCTTTCTAACTGCACCTGACATGGCGTGTCTTACATGAATCACTACGATTTTGACATATTAATGTCAAATAACACAAATGCCCCCCCTCCCAATCCAATTCCTGATCAGCAACAACCACCAATATTGCCTCTATTGCCTGGTGAGACCCACTTTATTGCTTGTGCTCCATCTGTCAGCCATTCCCAACACAAACCACAAAGGCTAGATAACTGCGACTCTGGAAACACCTAATCAAAGAGGCGATGTGTCTGTATGTGCACTCAGAAGTGGCACCAACAGACCCACCCAAATGCTCGGCCTCACCAGTGGTGCGTCTGACACCAGCAGTACTACTGGCATGGAGTAAGACCCATTAGGCACATAAGAAGCATAGCCATGCAGGCATGGGGGGAGAGGGGAATCTCTGGTAACATCTGCCTCCAAGTGCAGTGTTCTCTCTGAGCTGTGCCAATCTAAATGAGAAGTCATGCACCGACACAGAGTTGCCCATTCCGAAAAAGGCCAAAGCGGAGTGGAAGACAAAACACCTGGACAGAGTGGAGCCCATGGCTGCCATGATGACCAGCATACCACCAGTTCCCCAGGTGCCATTGACTGCCCTGGGTCGGTCATTCTTGCTTCACCCAGGACCAAGCACAACTCAGTTTGCCTGGAGCACGCAGTAATGATCGCCCCTGACACCTACAGCAGAATTGCTTGCACCTCTGGACAGGTCCCCACCTCTGCATGGATCTCTGGGGATCATGCAGGCTCTGTCGCTGGCAGATGAACCACTACTCCTCTGGGACCCATGACCACTCACACAGCTGGCACCGACCGTACCAGCAACACTGGCTCCTCAGGCTTCTATGGCCCCACCATTTCCCGAACACCAATCAGACTCAGAGTGGTCATCAGAGCTGGGGCTGTTTGTCTTGCCATCATATGCCCCAGTGGAGCCCACTGACTCAAAGAGACCAACATGCCTGGTCTTACTGGCATCACTGGCAGAGTGCCATCACAACACTTCGGGTCTTCATCAGAGTACACCTTCTCCATTTGTGAAGAGCTACACAGCAGGAGTATGTCCCCAGAACTGGTGGAACTGCCAATACTAACTGGGGCATCATCATCCCCAGATGGGGCACTCATTCCTCCAACAATCTCCCCACCTGACAGTCAGAGGCAGTATCAGAACCTCCTCTGCCAGATGGCGATGGCCCTTAACCTCATGGCAGAGGATGTAAAAGATCTCCAAGACAAGTTCCTGGATAGCTTGCAACTTATGGGCCCTTCGCAAATTGCACTTTCAATTCATAAAACAATCCTTCAGCTGGCCCAAGCATGCTGGCATGCTCCAGCATCCTACACCTAAGCACACAGAGAGGCACTTTTTTGTCCCAGTCAGGGACACTGATTTTCTTTTTGTCTACCCTCTACATAATGCCACTCTTACCACAGATGCTTCCCTCAGAGGCCAGGGCGGCCACATACAGGGCTATATGGCACAAAGCCTTTGGTCTCCCAGAGAAGCATGGATGCACATTAACATCCTGGAACTATGTGCAGTCCAACGGGCCGGTCAAGCCCCGTTTGCTCCAGACATGTATAAATTTGTAAACAAACTGGGTGGCGCCAGATCACCCATCCTCTATTGAGAAGCAGAACCATTGTGGAACTGGTGTCTATGGCACTGCATCCTATTTCACACAACACACCTTCCAGGAACAGACAACAATCTGGCAGTCACTCTCAGCTGCTCTTTCCACTGCAACCACAAGTGGGAATTGCACAATCCCACTCTTTCCACCATATTCCATTGATGGTGCACATCATGATGGGATCTCTTTGCAATCACAAACTTCCCCTCTTCTGCTCCAGAGGTTCCTTCAGGCAAGGCTCACAAAGGGATGATTTTCTTTTTCCCTAGACACCAGACCTACACTATGCCTTCCCTCCCATTCCGCTTCTCCCACAAGTACTCTGCAAAACGGGCAGCCCTCAAACTCATAACCCACTCCTGGCCCCATCAATACTGGTTTACAGATCTCCGTCATCTGTCAGTCCACACACTACTCTGCTTTCCCCTCCTCCTGAACCGCCTCACGCAACAACAGGGCCAATTCTGCCACCCGAACCCAGACCCTCTTCATCTCACGGCAGGGTATTTGGATGGGGCTTGTAAATAGACAGGCATGCTCCATGCCGTTATGGGAGGTACTTACCATAGCTGCTGCCCCATTAGCAGGGCATGCAACCAAGCCACGTGGCAATGCTTTACGGAATGGGCATCACGCAGCCATCAGTCCATAAACAGTGTCCATACCGATCATCCTCAACTATCTACTTACCCTTCGCCATTCAGGCCTTGCCCACTCCTCCATTTGAGTTCATCAGGCAGCTGTAAGTGCATTCCTCCCACCTGTGGACGGCTTCTTGATTTTCAGCCATCCAACTACAGCTCGATTCCTCTGCAGTCTCCTTTTGCATGGTTCAGAAACCTATTCCTAGGTTGTCACCTCAACCTTGTCCTCTGAGCCGTCATCAAACCACCCTTTGAGTCTCTTGCCACTTGCTCGCTCGCCCACCTAACCATGAAGGTGATCATCTTTGTTAGCGAGCTGGCTGTTATGATGGTAGAACTGCCCTTCACAGTGTTCCATAGGGATAAAGTCTTTCTTTGGTTCTACACAAGTTTCTCCCCAAGGCAGCCTGCCCATTCCACCTCAATCAGGTCATTCATCTTCCATCTTTTTACCCAAACTGCATACCTACACCAGAGCACATACCGTATGATCCTCTGATGTGTGCCGTGTACTAGCCCTTTACCTTGAATGCATGCACATTTTCGGAACCTTGCCCAGACTCTTCCTCACAATAGTGGAGCACTGCAGAGGCCATGCCCCTGGCACTTCTATGGGGGGGGTGTCTGCGGGCCCATTTCCTGCTTTTACCCACTCTCCCCTGCCCTTGCAATGGGGGCACCTGGCGGCGGGTGGGGGGGGGTGGGATACCTGGGCCCTGTGTGGCTGGGGTCCCTGCTACTCCCTCATTGTGCCCAGCATGGGGGCGGAGGACCTGGGAGGACGCTTGCTCCCCCTGCAGCGGGAGCCCTCAGCCACTAGCAGGCCTGAGCTGGGGTTGGTGCAGCCGCTGGGGATGTCAGCGAGGTGTGGCTCCTCCTTCGAGAGCCTGGCCAGTGCCCCACCAGGCTGGTACCCGGGGACATGGCCCTCTCTGTCCCCACCCCCCTTGGTATGCCACTGTTTTACACTTCCTGAGCCCTCGCGCGCTCTCGCAAACTGAATACTGCTCACTACACTACCTCTGTATGGAATCCACATAGGGATGAGCATTCAAAGAAGAAGGGGAGTTACTT
>ML675617.1:28794478-28855448 GCA_007922155.1 Mesoclemmys tuberculata | reverse complement strand
CTGCTATGGTCCCAAAGCCTATAGGTAAGAGGAAACTGAGGGGGGTGTTGAACTGCACAGCCGCACAGGACCTCAATGCACCATGTGGACCATGCATAGCATTCAGGTCGACAGAGACTACTTCAAAGGGATCTGGCTCTGGGGCATGATGTGCATACACCCCCACCAATCTGGAATCCAAATAAGGACCAAACCTCTCGACGAACCATCAGCTACAGTAAATAACCTCCTTTTTCTTAACATTAATATTACATCTTCACTGAGGTTTTTTTCATGGAATGCTACATATTTGAGGTCATTTATCACACTTCTAATACTATAATTACCCTATGGTAATACTGTGTTGTAAATAAAGCGAACTGAAATTTAAAAAATCAAGCATATTCTTGTTTATATATGTAAATACCTTGTACAAGTCAGCACTGTTTCACTTATTGTTATTTTTATTTAGCAGAAGGTTTATTACAGCCTGAGAGAATTGGACTTCAGCTGTCACTCCTTTGGGTGCAATATATTCTGTGTTAGCCATTAATAAGTAATTGATTTTGAAGTTAATTGTTCATATTGATGGATGTGCTGCACTGATTTCTTGATCTGATTTAGGGAGTGCTGGCTGTCATCAAAAAGAACTTTGTTTCACTCCAGACTGGAGGCAAAATAAATCAAGTCAAACAGATGTCATTAAAGCTACATAACACAAGTAGCTATGAACATATTGTTTGAATCTATAGAGACTATTCCTGTGTACAGTGAAGAGGTGGTTACCTGACACATTTTGCATCAAAAAGGATTTGAAAAATAGTTTTAATCAACAATTTTTGTGTGCATATCAGTGTGACAGAAAAGTAAATATTTAACGTGTTGTGGCTTTGTTCTTTATCATGAAGTGTATTGTTAATCATATAGTAATGGGTTAAAATAGGAGTATTTTAGGTACAAGTTTTACCTTATCCCAGGATTACTTCTCTTTATATTGTAAGTATGTTGGGCTACAGGACTTCAAAGCACAGCTGAGTGGTTCCATTCCTACATTCAAGATGCAAATGACAGCTAAATATGGAAATGACCTCACAACACCATAGAAACAGATTTACTTTCAAATGAGATGTTTTAAAGCACAATTTCAAGTTACCATTAAACACAATTCTCCTTAAATAGTGTATATCTCATTTACTTTAATCCCATAATCAGAGCATTTGTTGTGTCCATATCCGTACAAAGTTCTTGGATGTTGATGTGTGGGACACAAGTTTGCAGGTTTACTCAGGTTCAGGTGGTTTAATATTTCAGTAAGTTCATGGGACAATAATGAATATAACAAAACCAAAACATTTCTTCTTTTGTGGGTTTTACCCTCAAAGCAGTGTTAGTTGTGTAGGCCTCCATTCTATTACCATTTGGGTTTGGGTCTTGCAATAATTCTACCACTGTTAGACTTCACACTAAATTCTCATGTTTGTTCTTCGAGTATGAACTAAATTCCCACTTCAGTTTTCAGTTCTTCCAGTACCTGCATTGTAACAGTAGAAAGGTACCTAGTAATGGATAGGAGGATGTATGTACCACTGTATTCTAATGTGTCTAATAAGCATTATGACTGGTAGGTAAAGCCCCCAAAGAGAAGCTAAACTGTGTTCTTACTCTGTGGAACACCGTAGATACAACCTTTGACCCGTCCGTGCCTAGGTTAGCCACCTGAAAATGCCAAGGTCAGGTCAGGCTGCAAAAGGAGAGCAGATTCCCTCAGCACTGGTGGATAACACCGTAGGCAGGCTTCCCAATCAGCCACAAACAATGCTTCTGATTCCCCACACTGGTTATCAAGAAGCTAAAATAAAAATATACTCAGCCCCCTTTACTGCATTTCAGTCTCTGGCTCCCAATGGGCTACTAGGTCCAGTAAAGAGATCAGTTATTTAAAACTCTATGCTCTTTACCAAAAAGCTTCTCCTGACCCCAAAGGGTCAGCCACAGTACCAGATCAATATAAGTTTGGATCTTACCCAAAATATCACGCTGCCAGCCAATCCTTTAGTAAATAAAACTAAAGGTTTATTATAAAAGCAAAGAAACAAACTATAAGAGAAATGTTAAAGGATTCAAGCAATCAGGCACATTCAATTTGAAAGTCCATGTATATCAGGCTTCTAATAGAATAGTGAAGTTTGCAGGTTTGTAGAGTCCCTCTGGTGTACATCCAGTACTTGGATGGGCCTCAGTTCTTTGATTCACAGCTTCAGTTGCAGATGAGTTGACCCAGAGGTAGTGAAGACTGAGTGAAGAATGACTGAAGACAAAATGGTTGTGGTGCAGCTGCCTTTTATGACCCTTGGCCTTTGCCATGCTGCTTGTGGAAATTTACAGGAATAAGATGGAGTCCAGAGTCACATGAATAAGTCCTGGTGACTCATCAGGTATATCCCTGTCTTCTCCCACTGGGCCCATTGTACCTGTGAATTTCCTTAATGGGCCATTAAGCAAGCTAGTGCTGCAGCCATCCTGTCTGGGGTGTCGCCCAGAAACATATTACAAATTGAAATATAGATACAAACATATCCATATCCATTACACACACAACACATGAACATAAACGTTATCTTACTTAGCACATTACAGCCTTTCTAACAGTACCTGACATGGCATATCTCATATGAATTATTACGATTTTGACATATTGCTGTTAAAGAACATAATAAATGCCCCCCCTCCCAATCCAGCCAGTGTCACACAACCTAATTAAAATAGTTATCACCATCAGACATAAAATATTTTTAAAATTTTAAAAAGTACTGAGGAGGAGTGTATATTCTGTTTTATAAAAATGCCTTTTAAATCTGTATTACTTAGTTATGGAAGAACCCTTAATCGAGAAGTAATTCAAGAGTAATCCGAACCTGCAAATAGGTGTAGTTCTCTGACTTAAAGGTCTGATTTAAAATTCACTGAATTCAATAGGAGTCATTCTATTGACTTCATGGGATTTGGATCAGGTCCTACGACATTTACTTATGATTGGCTGCATAGGGAATCTTTTTTACATATTATTCTAAAAATGTTTGGCAATGATACACCAAATGCTGTGTGCTGGATTTGTGACTGCAAACTGGCCTCTGTTTTCTCCTTGTCATATATTCCATGTTACAGGAGGTGTCCTAACATAGTAGGTGCATATACAGTGCAATTTTTATTTTAAAAAAATACTGTGTAATAGGTGTAAATAGAACCATGATGTTCACATGAGTTCCTTTCTAACATTTTACAGTAGTTAAAAACTTTCATGAACATTCTGAAATTAAGGCCTAATGTTTTTAGTAAATACTTCAGTAATCTAAAATTCAAATCCCTCCTCCGCCCCGTCAAAATCCAGAGTTTTTCATAACCTGATTTCTTTTCGGCTAACTTGCATCCAAGCCTCCTCATGTTGCTTGATAAGATGCACTGTTCTTATCTGATAGGGGTGTATCTTCACTATGTACTGAAGATAATTCATTCCACTATGTACTCCTTATCGCCCCTAATGTCCTCATATAAACGTTGAACAGAAAAGGAGGAGAATCCTGTGATATATCTGCAACGTGAGAAAACCCTCTATGTAGATGAGAAATTGCCTTGTTCTACCCTTTGGCTCACTTCATGGAGAAATGGAACCACTTAAGAGTAACACTATCTCTGCTAAAAACAAAAACCAATATATTGTGTAGTGTAAAATAAACCATTTTTTCATATTTGGATAACTCAAAATTTATAATAAATAAATAAATTAAAAATCACCTGACGATTGGGCATTGTATTTATAAGTTTGAATCCCAAAATGTAATTTTTCAAGGAATTTGCAGGCATTGTGAATATACCAGCACTGAATGAAAGTGCTTTCACAGCTGACACTGCGGTATAAAGCTGCTCCTGTAGTACCATAAAACAGCAAATAGTAAAGGAAACAGTTCATTATTTACTTGAGAAAAAAGACTGTGTCCTTTATTGTGTTTAGTTTTTGCTTTCATGTCTCCACTTCATAAGTTATGACTGGAAGAAAATACTCTTAAATGTCTTTGAGCTGAGAAATTTTTCACATCCACCTTCTCAGTTTCTTTTTAAAACCAGGAGTGATAATGATTTTGGAAAAATCAAAACAGTGTTTGTCTTCCTTTTTACTGTTTCATAAGGATTCCTCCTAAAAACACACTGAGTGCTCAGTGGTGATTTCAGCACGTTTTTCTCATATATTTGGGATATCAGTGTTGGATTCCTTGAGAAAGTGGAACAGGCCAGATATAAATAAGTAGAATCTGGATCTTTCTCTCATGTCTAGGATAATGAAAAAGAAGAAAATTATATTTTAGTCATGTTGAGAAGATTCCTTCTTGGAAATATTTTTTTAAAGGATAACAGTACAATTCCATACACAATAGATAAACTTTGTGTCTAGTCAATATAATGAAATCTTATAGCCAGAAACAGAATATCTTAAAAAAGAGTTGTGATTGTAAGTGTGATTTATTGGAATTCAGCTAATATCCAGAAAACAATATTTCATTTTATTTACAAATTGTACACCTTTTAAAACCCCCAAACCTTAGAAAGTCTGGAGATGAGCAGGTAAGAGTCTGTCCAATTCCCCATTGCCAAATAATCCTTAATTACTTACTGTTCCCCTACCGAAACTTTAATGTTGTCTCAGACAAAATATACAAAGGTCAAAATAGCAAATTTTAAGAGATTATTAAAAATTGATCCTTAGTGTGAAATATGGGATTTTGTAATCTAGTAATTTCTTTTGATCTTTACTTCAAAGTTGGAAAATTAGATAAATAGTAATAACCTCAAAGTAAGTACTATGGACAACAGAATAATATCTCCATCTTTATTTTCTGGATGCACTTTTTCTAATGAGCTAGGATTGATAACAAATAGCTAGAGCAAGAAAAAAAACAAACCTGTAGGTATGTGCATCTATGGTTTAGACACAAAAGGCACTCATTCTTCTTATAGAATTGTAGGGCTTGAAGGAAGATTAAGAAGTCATTATGTCAAGCCCACTGGGCAGCTAAGGCAGGACCAAGTAAACATAGAACATCTGTGACAGATGTGTGTCCAACCTGTTTTTAAAACCTCCAAAGATGGGGATTCTACAACCTCCCTTGAAAGCCTATTCCAGAATTTAACTATCCTTATAATTAAAATGTATTTCCTGACATTTAACCTGAAGTTTCACTGTTGCAGGTAAAAAGCCCATTACTTTCTTTTCCTACCTTGAGTGTACACAGAGAACAATTGCTCATGGTTCTTACTACATTTGAAAGGAAAGTCTGAGGTTTAAAACAGGAGTAGGAGTAAATCTCTTCTCAGGCAGAAATTATTGTCCCAGTTTGTAAGTGATTCCAAGCATTAAATCATTTATCCACTTCTTTATTGGGAGGCCTACTTTGATTTTTGTGAAGAGCTGGAAGCCTCTGTGGAGGCCTACAGTCTTTCTGTGGAGAGCTGGAACCATCTAAGATACTGTCTATTTGAGAGAATTTAGTATTTTATCTATTTATCATGTTTTCTATATTATCCCCTGTGACAGGGTCTGTCAGGTTTCTCTTCTCCTGTTGGAGGCATTGATGCCTTGTTACCCCCTGCTCAAGGAAAACCCACTCAGACAGGCTACCAACAAGACTTAGTCCTCCAAAGGCCTTAAGGGGCCAGGAGCAGACACTGACCAATCGGGAGCCAGCAGACCAATTAAGAAGGCTTGCTTGCAGCTTCTTCGGGACAGAGTGGGGTGAAACTGGGACAGAGAAGGAGTTGTCAGGGTTAGCACAGAACCCCAGGTCAGGGCCTTGCCTTCAACTGTCAGAACTAGGAACTTGCAATTGAGATTTTGTTTTTTTTTCAAAGGTGGAGACAGTCAAATTCTGAGTTTTTTTCATGTAATTGTTTGTAGACTGATGCCCAACTTATGATACAGGCCACCCTGCTCCAAGTAGATAAACAAAACTTGTGGACTGAGGCAGGGAACATATACCATAACATGACTGGTCCCACAGGATGTGCTATGGACCAGTCTCACCTTCCAGACCCCTTAAAATATTAAATTACTTAGTTGGTGCTTGTGAAATATCTGTTGTAAAGAATCTCCCCTAAAGTAGAGTGAGAATTCATATGCTTAACAGGGATATAATGTCGGTTCTAAAATTTACACTCCTTTGTTCACCTAAACTATTATTTGATCGCTCATTTTGTTCATCATTGAGAAGAGACTGTGTGTGTGTGTGTGTGTGTGTGTGTTTTCTGATGCTCTGGAAATCATTGAATAATGACATATTCACTTATTAACATAGTACTAAAAGCATTTAAACTAGATGAGTGCCAAGAATGCAGAAATAATAATAGAGTGTCAGTACCAGGGTAATAAATGTCTATATTATTTGTTGTTGATCTGAAAAAATCTAAATAGAAGTAACTTTTCTATGCCCAGTAATACAGTTGAAAATAAGATAGAAACTGTCTGTGGGATGTGTAAAACATTTTGTAACACTTTGCAATAGCAAAACAAATATAGCTCTAGTTTGGAACCACAGTCTATATAACATCAGTTTTTTAGTATAAAAGCAAGCTAATGGATAGTTTATATTTTGCCCTTTTTGTTTCAGTCATGTTTAAATTTTCACATGATCACTATATCATCTTTTTATATATTATCTGTTAAAGTGCAGTGATTTTCAAAAGTAAATAGTGTACAAAAATGAAAACTTCTTACTTGAGTTCTTCTGCCTGTATATATTTAGAGTTTATCTGCTTACTCAGTAATTAAAATATTTTTTTACTACTTCGCTCTCTTAGTAACACTGCAGAGCCAAGAAAGCTTTGTGGAGTTGAGTGGGTTTTATTTGAGCTCATGTGTCTCTAACAAGGGCCCTGATGTTGTAGGTTACTATGCGTGATCAGGTAGATGCCTGTGCCCATATAGAGCTCCATTGATTTCACTGGGGCTCTTTGTGGGTAGAGGAGTCTGTCTGTCTGAACTATTAATTCCCACTACAAAATCTTTATTAAACATATGTCTGGGGACTTTGACTGTTAGGGCCTTTTTTTGATGATGTCACAGCTATACACCAATTCCCAGCAGTGCACAGTTGAATCTCTATCACTTAAACACACAGTTTCCTTTCCCTCCCCCTCCCCCATCATCTGGTTTGTATGCTCAAATAGCAAGAGTTGGGGAGGAAACTAATTTGGATGAGTAATGTGGGACAAAGAAAAGGAATCAGAGGTGAAAAGAGACTGCTGTAATGTCAGGAGTTAGGTTTCAAGAGAGAAAAGAACAGTTTAAACTACCTCCTTCCCCCTAAGTACCAAGCTCTTGTTTATTGATACTTTTAACCATTTTCCATTTGCTGTCTAGTGTAAAAATTAAATTGGAAGCTGTTCAGTTGGCCACATTATTTTTAATAAAAGAAAGCGAGTTCAAAGTGGTTTTAGGCCATTAACTACTGCTGGAAAGGCATTCTGGAAAATCTTTAATAAACAATGCTATAGAAAGGGTTAGAAATAAAAAGTCCATAATAAGTGCATTCAGAATTACTTAGAAAAATGTTTATAACCTTTTTCCTTGCTATTTAACTTTTTAGTAGGAATTACTTTTCATAGTAGAAAGATACATTGCATTAATTCCCCCAAAATCTGTTTGTCCTGCACATGCGGAAAGATAGAGTTGTGAGGGATATGGTTTACTTGGTCACAAATAATTAACTCATCTGGGAACTAACTGGCAACTTATTCAGGTTATTATTTCTTCTTATGCGTTTCCATCCTGGTAGAGGGCTGCTGCCAGCTCCCTGTTCCTCCATAACTGGTTCCAGCCCATTGCTGGGACCCTACTGTCCTCTCTTCATACAAGAGTTAAGGGGCTGAGAAAAGGGTGTCATCTTTGCACTGTCTGAGACATTACGATCTCTAACTCAGTTTGCCAATTTCTGTCAGGGATGGCTTCCTCTAAGTTCACTTCCAATTCTGGTAAATCAGGGAACCAAAACGCTGATGGAATGAGTACTTGCGCTAGCTACCGGCTGGTTTGTGACATTTTGAACCGAATTTCCTGACTTACTCCACCAAGTCCCTGAGTTGCTGGGGGGAAATATGAAAAAATCCTACCTCACCCCAGCCCATCTGGTGATGTGGGAAAAATTCCGTCCTAGTCCTAAATAAGGTGACTAGCGCAATGCCTAAAACAGACCCAAAAATCTGGTCCTTTCCTAATCCCTGGGATGGGTGCTGCTAATCAAGCATGAGAGGGGGCACAGTCTGGAGGGACAGGGTTTATGTAACCTCCCCCAGATATGTAGGGGCCAATCGCTTAGTTGAGCCCTACCCAGTAAGGAATTTTTAAAAGTACTTTAGGAAAAAACAGAAATCTTAGCAATGATATATGCCTAGTACTAGATGTAGATGGTAGAATTGTTGTTAATGCAGAAAAAACAGAAGTATTCAATAAATATTCCTGTCCTGTATTAGTAAAAAATATGAGGATTAGGTATTTGTATCACATGATAATTTTGAAGTACTTTCCAGTCTGTTCATAACCAAGGAGGATGTTAAATGGCATACGAGGGGCAAACATTTATAAATCAGCAGGCCCAGACAACCTGCACCTAAAAGCCCTAAATGAGCTGAATGAGGAGGTCTCTGGCCCACTGATATTAAGTTTAAATAAATCCTGCAATACTGGCAAAATTCCAGAAGACCGGAAGAGTGCTAGTTTATGCCAATATTCAGGAAGGCCAGGTGAAATGGCCTGACTGGTGAGCCTGACATCAGTTCCAAGCAAAATAATTAAAAAATTGATTGATTATTAAATTAACAAAGAATTAAAGGATAGGAATATAATTCATGCCAGTCAACATGGTTTTATGGAAAATAGATTGTGTCAAACAAACTTGATTTCATTCTTTGATGAGATTACAAGCATGGTCGATGTAGGTGACTGCGTAGATATTATACTCATACTTTTGTAAGGCATTTGACTTTGTACTGCACAACATTCTGATTTTTAAAAAAGCACATACTGTCATGGGGCCCTCTCTGGCAGAGTAGCTTCTCAAGCTAGGACATGGTGTTGTGCGGTTCATCGCCTCTAGTGTCCCCTGTTGGCCATTTCAGACACTGAAGTATGTCATTATTCTTAATTCTAGGACGCAATTAAAAAAAATCTTCCTCTTTTTTCATTAAAATCCCATTTTTTGCCATTCTTCTTTTAATGTTTTCTGTAGTAAGGCTTTTAAATTCCTGTTTACTCAAGGATATTTCTATGTCAGTCCTACAGAGCTTTTTATCTGCTTTGCCATTTTGTTCCCTGCTATTCCAATATGTGCTGTGATCCAAGCTAATGCTACATGTATTCCCATCTGTACAAACTCTGTTATTAGAAATATAATTTCATTGACTAAATCACTTCTGTGTACTCAGACACCCTTATTTATTACCATAAGGGCTGAGACTGAATTAAAAAAAAATGACTACTGCTGTTGGGTGTATGTCCCAGATCCAATTTAATGCTAGCATTATTGCTACTAGTTTGGCTGTCATGGCACCTACCTAGTCAGATAGTTTTTTACATGTACTAATTCTCAATTTTGGTATACAATATGCCATCCATACTCTTCCTGTTTTTTTTCTTTTTTAGACCCATCTCTGTATATTTTACCACACTGACTCCATTTTTAATTCATATACTGATATACTTAATTTTTACTACCTATTGTCTCTTTTTTACCTTAAGATTATAAAATAACTCTAAATGCACATTTGGACATGTAATTGTCCATTCATAACTAATTTTCCCAGGACTAAAAGTTTTGACTTTGTTCAGCTTTTCCTTGTTTTTCAGCTCCTTCATCCACACTTTAACTCGAATGGGACTTGAAGTTCTAACATTGTCTGATAGGCTTTGTTCCTTTCTTTGACTGCCATTTTACACTTCTCATTCCATCATGGAAGTGAGATTTCAGTGTTGGGGAACTTCAATATCTTAGTTATGGCTACAGTAGCTGCTGCTATTAATCCCTTTATTACATTCCCATTTAAATTCTCTGTCATCATTCACACCATGATTATTCACAAATTCAGTACATTTACTTGTAAATAGCTTTCTTAAAATTTGAGGTGGGTAATTTTCCATTATCTTCAAACTTATTTTGCCTTTGAAAAGTAATAAGTATGGGGAAATGATCTCTCCCCATTTCTTCTTCCTTTTGTATTTCCCAGTTGTATTTACTTGTGATCTCTGCTGTTATAATCTCCAGGTCTAAGAAGGAAAAACTACCATCTGCTGCATTAAATCTAGTTAGGGTGCCATTGTTTAAAATAACTAGATTGTTTTCATCCATTAACTTTTCTAAGCATGCACCATTTGTATCAGTTGTCTTATTTCCCCCAAATTTATTATGACTATTTAGGTCACCACATACAATATATGGTCTTTCAGCATTTTTCACTATTTCTTGTAGCTCTGAGCTTTGTAATATACTGCATGGGTTATAGATATTATAAATCCTTAAAGAATTATTTATTTTCTGCATTAGAATCTCAACAGCATTATAATCTAGGTTTACCTCTTCATTCTCTACTGCTATGTAGTTTAAGCTTTCCCTTATGAAAGTACAAACACCTCCTCTTTCTAGCTTTTGGTCTTGTCTAAAGGCAATATACCCTGGAATTTTAAAAGCAGGACTTTTAACCAACCATATTTCCTGGATCCATGTGACATCCACGTTAATTTTTATTTGCAGGATATTTTCTTTTAGTTTTTGACCATGTGATATCAGACTCTGTGCATTCCAACAAAAGATAGTGAAACATGACTAGTATGGGGATCACGATTAACCTCATTCAAAATTGTAAAGATATAGTTTCTTGACAAATTACCAACATGAGTATTTTTCCACTGCCCTTGCTATAATTCTCATTTTTTTCTGATTTTTCCCTATTTGTGATGTAGAATTTATCGAATTAATCATTTCTATCATAAATGCAATAAACCTTTCTTTTTTCACTGCTAGTATGTCATTACCTCTTCCTTCGGCAGTGTTTATCATATTCTTTATAGAATGAGGCTGTGTCTGAAGTGCCCTTTTCTTATGCTGATCGTCTCTTTCCTCGCCATCTGGTGCACTGAGAGTCTCCTTACAGTTTCCACATAAAATGTGTTAACAATTTTTGTCTTTTATGTATCTTTAGCTTGTCTTGCCACAATACATCTTCTGTATGCCAGACTGTGACTACCAGATCTGTTACTGCATTTGACCTCTGTCCCTTCTATATAATTTTCATATAAACGTTTTTCTTCACATTTATCACATCTTGGTTTCCCTTTACAAATACTTGCTACCTGCCCATACCACTGGCAGTTACAACACCTTATGGAAGTGTGGATTTTCAGCTTGTTTTTGAATATCTGAAACCCTAGTGTTACTTGCTGAGGTAGAATCCTTCCCTTAAATGTCATCAACAGTGCTGTTGATGACTTGCTTTCTTGTCCTTGTGTACTAGTTAGTCACTTACTAACACTTTACCTTCTCCTGTGCTTTTGGGTAGCACATCATTGGTCAGTTCTAATGGCATTCCACATGTTACGCCCTTTGTTTCAGTCAAACACTTTGGTAGCTGGCAACTTATTTTAACTTTCCTCTAGTGTTTTATTTTTTAGCAGTTTATCAACTTGCTCATTATTTTTACATTCAGCTAAAATATCCCCATCTCAGAGTCTCCTGGCTCTTACTATATCCCTTATGCTTCTTTTTAATCCAGTCAGCCACTTTCATCGTTAACATCGCGTAATCTTATTTCTTTGGCTAGGGGTCTTACAATTACAACCTTTTGGTTTGTTTCCTTCCTCAGCTCTGCTATTTTAATGATATCATCTGATTCTGCTTCTCCTTTTTTTCTTTTCTACTTCTCATCCATTCTCCTTCTCTAATAGACTCTTCTTCAGTTTCTAGAGTTACTGCTTTTGGGGTCAGAAAATCTTTCATTTCCTGCCAGTCCAGGCAGCCTCCAGCCTCACTGCCAGACTTCCTTCCTTTTAAGACCAAACCCAGGAAAGGTACAGTGGGTATGGCTACATGAGGCCACGTATGCCTTTAACACTTTCTTGCTGTGGACAGAATGTCACCCCATCTCTCTCACAAACACATTAAGTGAACTAAGAATTGGTTAACTGGCTCATCTCAGTAAGTAGCTGTTAACAGAAAATCATCCATTGAATGATGTTTTCTAAGACAATCGGTATTGCATTCAACTTTCATTTGGCCCTCATTACAACAGATAAATAATCACTGGACTGGGAGTGATTGAGGTGTTTGTAGCGGGGTTCCACAAGGATTAGTACCAGGCCTGATGCTTTTCAACATTTTCATCAATGATCTAGAAGTAAATATAAAATCAGTGCTGATAAAATTTACAGATGACAAAAGATTTATCGTCTTAATCATGACAAAACCCAAAGTTATGTAGCCTCCTTTCCCATCAAGTGCTACCCAAATCTAAGTCTTTAAGATGATCTGGCTGGATATTCAGCTTATGTCTATCACTAGGGACCTTACCAGACCACTGAAGCTTTTGATGACCACTTGATTGCTGGCTGTGTAGGTGCGTCACTTGGTAAATACACTTTGTAATTCATTGGTCTTCCATCCTAATTGCATGTCTATATCAAATAAGTCACCACAATTGAACCAGTGCTGATGGAGGCAGTTGCTGGATTTGGTTTTGAATAGCCTCATTTCTGACCTTATCTTGTCATATATCCTGCTGACAAAGATGATGAGAATTGAAAACATCATTCTGCCACTCTTCACTGTTCCTCTGCATCCATGTTTCACTGCTGTTGATAGAATTGGTATAACCATGGTTCTATAGGTCGTCTTCTTCATAGCAAGCTTGATGTCACTTCCCCACAAGGGCTGTTGAAGGGTCCAAAACTTGGCAGCATATGTTGCTATGAGTGTCCACAACTTTCAAGGATCCTCCAGCACTGTCTATGATGCTTCCCTAAGTATTTGACAGTTGCCACCTGCTCGATGTTCCATCTGGGCAGGTTAATACTTAGTTGGTTGTAATCTGAATTTGAAGGCTGCTTGATAGTAATGGCCAGGAAATTCATTTTATCCAGGTTAATAACCAGGCCAATGTGCGCTACTTCATGGAACGGTTCGTTCTGGTCTTGCAGTGTATAAATCTATGCCTGACTTGGTCAGAACTGCAACATTTTACCAGATAGAGCCATCAAGACAGCGTCCTCAGAACATTCAAGATCCAAAAGCAAAATGGTGTTCACCTCAACACCAACAACAGCTGTTTCCTGGCTTACCCACCAACCAGTCAGTGCTGATATTGAACAACAATGGTGACAAAACACAGCTATGCTAAATTCCTTTGGAACTGATTATGCCATGCATCTGCTATTGAGTTGAACACTACTTTCTATTCCACTGTAGAGCTCTTCTATCATTGAAACTATATTCTCAGGGAACCCTCAACTATCTCATCAGATCCCAGAATGTTGGTCAATGCATTGAATCACAAGTCCGATGGAAGTCTATAAAGAATGGTGCACACAGTTATTAGTTTCAGCCATCTTTTCAAAAAGTTGTCTCAATGTGAAGATCTGGTTGACAGTGGAATCATAGAATCAAAGAAATGTAGGGCTAAAATAGACCTCAAGGAGTCATCAAGTCTAGCCCCCTGTGCTGAGGCAGTCAGGACCAAGTAAACTTAGACCATCCATGACAGGTGTTTGTCCAACTTGTACTTAAAACTTCCAGTGTTGGGGATTCCACAACCTCCTTTGGAAGCCTATTCCTATTCTTAACAACACTTATAGTTAGACATTCTTTCCTAATATCTAACCTAAATCTGCTTCCTCCAGATAAAGCCTATTACTATTTATCCTACCTGTCCTTGAGAACAGTTGATCTCAGTCCTCTTTACAACTGTCTTTAACATATATAAAGACTTATTAGATCTTCCCTCAGTCTTCTTTTCTCAAGAATAAGCATCCTTTTTTTAAGCTTTTGTCATAGATCAGGTTTTCTAAATCTTTTATGATTTTTGTTGTTTTCCTCTGGACTCTCTCTAATTTGTCCACCCAAAATTGGACACATTAGTCCAGCTGAGGCCTCACCAGTGCCAAGTAGACCAAGACAACACTCCTTTTAATACACACCCAAATAATATTAGAGTTTTTCACAGTTGCATCACACTGTTGACTCATAATTAAATTGTGATCCACTATAATCCTTAGAAAATTTTCAACAGTATCACCACGTAGCCAGTCATTCCCATTTTATAGTTGTGCTTTTGATTTTTCCCTCTGAGGATAAATACTTTGCACTTGTCTTTATTTAATTTAGTCTTTTTGTTTTAAAACCAAATCTCCAATTTGTCCAGATTGTTTTGAATTCTAATTCTGCTTTCCAAAATGCTTGCAACCCCTTTCCGGTTTGTGTTACCTGCAAATTTTTAAGCATGCTGTCACTTCCATTATCCAAGTCATTAATGAAAATATTGTTTAGTACTGGACCCAGGACTGACCCCTGTGGAACCCCACTAAATATGCCATCCCAGTTTGACAATCAGTCATTGATAACTACTCTTTGAGTATGACATTTCAACCAGTTCTGCACCCACCTTATAGTAATTTAATCTACATCACATTTCACTCGTTTGCTTATGATGATGTCATGTGGGACTGTGTCAAAAACCTTACGAAAGTTAAGATATATGACATTTACTCCTTCTCCCATCTAGTAAGCCAGTAACCATATCAGAGGAGGAAATTAGGTTGGTTGGCATGATTCCTTATAACAGTAGTATCCTCTTGGTGCTTACTGTCATGCTGACTGGATTAAGGGGGCCCTTGAGGTGTATTCAGGAGCTCTGATTACTCCCTTCTACGCCAAACTTACATTTGGGATATCACGCTGGCTAGATTGGTGGGGGGGCGCATTTATTGTATTGTTGGACATCAGTATGTCTGATTCATAGTAATCCATGTGAGCTATGCCATGTCAGGTACTGTTAGAAAGGCTATAATGTGCTGAGTAAGATGATAATGTTTGTGTTCATGTGTTATACGAGTGAGGGAAGTTAATGATATGTTTGATATATCAGTATTTCAGGTTGGGCTGTTTCTAGGCCACTCCTCAGACAGGATGGCTGCAGAACAATAGTTTGCTTAATGGCCCATTAGGACATTCTCAGGTGCAAGGGGCCTAGGGGGAGTAGCCAGATATATACCTGATGAGTCATCAGGTCTGGCCCATGTGACTCTGGACTCCGTTTTGGTTCCTGTAAAATTCCACAAGCAGCGTGACAAGGGCCAGAGGATATATAAGGCAAAGGCCTGGGAATCCATTTTGTCTACAGTTCAGCTTTCAGCTACCTGCCTATCTCTGGATCAATCCATCTGCAACTGAACTGAAGTTGTGAAACAAAGGACTAAGACCCATCCAGGTACTGGATGTATACCAGAGGAACTATACAAGCCTGCAAACCCCACAATTCTTCTAGAAATCTGATGTATGTGGACTTTCAAATCATTTGCATTGATCTGATTGCTTTAATCCTTTAACATTTCTCTTATTGTTTGTTTTTCTTTTTATAATAAACCTTTAGTTCCAGTTACTAAAGGATGGGCTGGCAGCGTGACATTTTGGGTAAGATCCAAACTTATATTGATCTGGTACTGTGGCTGATCCTTTGGGATCAGAGGGAACCTTTTTAGTAAAGCGCATAGCTTTTAAATAACTGGTCTCTTTACTGGACCTAGTGGCTGATTGGGAGCCAGAGACTGAAATGCAGTAAAGGGGGCTGTGTGTATTTGTATAGTGGCTTCTTGATAACCAGTGTGGGGAATCAGAAGCACTGTTTGTGGCTGGTTGGGAAGTCTGATTTAAGTGTCATCCACCAGTGCTGGGAGAATCTGCTCTTCTTTTACAGCCTGCCATGACCCGGCATTATCAGGTGGCTACCCTGGTCATGAACGGGTCACCCTTACAAACTGATAAATAATTTGTTCCAGTATCTTTTCAGGTATTGAAGTTAGACTGACTGGTATATAATTCCCTGGGTCCTCACTGTTCACCTTTAAAAAATAAGTACTGTTTTTTCCCTTGTCCAGTCCACTGAGACCCCACCTACCCTTTTGAAGATATTTACTAACAATTCAGAGTTGGCTTCAGCCAGTTCCTTAAGTATCCTAGGTGAATTTCATCATGCCTTTCTGACTTTAATATATCTATCTTAACTAAGTATTCTTTAAACTGTTATTTCCCTGTTTTGGCTTGTGTTCCTTCATCCTTGCTGTTAATATTAATTGTGTTGAGTATCATTAACCTTTTTAGTAAAGACTGAAACAAAATAGGCATTAAACATCTCATCTTTCTTGATGCCATCTGCTGTTATCTCTCCACTGCTAACTAGAAGTCATATACTTTCCTTCATCTTTCTTATGCTGCTAATGTAGTTAAACAACCTCTTCTTATTGCCTTTTATGTCCCTTGGTAGGTGTAACTCATTTTGTGTTTTAGCCATTCTAATTTTGTCCCTACATACTTTTAGTATTTTTTTGGACTCCTCCTTAGCAATTCTTCCATGTTTCTACTTTTTGTAGGATTCCTTTTTGATTTTTCAGGTCATTTTAGAGCTCCTGATGAAACCATGTTGGCATCTTGCTGTTCTTCCTATCTTTCCTTTGCTTTGGGAATAGCAGGTCTAAAGCCAGACTGAGTTTACTGGTCTTTTCCCTAAAGTGCATAATTAATTTGAGCCATTAACATGGAAATAAAGAAATTTCCTGGGACTAAAAGCAGTGCAATACCTCAAAGACTGTTGGAATGTAAATAATGATGAGAACAAGGCAACCATACAGAGTGATCTGGATTGCATGGTAATCTGGGCCAATTAAACAAAATGCAATTTAATATAGCCAAATGCAAAGTCATACAGCTAAGGAGAAGGAATGCAGGCCATACCTACAGAATGGGGGTCTATATCCTGGAAAGTAGTGACTCTGAAAAAGTGTACGAGTCATAGTGGATAAGCAGCTGAACAGGAGTTCTCAGTGTGGTGCTGTGAAAAGGGGCGAATGCAATCCCTAGCTGTATAAAGAGGGAAGAAGTAGAGGTGAATTTACCACTTGTGATAAAGTTAGGCCAGAGGGCTTTAAAAGGGTGTGCTGGGGCCGGTATGAGGGCCCGAAAGGGTTAAAAACCCTCTGCTTTGCAGGCAGAAGGAAGAGCACAGCAGAGCGATTAAAGGCACCTGGACCCAATGAAGAGCAGGGCCAGGAGTATTTAAACCCTGCCTTCCCTAAAGGAGGGGGAGGGAACATATGCAGGAAAAGCTGCAAGAAGGTGTGGAGCAGCTGCAGGAGAAGGTTCTCTCCCAGGTCAGGAGACAGAGCTCCACTACAGCCAGGGTAGACGAGGTAGTTGGGGGCGTCCTAACCACAAACAGCAGAGGTAAAGCGCGAAACCCACCAAGGGGAAACGGCCAGTTTGCCACACAATATATATGACGTTGGTGAGACTCATATCAGAATACTATGTACAGCTTTGTTTTAAAAAAGAATTGAGAAACTGGAGAGGGTGCAGAAAAGAGCTAGAAAAATAATTTGAGGTTTGGAGAAAATGCTTTACAATGAGTGACTTAAATACATCAGTCTGTTAGCTTATCAATAGGAAGAGTTAAAGGCAACTTGATTACAGTGTGTGAATACCTTAATGGGAAAAAAATACCAGGCAGCAAAGGGCTCTTTAACTTAATGGAGACAGGCATAACAAGAACCAGTAGTTGGAAGCTGAAGCCAAATAAATTCAAATTGGAAATAAATCACAGATTTTTTAGTAGTGAGGGTAATTAACCTTTGGAACAAACTAGCAGGGGAAGTGGTGGATTCTCCATGTCTCACTGTCTTCACATCAAGGCTGGATGCCTTCCTGGAAGATATGCTGTAGGCAGTCACAAGTTATCCTTTAGTCAAATACAAATTCTAGGGCTCAATGCAGGGATAACCAGGTGAAATTTAAGGGTCTGTGATATATACAGGTCAGATTAGATGATCTAGCGGTCCCTTCTGGCATTATACTCTATGAATCTATGAGTAGTTTAGAAATTCGGAAGTAGAATAGGGTAGGATTTGTTCTTTCTTATACCACTATAATCTAGAGAAGTCAGAATTGGCTCTGAATTTACAAGGGTGTAATTAAATTAGGGCATGATTTGGTCTCATATACTGATATCATAGACATTCAGATGTTCTATCTATCAATGACAGGGTTATATATCAAGTTCATTAAAATATATTATATTGCTACAAAAGAGTAAAATATCGATTGTTTCCGTTTCTAATTAGAAAGCTCAAGTAATTCTACCACACACATACCTTAAGCTAAATTCTGCTTTGTGGTGTTGACAAATGAATTGAATAGTAGTGAAGCTTCTGGAATGTGTAGAATTGTGCCTTCTATCCTTAAGATATAACATTTTCTTACAGGATACAAAGGTATATGCTCTCTAAAACATTTAAAAAATCACAACTATAATAAGCAACCATGGAACCTGAAGATTTGGTGGAATTGACAAATTTTTCTTTTTTCTTACCAGGCAGAATAATTGTATCTAGAAATTTTATATTTTCTTTGATATATTAAGCTGTAGATTCACAATGGCTATGATAGAGACATTTAAAAATTAGGCAATAAATAATGCAAAATACAATTTAGTTTAATGTTATAAAATACATGAAGAAAGTTAGAAATAACTTTTAGTGTGACAGTTCCTCAATAATATTAATGAATGATAGTTCTTTATCAGACATCTCATCTTTTTATGTCTAATATAGATATTAGTAAAATTACATTATATTCTGTATAAAATTGACTTACAATTACATGTCAGTCCCTATGCATTTGGATATTTGAAGCTGACTTTGAAAACTACAAGGACTATGATTAGATTTTTTAAAGAGTCTTGCCCTGAAGAATCTTTTTCCTTCAATAAAAATTGCATAGCATGAGAGAGGTGGTTTATCTAGAAAGGAGAGTTTGGTTTGAAATACACAAACCACTTAACTACCATCAAAATACCTGAGACATGACTCACTTTATCTGGTATACAAAATAATGAAATGTAAGATGCTTGGTACACAAAGAAATTATAAACAAATCATGGCTTGCAATTGGTCTTGTCAGCTGGGAGCAGCACTACATATTAATTTAAATGAGTTTATGAGAATAAAACATAGAAACATGAGGACATGAGATAAAAGTAGAACAATGAAAAGAGAAAAAGGTCTTTTTAACTGTTAAGTACTTCAGTGAATTTTTTTCTTAACCCCCTGGCTTGTGGTGAGTTTGCAGATGGTTTAGAAGCAGCACGCATACAGTTAGGGAGATAGGGACCACGGATGTTTCATCCTCTATTTGTGAACCAGTCACTCTGAAGCTTGTTAGATCAGCTGTATTTGTGATGCAGAGAGAAGTGAATGGAGAATGTTCTGTGTCTATAGTTAAAAAGTATTCTAGTCAGCTCAATTCTTCTGGTGCCAGAACCAAATAATAAACTTTGCACTTGCATAAAACCTTTTTATCTAGGGATCTTAAAAGACTTAAAATATTCAATTTTGGTACTTATCATCCAGGTTGGAATTAAGTTGTGACTAGAATTATTGTTCGGCCAACTCTTTCCCACTGTTCAGAAGGTGTGGATGTTGCCACCTGATACATTAATAGCGGATTTGCATCCTGTTTGCAGCTTCCTTTTGTAGGTGCTGGAAAATATTGAAGTCAATGGCAAAATGCCTGTTGACTTCAGGAAGGCCAGAATTTCACCCTTCGTGTCTTAATATTGGATTTTAAGCATGTGGGGGACAGGCAATGTCTTGAAAGCCTGTCCTTAATGTATTATCCATATTATTATTGAAGTTTATTGGGTTGGTGTCCATTTTGTACTATGTCATTTCCACACAGTTAAGGACAGTCCTTGCTCCAAGGAACTTGCAATCAAAGGACACAAACAATTTTTAAATTAAAAAAAAAAGTTAAATTAAATGTAGCAGTTGTACAGTACTTATATGTAAGAACAGTTTAGATGTGAAGTGTTATTATAGACAGGGCTGGTAGTACCATGTATTATTAAGGTCTCTTTATAAGATCTTGTTCTTAGTTATTTATAACTTTGCCAAATTTAGCAGTTTGGCCTGATATTTTCCATGCTGAATGTCTGCTTCAGGCTGATATTTTTTTGGAAATCTTTGGCTAAAATAGTTAAGCCACTTCTGAGAATAAAGCTAGAGAAACGTATGTTGGTTTGCAATGTTAAAAGAGTTTCGCTGATCTTGTCTTTGAGAACTCTCTCTCCTGTTTATTTTGTTCAAGGACTTAAAATATGTTAAGGGTGGGCTTTTTTTCACCTTGGGAGGATGTGTCTTTCATTACTTATATGAAAATTGACCACATTTGGACTAGTTATAAATCACTGAAAAGTTCACATGTGCTCAGTAGAAACTTCTGAGATTTTAGCAGCTAAAAATCTCCAAAGGTTCTGTCCTCACTGAGCGTGCAAAGGCCCTCACAGCTCCTGGTGCTGACCAGATTGCACATGCACCATCCCTACAGAGTGATTAAGAATTTTCCACCCCCTCACACTTCCTGTGTCTGGCAGGATTGCACATATACCATCCTTAAAGAGTGAAAGAGCATGCTGTAGTTGGCCTAAGGCTGTTGAGGCAAAGATGGACTTTCTGTGTATATGCTGCTCCATGCCAGGGTGGGCCAGCCACCAAAACTGAAAGCAGAGTGTCTGCATTTCCTGTGCTTTCAGAAATAGCACTGCAGGTGTCCAGGCAGCATAGAGATAGGAATCGGCTGATTAAAATGCAGAGAGGACAATTGCCATATTGGGAGAAGGAAAAAGTGTTGATTGGGACAAGGGAGTCTGGGATTGACTGGAGGGAAAAAGAGAAAAATTGGAAGACTTGGACTGGGAGCTGGTGAAAGAAATGGGGGAAACTGGGAGCAGGAACTAGCCTGTGAGCAGGAGGCAAAACAGATCTCACAAGAGCTGCATTGCATGGGGAGAACTGGGACTGTACATATACTTGTGCAGCCTTAATTCAACGTTGTATGGATTATGATACAGTTTTTAATTACATGATTACATATTTTTACTATTTTAATTGTTAGTGTTATAGTTTGGGGAAAAAAAGGAAAATAAAATCTTAACTCTATCCCTTTGTTCGTATGGGTAAATTTGTTAAAAGTGGCTAAGTGACATAGGAACTCAAATCCTATGCACTTAGGAGCCTATATCTCATTGAAAATCAATGAGACTTGGGCTTCTAAGAAACTTAAGACACTTTTGAAAATTGTACTCTGTCTTTAATTAGATGTTCTCAAGAACTACAATATATCACATTTTTTTCTATAGTTTTATATATATCTCTCTAGCATTTTGCAGTACTGTGTACTACTCTCTTACCCCAAACAAACAGTCTATTAAAGTCGTTTACATGAAAAGTAGAAAGTAAATTTAGCTAGCAAACTACAGAGGAATTATAACAACGTAGAGTAATAATGACAGGGGCCTACGTTGTAAAGTGTTAAATCACAACTCAGTACAGTTAAAATACATTGCACTAGAAATCATACACACTTATTTTAAGTGTAATTTATTGATTCATTAAAATAAGTAATAATCTTAGTTGTTACAAAATCTATAAAACATTTATTTTATATTTTGTAAAGTTCCAAGTGTGACAAATACGATAAATATTAATATATATACACAACAAAGAGAGTGTGACCCTGTAAACACTTTCACATATGAGTAACTTTGCTCACATGCATAATCCTATTTAAATCATCTGGGAAGACCTTTAGTCCTCATCTCAGCAGACAAACACATTATTGGTCTTGGCAATCTCAACTACTTGTAATGCTTTATCTTTAAACAAATTTGAAGATGTCCCAAACAGCTTCAAGCCATATCCTTGTTATTCTTGCTTTTCTAATGCACGCTTCGTAGTGACCAATTATCACTTTTTCAGGACTGGCAAGTCTTTTCTTGAGACCACTGAGCCCCAGAGCTCATCAACGGGGAGGGGGGTGTAATTCCATTTCAAAGCTATCCCAAAACTCCTTGCCAAATATCCCCCTCAGGAGAAACTGCTGCCAGGATAGATATTGGTACTGTTGATAATGGCGCCATAGAGCCGGTGTCAGTGCTTTGCAAGTGGAAAGTGTTTTATCACCCCACATTTTCTCATTCCTACAGCCATGATCTATGTATGCCCTGTTCTGGAACTGAAAATGGGCAAATATCTAAAAGAAAATCAAATTTTGCTGAGTTAATTGAAAAGTTAACCCATGCCTTTGAATCTCAGGAGTGTTTCAGGGCCCCCAACCTTTGAGAGAACTATTTGCACATCACCATAAGACAAAAGCACAGCATGTACCTCTGGCTCCCGGTGGGTGATTATTAACAGTTTAAAGTATTGCTCTTTGGGCTCGTAGGCAGTTTCCAGGACATGCATCGTATAGCTTGACAGTGGATACAGCTCATCTATATCATAAAGTCTTACAGGTATACCTGTATCTTAATGAGTGGCTCAGATGAGCCAAAGGTTATAGTGGGGTGGCTAACATTCTCTGGGATATTTATTCCTTTTGCAGATCTCTCAGTTTGAGAGTAAATTAAAAGGAAAAATCTTGGTCCCAATGTGTGTTCTACTATTCATAGTGGGCACCTTAGATTCCACAAGAGCTCTGACATGAATCCCATAGAACTGGTTCTGAAATTTCATTCAAGCAATGGACTTAGCCAGGTGAGGTGAAGTGATACTTTATTCATGAGGCTTAGGTCTGATAACAGCCAACACCTCTGACATTCCATTTCCAAAAGCTCCTGTGTGACCTCTGCAAGGGTGGTAGAATTGCATACACAAACCAAATGTTTACAGCTTGAACTTAATAATGTTTCCATCTCCTCAGGTCAGAAAATCTAATATGGTGGACACTACCAGAAAATGTCTTGAAGAGATGGTCTTTTCTCACCCTGCTCCTCAGATTATGCTAGGCCTAAACACATCCATTGTGGTGAAGAGAATCTTTGTCTATGAACTTTGGAAGCCTCAGGAGTGAAGACTCCAGGTGAACTTGCTTAGAACTGAGGGCCTTCAGAATGGCTCTCACATCATCTTTTATAAATCAGAGAGCAACTAATGCTGATTCTCCCAGACAGTACCTATATGATGCAGTACCTTACTGATAAGGGAATATTCCATTACCTCTTTGGGGCCAGGAAACAATCTGTCTGTGGGAATGGTGCATTGGGAACTAACTCTGCTTTGCACCTGGCAGGTAAAGAAAACCTAAGTCCCTAGCTGACAAACTGAGTTGAAAAGTTGATGTGTGGCATGTCAGATATTTGCTGAGGGCAGAAGGGGTCATTTGAACAAGAATCCTTTTTCTTCATGTGTGAACCAGTAAAGTTTTGCTGAAGAGTTGGCAAGGATCCACACTATGTATCAAATGCCTTTTTTTTTTTTTTTTTTTACACTGAAGGTGGGGTTCCTTCATGTCTTTCCTCACTTTTTTCTTCCCCATGGTACTGAGGTAGATGTGGCAAATCAGACTGAGTAATTTTACTTGCACCAGCTAGATTATGGAAGGCTTGGATCTCAGAGTTTATGGCTCTGTCCAAAGAACATTCATTCACTCTCATCTAGAGAAAAGATCTTTTACAATAGCAGAGCATCAGGGAAGCATATCATGATATCGTATCCTTTAATCTGAGAACATAGCTACTTGATAATAGGACTAGAAGAATTTAATACATACCTTAATGGAAGTGGACTCAAATGGAACTGTTTAAAAAAGTCTGTTCAAGATAAGTGCTTGACCTCGCTTGCTATTCAGCTCCCAGTTATATTTGATTTTTTTCCCTCTGTCTCTGGTGTCTTCAAAGCTATCTCTGGTAACTTTGGTTTACTTAGTTGTATTTCTGCCCAATGTGTTCTCTATCTAGCAAAATACTTTTAAAATGATATTTTTAACCTGAACCCTACTGATCCTAGAATTTGGTGTTAACTAAACTCATGATAGGGCTTTGGAATTTTGCTCTTAGTATCAGAAGTCTTATTTTTGGTGGCCATTACCTTGGCAAGAGGGTCTTGGCATTGATGGCCAACCATTTTATATTCTATAAAATCCCCAATTTCTGACACATTTTCATTGGCGTTCAATCTTAATCAGTATTGCTTACCTTCCCCTCTCCCCCAAAGGTTAGCCCCATAATTATCCTGAGGAAGTTAGTTTGCATACTTGAAAGTCAAAAAGCAATTCGCTAGAAGTTAAACTTTATGAATTGTTTATTTCAGTTTAACAGAATATATGACCTTGGAGAATATTCTGTGGGTCAAACCATCTAGTCTCAAAGGCTCTCTTAAGTGTATAAGACTATGAACCCAATCTTTTTATGAACTATCTAATGTTCATGTGTCTGCACAGCAGGACTTGGTTGGTCCTCTGTCGACTTTAATGATATCCATATCTGAAATATGTAAATGCTATGTGAAGTTTGTGATGCACCTTCACAAATCATGTTCTCTCCATGTGGCATCAGGAGCTTACCCTGGTTTGGGGAGGATAATGCCTCAGAGCTCTTCAGCTTACTTTCTCAGAGGTCAGATCTAACTAGTGTCCTACAGTGGACCTCTGTGAAAGCAATATTAGAAAGGTGAAAATGAATTCCTTACCATTAGTAACTCTTACTCTCTGAATACATTGTTTAGTTAAAGGTCCTCAGTCTGGCAGATTTTAAGTTTTAATCTTCAAGCTTTTTTTTAATAACTTAAGAAAACCCAGTAACAGTGAAGAGGTGACATTTGGAGAATGGTGAGTATCCTGGTCCATTTCCTTCCTTCCCGCTAACACCTTTTATCTCCATTGTTTTTATCATCCTTCATCATGTTATGTTTTAACTTTGATTGCAAACTTTGGGGCAGAGACAATAATTATGAATCTGATTTCAGTTATACTGTTTTTGCAAAGGTGTAGCTCTACTGATTTGAGTGAAATTATGTCTGGCTTAAACTGATGTGAAAGATTCAGAACGATTGTCTTGGTTTTTGGTCTGCACGCTGCCAAGAACATGTATTTTACTGGATAAACAGAAATCTTTATTAATACTAATATTGCTAGAAAGCCAGTTTTCCATACCAATTCCTGAATGCACAGCTAAATTAAATGTACTTTCATTAGACAGATCTCTAGAAAAAGTGCCAAATTTAATCCTGATATAATTCTTCTCACTGAGACCAGGAACAAATTACTGTAGTTCCAAACTGTTCATTTTTGCTTTCCATTACTCTTCTATTGCTTTTATTGATGTCTCCTTTTGAAGGTCCTTTAGAATTTTTGCATGTGTGTGTTCGATAGCCATTGAAAAAAATTTGCGCTTCAAATCTGTTTTAGATTTAGATCTAGATCTGTTTGGAGCTGCTGGAGAGGATATTTTGATATGTCAGTCACAGTTATGATCTCATCAAAGGTCTTTTTTCAGAAGGAATTATTTGCCTCCATGGCAGTAGCTTTTGCTGGAATAGAAGGGTTATCATGTGCATTTTAGCAAAGTAGAGGACAGGTACATTTCCCTCCATCATACATGAATGAGGCATGGTGTAGCAAGACCTTTTGCATCATTCATGGCACATGTTGGGCCATATTCTGCTATCCTTTCTCCTCTTGAGCAGCAGCTTACTCCAGGAGCAGCCCCATTGAAATTATTGGAGTTACTCACAAAGATGATGCCATTCAGCATATAAAGGTGGCAGAATCTGGTCTCACTGAAAGGTAAAATCTGCACAGCACTGAAGGTTCACTTGAGAGGTTGGCTGTTTCTTTTCTCCCCCTTTCTCCCTAACCCTGGATGCTAACCCATGTAAGTTAGCAAAACTGCAACTTAATTTACAGCTTCCTCCCACACATAATACAAGTGTTTTTCCATTGGTTCCTCCTGCCTTTAAACTTTTCTGCTTTCTGTCTGCTACCATGATCACATGATTGCCAGCACCATAGTTGGCTTCTGCCCCTTTCCAGCTTTTTGCACCTCCAAAGCTAGCTCCAGTCTCATTCACTGTCATGTTCAGGAACTTAGTCCCTTGGATGCACACTAATTAAAGGTGCTTAATTTTGTCCTCTTGCCCTCAGTGGCAGCAGATAAGTGTGAAACTTTGACTATATTTGGCAGGACTGTCAGGTTCCGCTAACCACTTGTGTGAGACTCCAGATAAAACCAGAGTTGCCTTGCCACAGGATCCTTAACATCCCCCAAATGGGAACATTAAAAAGAGTGGGATGATGAAAAGACTTCTGCTGTCTGGTGATGGCTTCTTGAATATGGATCTAATGACTAGATCTGGGTGAAACTTTTCAGACAAGTAGTTTATTTACCAAAACATTCAGACTTGGTTGATCTAAAACTGTTTGTGAATTGACCGATTAATTTAGGCTGAGAAGATTTTTCCAAGGCCTGCTCAAAAAATTTGGCATGCATGTCCCTTACCCCCAATGACCTTTGGACCAATGATTGGGGCACTTACCTAGGCTGTGGGACACTGAGATTTGAATCTCCACTCTGAAGCAGGGACTTGAACTCAGATCTTCCCCCTCCCAGGTGATCATCTTAAGCATCAGGCTGTAGGCTATTCTCAGGTGCATTGCTCTCAATCTCTCATGTTTCCACTTGGTATAAATAGCTAATTATTCATTAGAGAGGAGTCTTGAAGTCAGCTGTCCCTTGTCTGATGAGTGCCCTAGCCACCATACTATTGGCTATTCTGTTCTCAAGCTTTCCTGTTGAAACTGTTCCATTTTGTATTCCTTGGGCCAAAGGGAGTAAGAGTGAGAATGGCTCTTTTGTCTGGTGATTTAGGCACTCACCTGGGAGGTAGGAGTTGTGGATTCAAATCTTTTCTATGCCTGATTCAAAGAAAGTAAGTGAAGTAAGGAGAAAATTCCTTGTGGAAGAGAAATTTTGACACTCTGAAAAGAGACCATCAGGATTCACCTGGATATCAATCACTTGACACAGTTTTGTTGGATGTGATTTTGCAAACTCAGTGGTGAATAAAGCTTTATTCATCTTGACCACCACCATCACTAAACTAAACCTAAAAGACAAACTATCAATTGGACTTGGATCCCTGAGTTTAATCAGTTGCAGGCGATTTTGTATGCATGAATGGTGACAGGTGAGTACAATTAATAGGATACTTTGTTAATCATTAATACAATTATTTCTGTCAGGCCAGCAGTAGAATGGGTTGTTGTCTTAAGGGTCTTCGCCTGTGGAGAAATTTGAAATCTGTTGCATCCTGCAGTGTTTGTGATTAGAACACTGAAATAATTACCTATCTAATGGAAACAAAGATGAAACTACACCTCATACTCAAGTTAGTGATAATTTGATCCTGATAAAGATTTAAAAACTACACTTTTGTAAATGAAAAACAGAAGTGTCCAGGTATATATGAGCACCAGGGATAAGTTTGTAGTAGTCATGGTGGCCATGAGATCCCAAGGCCATCTAAAAGAGCTCTGTATGTTCATTTAAGTCATCTAGAATGATGATCCTGGGTGACTGCAGTGATAGATTGGACAAGAAATTGGTTTGCTTTAGTTGGTGTTCTGTCATACAACTGTGTGGCTTGGGATATTCCGGTTATTTCCACCTTTTTCTCATTCTGGGATTTTAGCATGTGGCGTGTACTCTCAAATGAATCTGAACTCAACAGGATAACCTCCAGAATGCAAGTAACATAGGTATGCACTGCCTTTCTGTCTCTCTTGGTTGATGTTGCATAATTTGTATTTTAAATGAAATTATAAATTGGGGGCTTTAATTGTTTTTGTCTGAATTAAGCTAACTGTTAAAATGTGTTCTCAGAAAGTGTGGGGGATAGGATGTACCATCCCTTTATAGTTTTGGATGGGAAGGTTCCTGGACCAGTGTTGTCCTTTTAAAGCTTTCCTAAAACTTAATTGTGGGACTGTTGATGTAATTCATCAGGCAGAGGAAGTGGGTTTTGGGATATGAAGAAACCCACTCCATTAATAGTTTAGGGCCTATGACCAGGGAGAATTTGATCTTCCCCCACCTCCATAGTGGTAAGGAATTAAGCTGATGCTGTGTGTTTCCAGGCAGCCTTTCTCTCACTAGATCACAAGAGCATGGCGGAGTGGGAGCTGTAGTTCCTAGGGCAAACAGGATTGCAGTCTATGGCTCTAACAAAGCCTGTTGGGAAAAGGGGCTGGGTATATTAAAAGCTCCTCTCCCACAAAATGGGGAAGGAACTGGAGAAAGCTGAAAGGGTCAATGATCTCTCCTAGAAGAAGGGGCAAGTAACCCACATGTTTCCTTTTTATGTTATAGTATATGCAACTTGTATAATTTAAGAAGACTTTGTAAATTTGAGGAGGGGCCAAACCAATTTAAGAAAATTACTAGGAAAAAAAGCCAGTGGCATAAGAAATTACTTGTTACAAAAAAAACCACCAAGGGCGTGTCCCATTGTTTCGTTTGGCCTGCCACATTGTGTTAGATATAATTATAGATAGATGATATTTGAGAAAATTCACATAGAGCAAAGGAATTACCAGAGCCAAAAAAAGATTACGTTCTTAAAACTGCAAATGGCATAGTTGATTACTTCCAAGCAAAAGATGTGCTGTCAGTCATCATGCCTGATTTGCAAGATGTTGAAAATTACCCTGTAGATGAAAAACAAATTTAATTTTACAATATATCTAATTTGCCAGTTGCTTTTCAATGCTTTTTGATGTGTGATTGACTAACACTTATGCTTTTTAACTTTAATACTGAGCCTACAGCATTTTGAGAGATGCAAATGGAAACAAACAGAAACAAATCACATATCTTGCAAAATCACAATTTCAGTTGAAATAATGGAAGAATTCACAGGCTGAAGTATAGCAGTTCTTGTTTTATAATACCTTTTTGCTTTAAGATACATTACATATATGCATATGTTTTAAAAAAGAATCATTAAATCATCAAAGATACAAGTTTTCTGGGTTTTTTTTGGAATTCCTGAAAGATTGTTGATAAATCAGAGAAATCTTTGAAAAACATTATTTATCTATTTACAGGAAATTCTGCATGTGAATAATGTATTTTTTCTTTCACTTTCATCTGAGGCCTATTTACAAAGGTCCTTTGTGGGAAATTGGGATTTTCACCTTAGTGCAGGAACTTGTGCCTGTAGCTTTCCCAGCTGTATAAACATCAGAGGTGAAGTCCTAACCTGATCAGTCAGTGGCAAAACTCCCACTCCTTTCAATGTAACCAGGATTTTAACTCAGAAGCCTATAGATGCAGGTTCCATTGAACATTGATTATCAGTCACTCTCGTGTCAAACCTATTCAAGAAGAGGAGTAGTCCTATGAATGAGCACTCTCTTCTCATATTACAATGAATTGTTACATTTGTTCTGTCCATTTACCCTATTGTGAACACACAACCTGCTGGAATGATGAATAGAGTTATAAATCTGAAGCAACCTTCTGTTGTGGTTTCAAGTGAGGGCCTGCACTGGTCCATGCTAGAAAAGAGAGTACCCCTGTCTTGGAGAAGGGGAGAGCTAACACAGAACTCCTGGCTTAACCCCTCATTGGATCCCAATTGTTGATGTCTCTGGGGTCTCATCCATTTCATCTCATGGGTCTTTTCCTTCCCCATTGCAATTTTTAGGGGGAACAGAAGGGAACAGTGGTTCATGCTGTCTTTGGGTTTTTAGTTCTTTACTGCTTCTCTCTAGCTGACTTCTAATATTAAGCAGACAGGTAGAGAGATGCTAGGATTATTGGCTGTGAGACATTTGAATGTCAGCTAAGGAAGAACTGTAACTATTCAAAGAACAGCCCGCTCTCACAATAGGAAGTCTCTGGAATTATTGACTATCCTCAGTAAGTCTGTCAAACTCATTCCCATGAATTTAATTTTCAGATATGATGATAAGGCTGGGTGTATATGGGAAGATGCATTTGCCGGCAGCCGCAGAATGTCAAATGTAGCATTCTGCAGCTGTTAGAGGTTATATTTCCCTTGGAATTGGGGGAATGGAGGAGATTCTCCCTTATAACCTTTAGACTAGTGCTCAGGGAACTCACCCAGGATGCATGATACCTAAGTTGATTTCCTCCCTCTATGTGATACAGAGAAGGGATTGAGTGTGAATCTCCCACATTTACATGAGTGCCCTAACCTTTCTAAGCTATAGAGTTATTCTCGCTCTTCCCTGGTCTGATGACTATTTATTTATTGTCGTTCATAGTGACAATTCAGAATGATAATGAGTAGTCTTTGGGACCGGCGAGTGAGAGCTGGGGATGTTAGACCACTCTCCTAGGATATGGGAGATACAAGTTCTAACTGTGCTCCACTGAGACTGAGAGGGAAATTCAACTTTGGTCTTCCACATCGTGCGTGTGTTCCCCAACCACAGGTTAAAGTTTGTAATGGAGATCGTCTTCCTTCCCTGCACCATTTTGTGATTCTAATCTTCCTTTGCTTTTGGCAAATTCCCAAAATTGAAATTAAAAATTTTGATTTACTGACTCACTGAAAATTTCAAAATGTTTAATTTTTGGTTCAGTCCAAAACAAAACTTAATTTGGAATTGCCATTGAACCAAAAAGTCCATTATTCACGCAGCGCTAGAAGCTGATCATTTTTTAAAAGTGAAGATATTGTCATAAAATATTTCTTGTGATATATGTACAAAAGAAGAACAAAACAAACAAATAAAAGACCCTACCACTCACCAAACCCATACAAAATAATTCTGTGGAATATTTTAACTTTCACCTGGAAGTATCAACTGTTTTTTAAGGCTTTAGAATGATAAAACTTTGCTGCATACAACATTTGATATTTTGTCCAGAATTATTATCATTATTAATAATTGTATTGCTTTGATGTTGATTAAAATGTTAATACAAGAGCATAGCAGTAAGGGTTTATAAATGAGTAACAGTAAATATTTTAGCTTAATTGGAAATTACTAAATATGAAATTAGCAGATTCATCTTCTACAATAAATCTAATAACCCTTCAACTAGAATGAAACAAACAGTTGAGTTAAAAATAGCTGAATACAGAAATACTTTATCACTAGTCAAAATATTACATAGCAATGTTAATATTCATCGTTTTTAAGATAAATCAAAGCTGATAACGTGGTGAAGGCCCTCCTGCCACTCACCGGGGAGAGCCTATATTGTGTGCTATAGAAGGGAAGAGAGGTGGTGCTGCCTCCTGCATTAGCTTTAGCCCAGTGTTTTGGGCACTCATCTGGGATTAGCCTTATCTGGAGAAGAGATTTGAATTTGGGTCTCCCACATTGTAGGAAAGCATCGTAGCCACTAGGTTCTGGGGTATTCTGGTGTTGGTAGCTCTGTCTCTTCTGTGGAAGCTGTTCCTCTTTGTATTTAAAAAAAAAAAAAAATTAATCAAGGACATGAACTTGAGTCTGCCACCTCCTAAATAGCCACCAGGCTATTGTCTCATTCTCGCTAGCTCTCAGACCTAGTGTGGAACAGCGTAAACAGGAGAGACTGAAAAAGACCCACTCCTCATGACGTTATTGCCCAGGTGTTAGGGTACTTTTCTACAATATGGGAGGCTCAAGTTCATGTCCCTGCCCCGGTGACTATTTAATATTAGTTATACATGATTTACTATTTGGTGGTAGAGGGGAATTCCCCCAGCTCTAGTCCTGAAAGGACACACTGGCTGTTCCTTTCCTGAGCTCAGAGTGGCCCATGCTGTTAAGTCTGGGTTTTGGGGTGGGGCACAGTTTCCTAGTAGACCCTGTAGTGGAACTTGAGTGTCTTAAGACTCCACGATTTCATAAAGAGTTATAACAATAATGTTATGCTTAATATGTACTTGTGTGATTGATAGTTGTGGCTTCCCCCCCACCCATAGTAAACTGTTCCATTTGTTAAGCTAAATGTCTAGTGACTAGTAACTATGTCTAGTAACTAGTATTATAATGATATTGAAATCTATCTGTATCAGACCTAAGGTAAAAATGGTGGTTTTTAAAAAAATTAAGTACTGGGTGCTTTCCTGCACTTTGTGTTTATCTACAGAGGTGTTATAACTGCGTACCATTCTGACTGACTTCTAGGTAGATTCAGTTGACACTTTTCTTACTTTCTTTAATACTATAGGAAGTTCCACCACCAGGCTCCTATGAGGTTCAAAAATCATTTGAGAAATCACACAGTAAAAGCCACTACATGCCTCCCCGAACCATACTGGCTAAAAGAAAGCATGCCTCTTTTCTCAGTGCAACATCTAGAAAAATTTTATCCAATACTGGCAAAGATGTGCCAGGTAAGCGTTTTACTTCCTTTCCTAATAAAACTGTAACTAAAACATTACTCTACTTGAGAGCCATTCCGAAACGTTAGTGTTAAGTCATTTAAGCCAAGTGATCTTGGATTGGAAGCCTAGGGAAGTTGGACACCCATTTCCTATGGGATGCAAATCCGAGTCCTAATGTCAATCGTCCTGTTTAGTGACCGTTAAGTAAAACAGAAAGCAAAGAATAAACAGCTGTTAAAGATACTTTATTTAATTAAGCCACTTTTCATCCCTACGGGAATTCATCTGAGGCTATCTGGTGACTCATTTTACCAGTCAAATGGAAATTGTTTAACTAATGAAATAACCAATATGACTGCATTTTAAGAAAAATTTACAATGTTGTAGCTATGAGGGTTCCAAGTTATGAGAGAGAAGGTAGGTAATATCTCTTCTTGGACAAATTTCTGTTGGTGGAAGATACAAGCTTTTGAGCTACACAGAGGTCTTATTTAGGTTTGTAGAAGGAAGCAGTGTGTTACCTTTTAATAAAAATAACCAAATTGATGAATGGGAAAAACATATGCCTAGTTTATATTTCATTTTCTGCATAGTGACTCTGAACCTTGATAATATAAAAATGTTTGTTTCCATTTAAAAATGTAGACCTTGTTTACAGCATATGGATCAGATTTGATGTGCTTGTCAAACTGTTGACTTATCCTTACTACTGTTTGGGTATAAGGATGTTTACCTGCTACATGTTTGCTCAATAAAATAAAGTTATGTAGGAAAGTAGAAATATATTCTCAACTTTTAGTGAATAACTTGCATGAAAAGAGTCTTTGTATTGAGTTTCAGGAATTCTTGCAAAAGTGCTTGTAAATCCATCTCTGCCTTTTATACAATGAATTGTAGATCAGGGAACACAAATGAATGAGAACAGACAGGGATGGATTTAAAGCAACAGGCTGCTACTTTATTAAAATGTAAAATTGGAGAGAGTCACTATCTTTGGAGCAATATGAGAGAGATTGTATTTGCATTGTCCATGATATATTTATTTTATAGATATATAGAGGGTTTTCAGTCTCTGAGTTTCCATCTGCCAAACTCTTTTTCTATAGAAAGTATTATGTATTTTATGTCCTCCCTAGCTTGCCATAGCTAATAGGGCTAGAGCATTATGGAATAGCCTATACTGTTCCTGTGTGTCTTGAGTCCGTTAAAGAAGAACGGTCTGGTCTTAAGTATACCTGGGTCCATGTCTGCTAGTTTCTCTCTAACTGCAAAGTAATTCTAATTGTCAAAGATAACAGAAAAAGTTTCTGCTTTCTCCCATAATGCAATTATTTGATTTGTAGTTCTGCTTTTTCTCCCTAACAAGTAGTGCTAGTAATTGCTGCACTTGGCTTAGCAAACATAATTTGCTGCATAGTTTTAGATTTTCAGTCGTAGCAGTTGCTACATTTATTATAACATAGTGAAAATAAGTTCCAACAGCTTCAAAATTACATGTAATATGCGTCAATAAATCAGGGTAAAATTAAAGTAGCTAGCACATCCTCCTTTTTTGGGGGAGGGCGGTGGTCAAAGCCTTCTGATTCACCATCCTGGAGCTGGTGTTTCTTGGTTAGAGTTTCAAATAGTTATTCTGCTGGAGACAAAGTCTTTGCTCTTTTATAGCACTATATGTTCTTCTGGGTTATCAAACCAAAACTTTTAAAAGCTTGATGGCAACGTTGTTAAGAACAACAGGAGAAAATATAGGAGCTTACAGGCAAGCTCTTGAGCCTCTAGGAGCATTCAGTCAGAGGTGGGTTTGGTCACCAGCCGAATGAATGGCAGGCCTTCACATGCCAACCAGGAGCAATGGGGCTATGACAAATCTGGATGTCAACATACCTGCAAAAGTGTGAAAGTAGTTCTGAATTACAAATGGACTTCATTCCTCTCTTACATTGTTTACATGGGGCTTTTAACTCATAATTCGAAAGATTGTTTGACTATTTGGTATGTTTGTAGGTCAAACATCTTGACAAGGTGTCAGTGGGGCCTTTTAGTGACATGAGTGCAAAGTTAGTGATAAATGAGGTTGATACTGCTGAGAGACTCGAATGACTGGTTTGCCTTCATATTAAAAAAAAAAAAAAAAAAGTAAAGGTCATAGCCTGGAAACAGAAGTATATTTTCAGAGCGTAGGGAAATTAGAAAAGAAGGGGAAAAATGGTGCTAGAATAGGTAGTCCAGTAATTTATTACTTTTTCAAGATGGTAAAGGAAATAAGAAGGCTGTAGAAATACTTTTATGAAAATGACTTACTAAAGATGCAAAAATTATAAGAAAAAATGTATATAGCTTGTGTATTTCTGAATTGGTCCTGAAACATTACTTACAGTACTTATAAGCAACAGCATTCCTAGGGAGGCTATGAAATGCCAGTGTTTTTTTACCTGCATTGGTATTGGAGTAAAGTGTTAAGTTATAGGACTGACAAATGAGCCTTCATATTTTGTTCAGTTGTTTAGAATCCGGGGATGGTGCTGATCAGGGACTTTGGAAGAGATTAGACCATCCCAAATGTTAGTCTCATGGTATGCTTCTGGATTTCTGCAATAGGAGAGACCTAGATGAATGGGGGGTTCACTAGATGGTACTCGGTCATGAAATTGCTGTACTTACTGAAACTCTTTTGGGTTTTCTGTTCCTTCTCATAGGACATGTTTGTTCCAGGAAAAAAACGTATATTTTTAACACGTTTTAATCAATGTGAGGCTACGTCAGAAAAGCAATTAAAATAGTAGGATGCCTGTCATAATCCCACTCACACAAAAGGAGATGGATACCACTAAAAATAGACACTACTTCATCCTTCTCCAGACAACCAGCTGGCATTGCATCTCTCTTTTCTTCCTCATCGCTGAAGTATAACATTCTGAGTGTGATTTTATACTTTTCCCCACTCCAAACTCAGACACATCTGCTATTTGCTTCCGTATGATCCCAGAAATGTCCTGCCTACCTCTCTTGGCTAAGAAATGCTTTCTAGTATCTGTCACTCAGAGTCCAGAAACCTCAACCTTTTCTTTCTGCAGCATGTCTCAGTATCATAGTGCCACTAACTCCATATGTGCACTGATTCACATAGAGCCTGTATGTTTTCCCAAGAATGGGATGGACATAGATCCCATTAAAGAGGGTAACCTTTGCAGATGGCAAGAGAATAGATCAGATGATTCAGAGGGATATATATATATCACAAAATTGGTAGGTGTAAACAGGTTTTCAGAAAGTTCTGGGTTTCTCTAATATTAATTACACTTTAAATGTCTTGTTTCACATGTTTCTTTAACTACTGCAGGTTGAATACAGGACAGAGAATTAATTGGCCTACTTTGTTTCTGAAGAAAGTTACTGAGAAAATATCTTTGTCGGATGGATTCAGCCTTTAATATTCTTCTAGCTTGTTTGAGGTCCCTAACCTATCCTTCTGAGCAATTGATGTAGCTACAACTTTCCAGGGAATGGTAAACAAAGTGCTGGAGGGACTGAGTGTATTCACTTTGGTTTTAACTGCTGTCAAACGTCAGAAACCCAAACCTTCAATTACCAATACTGCCCTACTCCCAGATCTTGGAAAGCCAAACTGGAACAACCACTTATGATTTATAAAAGAAGTGATCTGCGTGAAGACCTGACTGTGAAAGCTGAAAAATGCAAGTTAGGAACACCCTAGGCTGCAAACTTAGGACATACAAAGGAGAATGGAATAATTTGACCATAGCTTAGCCAAGGTGGAAGCAATTTGTAAGTGGTCCACTCTACCAAATGCCACTTGGCCTTTCTGACCCTGAAAAGGGAGTTTGGCTGTTCAACAGCATTCATAAATGCAGATTGTAACAGATAACATGTGGTAAAGACCAGTGTGTTGAACTTTGGTTTGTAGTACTGTTCAGTCAGATTGACAACAAGGGGTAAAGCATCCTGTCATGTTTAGAAGCCACCAATTACTGTCTAGAAAGACATGTTATACTAGAGCTCACGCTCTCAGCAATTAGAGAAGGAAAAGGAGCAACTTGTAACTTGCTATGACAACTCCAAAGTAAACAGTTGCTTGCATTTGGTTTGCTAGGATCCCGAAATGAGAGCTGATGAGAAAAACCACATCATGTTTATAGATTTTAGCTTGAATCTCTGTCATATGTAATGCTGTTTCTGAGTGATGGTACAACTAGTTTTTTTTTCTGTTGTAATATTACCTTTTCAATTTACTGAGATTTTTAGTAATTCTATTTAGACTACATTTAGACAGGTATGATGATCATTTTTAAATGTACCTGCTGTTTTTAGGTCTTGTCTTGTATAATTGGTCAGAAGTGAAGTACTGAATATATTTTTGATGTAAAATGCTGAAATTAATTGAGTACACTTTGACCAGGTCTAGTATTTTATTCTGTGTATATCACAATATATAAAACTTTAGCTTACAGGATGTCTATGAAGCTGCTGTAAGGTTTACCATTGGCTTTCAGAGCATGCTCAACAAAAATTAAATTGGTACATTACAAAGAAAGGGAACTTTAAAAAGTAGCCAGTGATAGCAGTGAGATATAAGAATGATGCCATAATCACTTGAGGGAAGGTCTATGAAAATGTGCATGAAACGAGTGCTCTTTTTGTTGGCTTTCTTCTCATTTGTAACTGTATGTTCCTGAAGCATATAAACGAGTGAGGTTGGAGGACAGTAGGTTTACAACATGAGATGCAATAAAGAATGTCTTATGATTTTTTTTCCTGTGTTGAACTTAAAGGGACGTGATTAAGTTTGGCAACATTTTACTGACCTGATAGTGTTTGTAAATAGACACCAGAAAACAATGTATGTAAATCTGTGTGGTTAATCTCCCTGTTCTCTCATTCTGGAACATTTCAAACTACAAGCATTATAGAGCCATCTACCAGGGACATAGAGGCAAAGAATAATGAAAGGCAGAAAATGTAAGAGAGACTCCCCTCACTGTCTTCTAAGTATTTATTTGGCTGCACTCCCAGATGCATGAAGTTCAGCTCTCTGCTCTTTGAATCCAGTTTATTTTTCTCTAGTAACTTCTTAACATGATTAAGGAATCTGTGGAGGAAGAGGGACAGGAATGGGAAGTTATTCCATCCATGGGTTGGAGTAACACTGCTCTGTACCCAGAGATGAAGGAAGCGTGCTGTCAGTTGAATGAGGTTTCCTCGTTTTTATTCTTTGAATTTACCTAGGGTTCTGGTAAGACTCCCTTTGTCCACCAGAGAATGTTACAAGAAAAGAGAGGCCTCTTTCATTCCAGGCTCTTAAATAATGTTGAGGGGGACCCTTTACCTCCCAGTCACTAGAAAATGATGTGCTAAGTTTCTCTTCTCAACCCTTGAAAACCCTTCCTTTCGTCACTTCTGTGTATAACTTATTCGTGGTTATGATTATGGTACCTCTTAACCATAACTCCTCTTCATTGGTACTCAGATAAATAATTTACAGAGTGACAGCCATGATCTGTAGGGTCTGGGACAAGCAGTAGAATCAGATCACCTAGTAAGCTGAAAGAGGTGGTAGTGACATCCTTAGAAGCAGTAGTGATTGCTGACATTGGAGATAAGGCAATACTAGGATCTAAAAGGTGTGGTCAGACCAGTGGCAAAGGAACCGAAAGAGGGGCCCCAGTGCAGGTTCTTACTGTAGCCATTTCCCTCAAATTTTAATGAGGGTAACATTTGTTTATAGATTCACAGATTCCATGGCCAGAAGAGACCATTGTGGTCATCTAGTCTGACCTCCTGTATAACATAGGCAATAGGACTTTTCCAAATTAATTACTAGAGCAGATCTTTGATCACTGGTAACTAAATTACCATTAAATTTTAGTTCTGTGATCTCTTCATCGGTCAAGACATGTCTAATATAGCATTTCTCCATATTGGATGCAACACTTCTCGAGTTAGGAAATTATCCTCTATAATGTTTAAAAATTCCAAGGATGTTTTAGTCCTGGTGAAATGAGACCTCCAGCATGTGTCACTCACAATTGAAGTACACCAAGATCACGCAGCTTTTGACAAATGTGCCAATTCAACTGTTTTATCAGGGAGGAAAGTCTCCTAAATGCAACTCTTTTTTTTGTCCCCCACATCCAATCCTGTTCTCTCCCACCCACTCCCTGGATTTGAGCAGGGGGTTGGACTAGATGATCTCCTGAGGTCCTTTCATCCCTAAACTCTGGTTCTATTTCCAGGGAAATCATACTACTGTAGAAGTATTTTATTAGAAAAGGGGCTGGACACTTACTTGTATTAAATAATATTCTTTCTCCTTTCTGGCCTCTACAGAAGAGATCTGACAGTTGCGTGAAACATTCACAATATATTAACTTTCACTGATTTTTTTTTTTAAACAAATTTCCAAATATAGTTAGTGAATTCACAACAAAGGTCTTTAGTTCTTCAATTGATGCCTAACAGTCACCATCACTTATGCAGAGAATATTTATAAATCAGTATGGATAAAACTGCCTGTAGTAATACATGAGCTGTTTCCAACTGAATATTCATTGTTTGCATAAAACATTTTACTTCGCAATTTATGTACTGTGTAGTAACATTGATTTTGTTCAAATAAATATTAAAAATATACATAATTAAACACAGTTGCTTGATGCAAGGTGATTTTCCCTCTTTGGATTGCCAGAGAGAATCTGTTACTGTAGGTATAAATGATCCTTTTGGTCCACCTTATACACTAGTGTTCAATTCTTTTGTGAAGTGAAACATTTTAAACATGAAGTGATACTGTTGCTTGGAAAAAGGAAATTCAAAAAGGATCATTTCAGAAAGTGACTCTGTATATGTGTATGTTTTTGTATATTCCCTGAGGCGCTCTGGGAAATAAGTTTTGGTGATGCATTTCTGTTCAGAAGATGAATTTCTTGTCACAAGAGAACCTGTGCAGCTCTGTTTATTGCACTAATATCAGAACTATTTTTAATTTAGCATCTTAGTTTATACAGTGATTTCAATTATTATTTTGTACTCAGATCTGAGTCAATGTCCAGATCCATAATGTTCATCATTTAGATTTTAGCTAGATTTTTTTTATTAAAAGCTATAGAACAATCTCACCAAGCATAATTAAAGTAGGACAATTGTCATAGTGACCATTCATCTGTATTCCATTAAAATTCTTAAATTCAAATACATTTTTATATTAGATTACATCTAATGAAAAAATTATCAAATGATGTAGATCACATTATAAAGCAATGTTCTTTTATTATACCAAGTTTTTCTTCACAGCTTTGTAAATTGTTTTATGAGGGAGCCTCACTTGAAAATGAAACAGAGAAAAATTACGTACAGAACTACTACAGGTTTACTCCATTGTCAATGAGGATAGAACTTGGCCATTTGTGTTTATTTGCTATTAATAAAATGTAGAGAGAAATATGGAAAAAATAAAATAAAGCTGGAAAAAAAATTAAATTGGGAGTTAGCAAGGCTCATATTAGGCCTCAGTCATTCCTTGAAATATTTTGAAATTAGAATAATAGAATATTAGAGTTGGAAGGGAGGTCATCTAGTCCAACCCCCTGCTCAAAGCAGGACTATCCTCAGCTAAAGCATCACAGCGAGGGTCTTGTCAAACTGCAGCTTAAAAACCTCTAAATAGGAGATGCCACCACCTCCCTAGGTAACCCATTCCAATGCTTCACCACCCTCCTAGTGAAACACTTTTTCCTAATGTCCAACATAGACCTCCTCCACTACAACTTGAGACAGTTGCTCCTTGTTCTGTCATCTGCCACCACTGAAAACAGCCTAGCTCCCTCCTCCCTGGAACCCCCTTTCAGGTAGTTAAAGGCTGCTATCAAATCCCCCCTCATTCTTCTCTTCTGCAGACTAAACAGGCCTAGTTCTTTCAGCCTCTCCTCATAAGTCTTGTGCTCTAGCACCCTAATCACTTTTGTTGCCCTCCACTGGATTCTCTCCAACTTGTCCACATCCTTTTTGTAGTGGGGGGCCCAAAACTGGACACAATACTTCAAATGCGGCCTCACCAATGCCGAATAGAGGGGAATAATCACTTCCCGCGATCTGCTGGCAATACTATTACTAATGCGGCCCAATATGCCATTAGCCTTCTTGGCAACCAGGGCACACTGCTGACTCATATCCAGTTTCTTATCCACTGTAACCCCCAGATCCTTTTCTGCAGAACTGGTGCCTAGCTCATTGATCCCCAGTCTGTAGCTGTGCATGGGATTCTTCCGTCCTAAGTGCAGGACTCTACACTTGTCCTTGTTGAACCTCATCAGATTTCTTTTGGCCCAATCCTCTAATTTGTTTAGCTCCTTCTGTATCCTACCCCTACCTTCCAGGATATCTACCACTCCCCCTAGCTTAGTGTCATCTGCAAACTTGCTAAGGGTACAATCTACCCCCTCTTCCAGATCATTAATGAAGATGTTGAACAAAACCAGGCCCCAGGACCGACCCCTGGGGTACTCCACTTGTGATCGGCTGCCAGCTAGACATGGAGCCATTGATCACTACTCGTTGAGCCCTTTGTTCTAGCTGATTGTCTATCGATTTTATAGTCCATTCATCCAACCCATACTTTTTTAACTTGCTGATAAGAATACTGTGGGAGACCGTATCAAAAGCTTTGCTAAAGTCAAGGTATATCGTGTCCACCGCTTTCCCCTCATCCACAGAACCAGTCACCTCCTCATAGAAAGCAATCAAGTTGGTCAGGCATGACTTTCCCTTGGTGAATCCATGTTGACTGTTCTTGATCACCTTCCTCTCTTCCAAGTGCCTTAAAATGGATTCCTTGAGGACCTGCTCCATGATTTTTCCAGGGATTGAGGTGAGGCTGACTGGCCTATAGTTCCTTGGATCCTCTTTCTTCCCTTTCTTGAAGATAGGCACTATATTTGCCTTTTTCCAGTCATCTGGGACCTCCCCCTGTTGCCATGAGCTTTCAAAGATAATAGCCAATGGCTCTGAAATCACATCAGCTAACTCCCTCAGCACCCTCGGGTGCATTGCATCTGGCCCCATGGACTTGTGAATGTCCAGTCTTTCCAAATAGTCCTGGACCTGTTCCTTCAGCACTGTGGGATGTTCACCTCCTTCCCATTCTGTGCCACCCAGTGCAGTAGTCTGGGAGCTGACCTTGTCTGTGAAGAGACAGGCAAAAAAGGCATTGAGTACCTCAGCTTTCTCCACGTCCTCTGTCACTAGGTTGCCTCCCCCATTCTGTAAGGGGCCCACACTTCCCCTAATCTTCCTCTTGTTGCTAGCATACCTGCAGCTAGCAACAAGAAGGGTGTCTACAACTCCAGTTGCGCTTTGGCCTTCTTGATTTCATTCCTGCATGTTCAAGCAGTATTTTTATAATCCTCCCTAGTCATCTGACCAAGCTTCCACTTCTTGTAAGCTTCATTTTTGTGTTTAAGCTCACCAGTGACTTCTTTGTTAAGCCAAGCTGGTCGCCTACCACCCTTCCTATTCTTTCTGCACATCGGGATGGTTTGTTCCTGTGCCCTCAATAAGGTTTCTTCAAAATACAGCCAGCCCTCTTGGTAGATATGCCTTGTACAACGCTGAGCACATTGCAGGTGTTTAACAAATAATCAACAACAACAACATGGAACAGTGCAGTGCACCAAAAAGCATCTCCTTCAGAGGGAAAGCATTTGAATCATCCTCAAAACATCATTGTGTTTCTAGGCACATTCTGTCAGGAAATTACTTGAGTAACAAATAGAATTTTATCTTTAAAATTAATTTAATATATGACATGAAGGTAGTTGTTGTGTCCAGTTTTTCAGTGACTACAAGATATACCTTTGTTATAAAAGTCACTGTAGTGTGAAAACTAATTATTTCTTCTATTTGCTTATTGGCTTATAATATTACTTACTCAGAAATAGTATGAAGTTTCTAAAACATAGCTATTCTAGTATGTCAATAAGTCAGATCCTAAAGCTTCTGTTCATTTTTTATTTATGATAGTTAGTACTTGCTTAGGCAGAACTCCCATTGGACTAAAATATGGTCTTTGTTACCCTGGTGTAACTCTATTGGAATTTCTCTGGAATTTCACTTGTGGAACAGGGTAGGTGCAATGTATCTTTTTAAATGAAAAATACTGCTTGAATAATGAAATGAACTGTAGATTAGCACAGCATATTTGTTAAAATAAATATAATGGTTCTACTCAGTTACAATATAAACAAAATCAATCTGCTTCCACTGTAGGATTTGTTGGTTCTATTTCTTCAAACTGGCAGGTAGTGAATATGTGTTGTTGGTTCCCATAAATTATTGCTATCCATATACTTTGTCTGCTAGATAAAAGGGATCTTGTGTAGAGCAGTACTGGGGCATTTTACAGATTTGTATATGTTACACTATTAGGCCCTATGGGGATTGAAACTTGGGAAACAAGTTCTCCCCATTTAGGCTTAATCAGTTTTTGTCTTTATTTAATACAATTTCAGACAATTATTTTACTTTTCTTATCTGTACATACATTTATAGCAGAGAAGATGGAATTGGTAAATGGGTCCAAGTTACCACCTTCCATGATAGTCGTCTCCTTCAATTGTACATTTCAGATTACTTAGTCTTTATCCAGTTCCCTTTTTAACACATCAACCCTTTGGATTTTAGGTAATCTGCACATTCCATATGTGCAAGCTTCAGTTACTCAACTTCTGTATTTTTCCTGCAAGTTTTGCAGTTTCTGGGTCATGTCCTTTTATGTCGCCCTGCCCTGGGTCTTCCCAGAAAAAGGGGCTTTTATTTATCATTGCATATTTATATATCTCTTACTTACTACTTCCAGTACAGCATGTTACCTTTGTTCTGTCAACATTATCATTTTAAAGGGATTAGCAAGTCTATGTAACAGAAGAATTGGCAAAACCATGCTTGTGCTAGCAAGGACTTGGCTTCAGTGTTACCTCATGTGTACTCATTCATTATCCATAATTATAAATCATTAAAAATGTAGCTGTCAAAGCTTGTACTCTTACCACTAACAATTTTTAATTTATGTTTCAATGTTGTAAGTCAGTATGTGTTAGTTGTCCTGTGCTATCCTTTTAATCTATTAGAAAAGGGAAGGGGAATTATGGAAAACATGATTTTTTTTTTAATGTCAGCATTTCTTATCTTCTTTAAGCATGGGTTTTTCATTCAAAGTCCAATTTTGCTTGTGAATCATTACAAAGAAACTTCATTATAAATTTTCCTGTGAGTGCATGTCGAGGAATGTTTCAGTTTTCAGAACTTGATATTTAATTGCTTTTAATGATACCCCAATAGCCCTGATCTTGCAATTCTAGAACGGCTCAGCATATGTGAAGTTAGGCACGTGTAAGTATTTGCATAGTCAAAGCTAGAGTAAGTAGAACTTCAGAAAAAAATAAGCATTATTATAAATCTTTTTAAAAATAAAATATAAGATTTAAAGGGCAATTCTCATTACAACAGATATCTTGGGGAAAACCAGATTATATTAGAAGAAATCTACAGGAACAGGTATTCTTACTATGCAGGGCATGCTTGTTCTGAATCCTTGGCATGAAAGAAAAGTCTGGAAGCCAAATTAGTATCAACTGGATTACAAATTCACCAAGAATGGAAAGAGACTCTAACATTAAAGAATTACATTTAGCATTAATACCAGCTGTAAATCTCTGTACTACATTTTGTGAAGGTTTTTAACAGAATAAATGGTGCATATATGTATTAATATAACTTTTCTCCCGTATAATATGTTGAAATAATTTGTTCATATACTACCAAAATATGGAACTGAAGAAAATACGTTGTAGGGAATGGAAAAAGAGGAGGAAGATTCAGAAAACTAAATGCAAATCTAAGAATTGTTTGCATTTAGAAAAGATACCTTTCACACTGTTTGCTTGGAATATCCTTTGTTTAGTATTTTCAGCATACAAAAATAATTTAGTGGTAATGGTTCTCAACTCTTCGATCTTTTCCCTCCACAACCTGATGAAGAAAATACTTAGTTCAAAGTTTTGAATCTTTAAATAGCCTCTACGGGAAATAGGTGTAATGGTAGTCAACACTTGTGTTAAATGTCAGTATTCTTTCTCTGAAGATGAATGAGGAGCTCCCTTTCACTGGTTCAGGGAACTGTTTTCTTATTTGACTTTGAGAAAAATGTACTTTCTATGAACTCTTCACTATTTTTTTTTAAATGTTGCTTGTGGCAAGGTTCATCAAGGTCTTAAGATCTCTTAAGTCTTTTTCTTTTGTGCTATGCTGTTTTTGGTTGTTTTTTATTGTGGTTTTTTCCTTTTCTTTCTGTTGCAAAACATCTGACAATCAGTTGAGTGGCTTCAAAAGACCCCTGGATGTGCTCACAGGATGATAATTGCTTGGTTTGCCTTGGAGCAGACCTATCTTCTCAAGGAAATTCCCTTAGACTGTATGGTCCAAACATGAGTTATTTCTTGTCTCCCTTGAAGCAGCCAGTAATCCTGAATTATTGTATATAGCAAATAGAAACTAATTTATAGTAAATAGCTTATCCTTCTGAGGTATGTTAGGTGCAGACAAAAAAAAATGCAGCACAGAACTCAGGGGAGGAGGGGCTAACATGCCTTTAAATCACCTCTTTCCTCTGTCCTGGGCTGCTCCTGGAGCTAGACAGACTCCTGTGGGGCTGTCCTATGACCTGCAACATTGCCTGGAATTTCTTCTGGTTATCTATTTATATATCTATTCCTTGATTTCTTCCACAGTATCTGCACCAGAGGAATCCTCCTACAGCTAAAGGAAATTGGCTCAGTGCACCTGTTCCAGTCCAGGTGTTCCCTCTTTGGGCCAAATAAGGTTATGTCTACACTGCAGTTAGATACCTATGGTTGGCCTACATCAGCTGGCTAAGGGGCTGTTGAATTGTGATGTAGACGTTTGGGCTTGGGCTAGGGCCAGAGCTCTGGAACCCTTATGCCCCAAAATAAAGAGGCAGGGGGTGAGAGAGAAACCAGAAGATAATCTGCTTACTTGAATATCCAGCACGTGTTGAATGATTCTGCCCTCATTTTTTAAATTTAAAATTCATTAAAAATAATTTTATATATTTTTTGAGAAGCTGGCCAAATGGGGTAATGTAAAAGTGTTAAGGACTGCCAAAAAAGGAGGGAGGAAAAGAGAGAGGGAAGTATTTAAACAGGAAAGAGGGGCACTGATATTGGAAATGGAGGGGCTTTAGCATTATAAGGCAGGCGGCCAAGACAAACATCTGAGTCGTGCAGTGTTTAAAAAAAAAATCAATCAAGTTATTAAATGTAGAATCTGGTGTTACACTAATCCTGGGATCCATGTTAGTATATTTCTTGATTCTTGCCTTGTTCATCCGTCTCTTCTCCAAGGAGTTTTGGCCTGGTTAGGGGAGGAATTGTACCTCTCCTTTCAACCCACATGACTGTGGTAAAGGTAGGGAGTGTAGTAGGGATTGTGTCCCCGGAAGGATAAGAGATGTTCCCTGTTCAGCTGGGGACTTAGGGACTCAAGGACCTCTGTCCTTTTGCCCTGGATCAATATTATTCCACTGTCTGGGAGTAGTGACTGTAGTGAAGCAGTTCTTTCCGTGCATGTCCAAGTTGATGGACCCTATCACAGCACTTAGAAATCTTCAGTGTGTTTCAGGAGATCCCATAGATCAGATCCGGGGGCATGCACTGAGATTCAGCACTATCAGCTTGTATACATATCCCCCCATGGACACTCAGTTTGCATTCAGAGTTCCAATTTCCCATGAAGCATAGAATTGGCTGAGCAGAGTTTGCTATTGTTCAACAAATTTTTCCGTATTTGGTATATTTAGAGTTCTCTGAAGCATTTTAGCATCCAAAAATTAGGTTCTGTTATATTTACCATTAGAGAACAATAATGAGAGAATGACCTTCTTGTAACGTTAATTCTTAGCAGATAGTAAAAAGATACAATATCTCCGCTTACTGATCCACCAGCCACACAGACCGAAGGATGGCTGTTTTGATGTTTTATTCTAACACCATTTTATTCTATACTTGATTGAAACTGTAGGGGGAGTTAAGTAGACAACATGTACTTAGCCATGATTTAATTTGATTAGAACACTGCAGTTAATACGGTAGCCTTCTTTTTATTTAAATGGAACTTAATAATTTAGTATTAAACTACCGTCGGTTCAGCTCCTGTTGCTACAGTTTCAAGCTCAAGAGAGTGAAAATCATCTCTGGTGCCTTTCTCAAATTGGGAGACTCCGGGAACACACAGTCGAAGAGTAGTGATCACAGACACAATCACAAGAATAAAGTCTTACCTGTACATTTTATTAATGTAAGAAGTAAAGTTACAATTACCAACGCATTTATAAAGCCTACAAAAACCCAGGCAGTGACTAAGACTGCCATCATATTCAGATCCTCAAAGATATTCTAGGATCCGATGGACTAACAGGCAATCATCAATAGAGAGATGGATCCTGCTGCAGTTTCCTGTGGGGTTGTCTCTTGGGGTCTTCCCACTTTTACCCAAGCAGAGAACCGCTTTTATATTGTTGTTCTGATCACACCTAAAACCTTATGAATATTCATGAGGGTTTCAACTTTTTTCCTTATCTGTTTTTCACACCCCAGGAATATTGGGGTGCCCCATGTTTCATGGGTTGTTTTAGTTCCTCTTATTCTCATTAGCATCTACACATACTGTGTACCCTGCAGTCAGGAGAGGACATTCCACGATGTTACAATGTGGTATTCCATGATTTTTGGACATTACATTGTGGTTTATTGCAGTCTAGTTTTCTGTTAAATTGCTTGTTGGCACATCCTTTACAGTAATCTTCTGACTTTACTGGCATAGGGCTATTCCTAGGTCATCCACTAAGGTCAAATGTTCTTAAAACTAGTTGGGCTAAGCTAAAATCTTACAGGCCTCAGAGGCCTGTTGGGCTAGTATTCTAGCCAAGCTTTACTTATAAACCTAATACTCATGGCTCCTAAATACTTATCAGTCCTATACTTCTATAATCCTACAATTTAAATCTGTGTGGCATACATTGTTTATATATAAAATAGCATATGAATTAACCATAACACCACATAACACAAAGATATATGAGTAATAAAATGAATTAATTGGCAACAATCTTATACTATTACAAAAAGTGGCATCTTTCGTGACCACAAATGGACAGGACCTAGGTTTTATAAACTGCCCCATCCCAGAAATAAAGGCAAACCAACCCAAAAGACCAGCACCTCAATGTCTTTTGGCATCAGGCATGACTATTTCTTCCGTACTGACTCAGAAGGAGGAATGCTACATACTGAACCACCTTTATCATCTACTTGTTCCTTGGAGGTGTCCCATTCAAACACTGACACAACACCTCCCTGCTTAGCTGGTGAAGTGTAATTAGGTGACAGCAGTAGGTAGTATGGCTGCAGGCCCCATTTAAAAAAATGGTTAAACCATCATTAGATTGCTTTGTAAGCAGTTTTGTTTATATCTTAGTCATTTAACAAATTTAGAATTTAAAAATGTTATTTTTACCTTAGGAAAGGGTAACTGTTTACCAGAGAGATAAACAAAAATAAAATCCTTTGACACGCATTCTTGAGAGCAGTGAGTTTTATTGTACCTTTTTTAACTTTTAACAATTCGAGGTTTAAGGTTTAAATTAACGAAGTGCACTTCAGTACTTTTGGCATTTATTTTCTAAGAACAGTCTTCTGGAATTGTCTCCCAAGTGGTGCAAGAATGATCGATTGGTGATAAAACACTTTACATAATTATGCTCAAAAGCCTTATTATTGTAATCAGGAATTCTAAAAATGTCTTGCTGTTACAGCAAAGTGCTTTCAATGTATATTAAAGTAGGAAACTAATATAATAGTGTGAAGATAGTTAAAGATACCTAATGGTATTTATAATACTGTATGTTCTCGAACGTTTGTGAAGATAATTCAGTATTCACTTTTCAAAGTGCATTTTAACAATTTAAAATAAAGGTAAGGTCAAAAAATCATAATGCTTCAATGTTTTTGGGTAGTGTATGGTAGTGTATGATAAATCACACATGAAGATGCAGCGGCATCTGGTATTAAATAACTTGGACTTTTAACCTCTTGCACTGTTATATTTTATTACTGTGGGTTTTATTTAGCAGAAATTATCTCAGACTTTTACACAAATATAAGGTGAGACGGGACCAATGTAATCATCTAGTCTGATCTCCTATATACCTCAGGTCATAGGTTTTTCCTGATTTTATTCCTGTTTGAACAAGGGTAAATCTTTGGAAAAAATATCTAATCTTGATTTAAAATGTATCAGTGATAGAGAATCCATCATAACCCTAGGCATAGTGTGCCAGTTACTTTCACTGTTAAAAATCGTACACCTTATTTCCTGTCTGAATTTGTCTAAGTTCAGTTTCTAGCCATTATAGCTTGTTAAACTTTTTCTGCAAGATTGAAAAGCCCATTTGTACTATGAAGAGTACGATGTAGGTACTTATAAATAGTGATGAAGTCACCCCTTAACACTCTCTTCATTAAAATAAATAGATTGAGCTCCTTGAGTCTATCATTATATGGTATGTTTTCTAATCCTTTAATCATTCTCATGGCTCTTCTCTAAAATCTCTCCTGTTTATCAAGATCCTACTTGCATTGTGGTCTCCAGAACTGGACACAATATTCCAAAAGTGCTTGCACCAGTCTCAGATATAGAGATAATGTTGTTTCTTTCGAATCTGAAGATGATTGTGACGTCACTGATTGGTTTGGTTTCTGTGAACGCGTGAGTGGCTGATCAGGTCAGTTTGCGCTTTGAACTGTTTGTGGCGCAATGAACAAGAGATGCCACTATGGGTTACTTGATTAACAGTGGACATGCTGCTCTTATATTTATGCTGCTAGTGCTTCTGCTCTGCCTCAGTAGTTCTCCTCTGCCCATAGACTGTGGCGCTGGTCTGGATGAAACTTCACCAGGTAGAATGATCTTGAGCACGATCCTCTCAAAACTCTGGGTTGTTGTTGAAATGCCTCAAAGATAACTTGAGGGTGTCCTTGAAACATTTATTCTGGCCTCCCTGCGGGTGGTTTCCTGCCTTCATCTCACGATCAAAGATCTTCCTTGGCAGTCGCTCATCTGACATTCTGATGACATGGCCTGCCCATCTCATCTGTGATTTCATCAACAGAGAATGGATGCTTAGAATACCTTCCCATATGAGAACCTCAGTATATGGAACCTTGTCTTGACATCTTATCCTCATCAGTTTCCTTAGACAGCCCATGTAATAGTGATTCAGCTTTATAACATGGTGTCTGTACACTGTCCACGTTTCACATGCATATAACAAAGTTGGCAACACAATGGCTTTGTAGACATCAATTTTGTTTGTTGACTAATGCCTCTGCGTTCCCACAAATTTGTACGTAGTCTGCCAAAGGCCACACTTGCTTTGGTAATTCTGGCATTGGTTTCATCATCAATGTGAACTGCACGTAACAGTGTACTATTGAGGTGGGTGAACTTGTCTCCTTCCTGGAAGATTTGGCCATTCATTGTGATGGTAGGCTCTACATAAGGCTTCCCTGATGCAGGCTGGTACATCACTTCTGTCGTCTTGATGTTGATCGTGAGACCAAAATTGTCTGAAGCTGAAGAGAAATAGTGCATACTCCACTGTATGCAAGACTTAGATTTGGCATTCAGGGAACAGTCATGAGTAAACAGATCACAAACAGTCACTTTCTTATACCTTCGTCTTCACCTGATATCTTAGATTGACCTGCTTGCCATCAGTTCGGTATCTGATACCAATCCCAGTGTCACAGGCACAAAAGGCATCTGTAAACATGGCAGAAAACATCATACTGAAGAGGGTTGGGGCCAGCACACAACCCTGCTTGACTCCATTTGTTGACTGGGAATGGTTCCGATAACTCTTAGTCCTCCATAACTCGAGCATGCCACCATGGAATTGTCGAACCATTGAGATGAATTTCTCCGGGTAACTGATTTTTGCCATGATCTTCCAAAGGCCCTCCTGACTGACTATCAAATGCTTGTCTCAGGTCAGTGGAAGTTACATACAGCTTAGAGCTCTGTTCCAGGCATTTCTCCTGAAGTTGAGGAGCTGCTAACACCATGTCTATGGTCCCACAACCTTTCCTGAAGCCACACTGACTCTCAGGCACAAACCCTTGTTCAATATGTTGCGCAAGATGATTCAGCAGAATTCTGGCTAGAATTTTGTCAGCTATTGACGACAAGGAGATGGCCCGATAGTTGATGCAGGATTGTTTACCTTTCCGCTTGTGCAAGTGAATGATTGCATTGTGGACACCAGAACTGGACACACTATTCCAAAAGTGCTTTCACCAGGTTCAGATATAGAGGTAATATAACTCTTTTGGCCAAAGCATTGTAGTGGGAACTCATGTTCAGCTGATTGTCCGCCATGACCCCCAACTTTTTTTTCAGAGTCACTGCTTCCCAGGATAGAGTCCCCCCATCTTGTAAGTATGGTTTACATTCTTTTTTCCTAGATGGATAATGTTGCATCTAACTATTTTAAACACATTGTTTGCTTGCACCCATCTTATGAAGCAACCCCAATCACTCTGAATCAGTGACCTGTGCTCTTAATTATTCACCACTCTCCAAATCTTTTTATTACCTGAAAACTTTTGTTAGTGATGAATTTGTTTTCTTTCAGGTCACTAATAAAAACATTAAATAGCAGAGTGCCAAGAACTTACCCCATTGGATCCCTCTGTAGATACACTTGCTCAATGTCGGTTCTCTGTTTACAAGTTACATTTTGTAGCCTGTCAGATAGATAGGCAGTGTTTAATCCATTTAATGTGTGCCATGTTATTTTTTTATCATTCTATATTTTTAACCAAAATGTACATTACCACGTCAAATACATACAGGAGTCTAAATATGCTACATCAACACAATTACCATTATCAACCAAACTTGTAATCTCAAAAAAAAAAAAAAAAAAAAAAAATCAAGCTACCTGTATTCCATAAGATTGTTAATTGTCATTAATTCTTTTATAAATCAAATCTAATATCAACTGTTCTGTTTTATGCAGGATCACTACTGGGTGACAGATGTATAATTGCGCAGGTCATCCTATTTGCCCTTCTAGACTTTTGGAACTTCCCTAATGTTCCTAGACTTATTAAAAATCAACATTAACAGTCCGCTGAGCTCCCCACCCAGGCCTTTAAAACCCTTGGATGCAAGTTATCTGGACTTGCTGATTTAAAAAAGTTTAACTTTAATAGCTGCTGTTTAATATTCACCTTAGTTGTTACTGGAATGGAGAGTGTTTCATCATTATATGATATGATTACATCATTGAAGTTTTTCCCAAATACAAAATGGAAATATTTATCAAACACTTCTGCCTCTTTTACATTACTGTTGATAATTCAACCATTTCCATCCAATCCATGTCTCACTTTGTCTCACTTATCAATTTTCTACTTTCCTAGCTTCTGATTTATATTCATTACTATCAACTCTTCTGCTTTCTTCTATTTGTTATATATTGTTTTTAATTTTTTTATAGATGCCTTCAGTTCTCCTCTAAGACAAGTTGCTTTTTTAACCAATATGGACTTCTTCCTCAGTTGTGGAATTGTGGTCATTTGGATATCTAGTAAATTCTTCTTAAACAATATCCAATTATCATTCACATTTTTCTGTTTAAATTCTCTCTCCTAACTGATTTGGATCATAATTGTTTTCAACTTTATGAAATTGGCCCTTTCAAAGCATATATATATATATACACACACACACACACTGGTTTGGACTTTATGCTGTTTTCGTATAACAAAAGCAATCAAGTCATGATCTTTTGTACCTAAGCTATCATTGATTTCTAGTTTTGTGATCAGTTCCTCTTTATTTGCAATATGAGGTGTAATATAGAATTCTCTCATATTAGGAAATGTAATGTATAATGCTTAGAAATTCTGAGGATGTTTTAGTACGGGCAATATAAGACCTCTAGCATATGTTACTTGGATTGAAGTTCATTGTGATCAAGTAGCTTTTCTTCCTACATATTATAGATATGTACTTAAGACGCAGATCATCCTGTTCTCTGGTGTGATTTGGTGGTTTGTTGCAGACACCAGCTAAGACCCAATCTTGTGCTTAATCTGTTAGGATATTGGTTCATAAGCATTCAAGAATATTTTCTTTTGAGTAGCCAGAGACATGGAAACAAATACTGCCATTTTTGTCAGAGGGCCACTCCTCTTCCCCTTTGCTCACTCAATCGTTACTCGATAGATGATAATTGATTTTCACATTCCAATCATGCAAATCATTCCACCAGGCTTCAGTACTACCAATTAGGTTAAATTTATACCCCTTAAATGAGCAATTGCAATTCATCTTGCTTATTATCTAGACTTCTTGCATCGGTGTATAAGCAATTAAAGAAATTCTTTTCTTCATATCCTGTTGTTTCTTGATTAATTTTGCTTTCAGCATTTTGATTTTGTACTAAATGATTTGGGTATGGTCTGGATATGTGGGTTTGTGCTCATTTGTTCCCTCTTTTTACCCTGTCTTTTTGTTGTTAGTTTAACCATCCTCCTGACTACTAGAAAATATTTCGGCTAGGTCCTTGGATCCTGCTCTAGTTGCTTTGGGTGATGCACAGCGGCCAGAAAGCCAGTAGAGCTGGCCAACTGGGGACTCTTTCCTCTGCTGGTCCCAGGACATGTAAGGCATTATTGAGAATTTGTCTTTACCTTGTTATCAGTAGGTAACTATTTAATTTATTACTTCACGCCATAATTTTTTCATATATAGGAAAGAGTGAATTGCTTAATCATGCTGGCAGACTCTCTTCTCCATCAACATCTATAATAGTGTGATAGGGGAGACTGTCCCACCCTGATAATGAGAGACTGTGGACCCAATTCATCCTGCTACATCTGCAGCAAATCTCAGGTATGGAGAGAGGAGTAAAGGGAGAGTTCTAGCCCAGTTCAGGGCTGATCAAGAAGAAAATCAGAGCTCTGCTTCTCCTGTTAGGAGAGAAGCTGGGATGTAGCCAGACCAGAGACTGTGCTAGGTTGCCAGCCAGAGAAGCCCATGTTAGAAGTGATGGCCAGGTGCTGTGGAATCAGTAGAAGTGTGGACTGTTTGGAGGCCAGCTCTGAACAGATGGATGGGATTTCACCAAAGGTTTATCTCACAACCTGTTTTGGGTTGGGTTTTTTATTCCTGCTTTCCTTTAACACTTTGGAAATGATAAGTCTGACAGATGCCTTGGTGGGAGGGCCAAACCACCACTACCTTGGACCTCCCAGGGACAGCAACCTACCAGCAGAAACTGGCAGCTGGGTGAGTTGTGCTCTGACAGGCCACAAGGGGATACTGCAGAAGCATCCAAGTCACACTCTGAAATTCTAGCACCTAGACAAAAATTAAAAACAAAAAATAAAACACAAAACCAAAGAGAACTACCTGCCTCTCTTTGATTACGAGCAAGGTAAAAACATATCTTTTTCATGATTTTGAGGGTACAATGCTTTTTTGCAGGTTAGCTTGCAAAATCCCCTCTTTAGTCAAAATTCTGTGATTTCACAGATTCTCACACAGTTTTGTGCAGAAGTACCACGGCAGCCATTTTGAAAAGTGTTTACTTATGGAAACAAGGCAAAGAGGAATACATCAAAGCATATAGACATTCACATCAGATCAGGGATGGAGATACCCCTATTTTGAGGTCTTAAGTGGGACTTCTGCGTTGCATAGGCCTCATGTTGGTACAAAAGATGAATTTCCATAGGGAATCATAGATAAGACCTGTTGTTTTTGCTAAAACAGTTGGAGCAGTGACACAGGAACCATTTTTGCAAACAAAAGGAAATAATGTCCCTTTTGAATAAAGCTGAGGACAGAGTCCAATCCTGTAAAAAAAAAAAAAAAAAAAAAATTCTGTGACAAATTTATTAAGCAATAAAATTATGTTAAAATTAAATTATAGGACAACATTTGGAATATACAACCCCCCCTCTTTTTATTAGTGAAAATCATTAAATCAGATTTGAGGACAAGTTAAGATTTAGATACAAAGTATCCGATACATGTTTTAAACATAAATCATAGGTAATTAACAATATACAGATTCTTATATGAATCTTATATCATGCAAATTGCTATACTTAATGCAAGTGCATTTTAAACACGTCACTATTTCCTGCTTTTCTTTTTCTTATTGAAACATTTTGAGGGCCATTAGTGTGTCAGTGACTTGGCATAACTGTCCATGGTTGAATTAAAGTAATAAAAATTGATTTCCAGAGCACGCTAAGTGATGTCAGCATAGGTTATCTGAATATCTTATGTGTATATCTAACCCTACAGCATCTCTTTTCCACATGCTCTGCAGAAATGACTGGAGTTTAGAGACACTAAAGTCTGTACTTTTACTTGCTGAGGCTTTTGAATTTTAAATCTAGTAGAGAATCTGGAGATCCTATTTGACTAAGGGAGGAAATGAAATATATAGTCAGAAAATCAATCCAAAACTATTTTAATGCCAGAAGAAAGATGATGAGTTTCTGGCACACAGTCTACAACTGCTGTATGAAGCTCCTCTCCTTTCCAACTCTTTTTCTTCCCATCCAATATTTTTACTCCAGTAAAATGGCACATACTAAAATCTCCAGAACTTCTTGTTTACATACCAATGCCCCTATTCTGTCCTTATCCACTGTGAATGTTCTGCTTTCAACACAGTTTGAGCAGACCATTCTTAATTCCTATTCTCCCTTGACTTTCATGACACTGGATCTGAAATCAGTGTGGATATTTCCATTGACTTCACTGGGCTTTGGATTGGGCCCTAGAACCTGTCCACTTTCTTCACCCATGTCTCTGATAATTTCTTTGTTTTTGGTGGTTGATCCCTTTCTTATAGTCCCACTTCTTTTTCCCCTCTATAGCTCTCTCCATAGGCGATCATATTTGCTTCTATGGTTTCAGCTGCAATCAACTGAGTCACAAATCTATCTCACTGTACCTGACCTATCTACTTTGGTCCAATCTTGCATTAAGGCAGGTGTTTCTGATATTGCCTCATGAAATTACACTGATGAGACACAACTGATCTTTTCCTCACCTGTTCTGTTGCTGTTGACAGCATCACCATTCTGTCATTTATTTAGACCTAGAACCTAACAGTCACCTTCAACTCTGCTCTCTGTGTAGACCCACACATCCAGGCCGTGTTCAAATCTTGCTGTTTCTTCCTTCATAGAAACGTTAATATTTAGTTTTTTCTCTCAGTTCACACCAGTAAAACTCCTATTCCCTATGTGTACTATGGCATCCTCTTCTTCCTCTTGCTTTCCTGACGTGTTGACTGTCATCAGGTACATTCAATGCACTTCATCTAGAATAATGTTCTTAGCCTCTTGCACCAGCAGCTCACACCAAGACACTGCACGTGCTGTGGTAAGACACATCCAATCCATAGTCTGCCCAGCCTTTGGAGTAATAGCGCCAAAGTGGAAAACTGAATGTCACTCTCACATAGAAGAATAGTTAAACTTACCCAAAAGACAAATTGACAAATCTCTGGCTGAACCTAGAATGTGAGCAATCTCTTGTACATACAGTATTGTAGGGCAATAGAAATTCTATAGTGCACTCAACAGGACATTTATATTCTACCTAGTATATAAGGAATGTTCCTATAAAGTTCAAGCTTGGTACGGGGGCTGAAGCTAATGTTTTACAAGTTCACCTTTTGAAAAAGATAGCAGGTTCCATCCAGAAACAACAGTCTGTGCTTATAGCATAGGCAGTTGCAGAACTGACTCTGAAGGAGATATCACTTTAACAGCAGCAACGGTGAAAAACAAGGTCAGTCTTCAGTTCTCCCTCACAAAGTCATCTACAACACCTCTGTTAGGCAGAGAAGTTTGCACACAGCTAAATCTAATACACCAAAAAGGTATACTGCACACTAAGTTGCAGCATGAAAGAAGAATTGATTGCACAATATCTGGAATGTTTAAGAGATTTCGTAGGTCCATATGTATGCAATGCTTCCTATCAGTCATCCTTGTAATACATGGTTGCAGAAATATGCCTTTTGCAGTGACCAACATATGCAAAGCATGCAATTAGAAATTGAAAGGACTATCGCTAAAGTGACTACGCTCACTTAATTGATTAACGTCTTGTTCATAACTGGGAAGACAAATGGCAAGATTAGGATTTATTTGGACTTCAGAGATCTTAGTAAAGCTATACCGAGGGAGCATTTTACTCCATCCCCTTATCAGCAGGTGTTCAGTGCTGACTAGCTGGTAAAAGAATATTCACTATTCTAGGTGAGAATGATAGATATTGACTATAGGTTGCACTCTGTCAGTGCTCAGATTCAATGATCAATATAAACCAGTCTCTATTCAAGCAGATGCATCCAAAGATGGTTTTGTAGCTTGTTTAATGCAAGACAAAAGGCCCTGTTTCATATGAATCATGAGCTCTGACCGAAGTAGAACAAAATTATGCCCACATTGAGAGGGAACTACTACTATTGTGTTTGCCACAAAGACATTTATTAGTATGTATATAGAGTATAGGTTGAGGTGTCCAGTCTGATCATGAACTACTGGAGATGGAATTCTCCAAACCTCTTGGAAAAGCTCCTGCAAGACTAAAATGCATGCTAATTCAGTTACAGAAATATGATCTTAAAGTCACATCCCCTAGCAAAGAAATGTTGATTGCAGGTACATTACCAAAAGCTGCAGTGAAACATGCTACAGACCCAGATGATAAAATCACTCATGAAAAGGTTGATTATACTGTTGAGGCCACCTCTATGTACAGCACAGATTTGTTAAACAAACTGGAGGACGACGCACAGACAGGTCCTGTAACACAGGTTTACGTGACTTGGTACATGAGGACTGGCCATACAGAAGAAAAGTGAATCCTAGACTATGGCCATATTGGGCTGTGAAAAACATTATTTCACCACAACAAGGCTTGTTAAATGGCTGTTTAGCCTACATACAGTAGGCAGGAAATGCTTAACTGCTTTTATGAGTTGCATCAAGGCATTCAGAGATCAAAAGCAAGAACTAGGCAGATAATGTGGGTAGCTTTGATGAAGGGTTTGTCAGAAACATAGGCCGAGTAACCAAACAAAACTGCTATGGTCTCATGAGATTCTTGACCTACCATGGCACAAGATAACTGAAGATATTTTTGACTTTGGCAGACACTCCTATCTACTGTGAGTGGACTATTTTTCCAAATTTCCAAAAGTTTTGTGTCCTCCAGACAAGTCAGCACATATTATTGCTGATCTGAGAGCTGTATTTGCAAGACATGGAATTGCTAAAGAGTTAGTGAGTGACTATGTTCCATTTGCAACCAGACATTTGTAAGATCTTGGGGAGTGAAACTTACTCACTATGGTCCTGGATACTCATAGTTTAATGGAACGACTGAGAACTATTCAGACAATAAAATCAATAAAAACAACGAGAGTTCCCTCTGGAACTTTTCACCATGGAAGGCACTGAGTTTAGCTGTATGAAATGGAAATCTACCAACTTCTTTTTGCTGTATACAGACTAACATAGCTAACCCTCTGGAATAAAATCAGTGTTTCACCAGACTGCTGCATCAGGTCAAGATCCCGATTTAGTGCTTTTGGAGTTGCGAAACACATCACTGACCGGTATGGAATTACTGTCCTGTGCACTTGTTAGTGGGGAGGGTGTTGAGAACAACTCTTCCATCCTTACATGTGCTGCTACAACTCAGAATACCTTGGAGGGCTAATACCAGATTAAAACAGCAACAGGAAAGAGAAGAAATACTATGACGATACAGCTGAGCCACAATCTGTATTCCATTCTTGAGAATCAGTATGCATGGAAAGAACACAAGGCTGACAACAGCAAGGATGGTAGCTACACAGCCGGAGCTGCCATCCTATCCCATTGAAACACCTAAAGGAGAAAGGTACAAACAAAATAGAAGGCACCTGAAGACCTGACTATTCAATGCCAAGAACAGATTGCAACAGATATCTAAATCAGAAGACTCACAGGAGCAGCAAGTAATACCTTTCCTAGAAAATTAGCAATCGGAATTGACACCAATGTCTTCTGAGATGCGGGTTGCATAAGTACAATCAAAGTAAATTCACAAGAAGTGGACATCAGGTGCATATGCCAGCATGATACCAAAATTTGTCAGACAGTTTTTCACAAAACTACATGCAGAAGCAGACTGAGCCAGTGGTAAAGATTGAGCTTCATCAGGTTAAGTGTTAACAACCTCTGACCCATAGAGATGAAGACTAAATAGTGAGTAGTCGGCAGTGGTGTAATACTCTTATCATGCCTGGAGTCAAGGTTTGTTTGAGAAGTTATTTATTTGGAGGGATTTTAAGAACGAAGAAAGGGAGATGTAATATACTGTGGTACTCTCTTCAAAAACTGTCACATGTAATCATCAAGGGGCCTCCTGTTGTGTGGGGTCTCTCACACGGTGCAGGCATACTCAGAATCTGGATGCCCAGAATCTGTAGGAGCCATCTTGTCATGAAACTAATAATGAGAGTTCTGGTTTACTTGTGTTTTATTGACTTCCAAAAAGCATTTGACATAATCTACCACTGCAAATTACTCAACATATTAAGATCTGTAGGGATTTATTACAAACTGAGTAATAGAACAGTTATGTTGGAATCAGAAGATGATGATTGTAATGGGAGATGAAAATGAAAATCTAATAGAGATCAAGAGAGGAGTGAGACAAGATTGTATAATGTTAGTGACTTTCGTCAACATTTAGAGTGAACGATTAAATTAATCAAGAAACAGAAAAAGATATTAATATAAACTGAAATGGATGAATAACATTCTCTTGTGAAGATGACAGTACTGTTGGCTGAATCAGAAGAAGGTCTGATTAAGCTAGTGAAGATGATATATGAATATGGCAACTAATATAGTGTAGAGTTGAATGTGGACAAGAAAAAAACCAATGGTGGTATACAAGGATCCTGGGAAAATGTACAAGCTTCCAGTGAATGTACAGATCTACAGATGTACAACAAGTGAGAAATTATTGCTACCTAGGAAGCATCAGTACAGAAGATGGAAGATCAGATACCGAGGTCGGTGCCAGAATAGTAAGAGTGAATGAACCCATCTGGGGAACACAAATTTGATAGTGGGCTTTTCAATCTAATAAAATAAAAAAGAAGGGGTGGGGGTTATACCAAAATCCAATGGCTGGAAATTCAAGCCAGAGAAATTCAGACTGGAAATGAAGTACACATTTTTAACAGTGAGGATAATTAAATATTGGAATAATTCACCAAGGGTTGTGGTGGATTCTCCATCACTGACAACTTTTAGATCAAGATTAGATGTTTTTTCATAGTTCAAACAGATGTTAATTCCGGGAAGTTCTGTGGCCTAGATGATCACAGTGTGCTCTGTATAATCTATGAATCTCTGTGTTACAGATGTTGGGGCGGATTTTCAAAGATATTTAAGTGCCTAAAGATGGAGACAGGCACCTAGTGAGATTGAGAGAGTCACCTAAGCAGCTTTAGGCACTTCTGTAAATTCCATTATATGCCTGTCTGCCTCCTTAGGCACCTGAATATCTTTCTAAATCTGACATGTTGAAATTAGCTGGCTGCGAACTGAGTGTTGTGTATTATCACTTATATTCTGGTATTGCCCAGAGATGCTGATCAAATATATATGAGGACTCAGTCACAGTCCCCAAAGACCTTGCAGTCTAAAAAGACAAAATATAAAAAGTGCAGGAGATGCAATATGTAAGCAAGGGTAATGACTGGCAACCATTTTATTAGCACTAACTATTTTACTTATAAAGATATTTTAACCTTTGGCCATTTTTTTTTTTAGATATAGAAAGAAGGAGAGAGAGTTATTCCTATTCCATTTATTAAAAATATTTAATTGCCCTTGTCCATTCCATTTTTTCTTACTGGCCTGTAAGGAAGAACCTCCATGGTTAGAGGGAGAATGCTTAGGCATCGTTAAGAAACATATAGTTTAAAAATGTTTTGAGATTGTTCGGCTAATTTTCTTTGAGCATTTCATCAAGGTTAGTGCTATAAATGTGAGAAGTTGTCACTTAGACAGTAATTTATTTTGAACAGTTGAAATGAACATGCAAGCTTTTATTAATCTACGAATTAAATTAAGAGATACTGTCACAAGAAGATATTATGTACCTTAAGGTGGTAGGTCCAACTAAATTTTATGTTCGTTTGATCTTATCCTATAGTTCAGATATATCTGAGGTACTTTTGCATAACATGCTGCCTACATTCAGAAGCACATGATCTGTTATGATGGGATAGTTTAATTTGAGCAATTGATTTTGGATTAT
>ML675617.1:28729480-28794078 GCA_007922155.1 Mesoclemmys tuberculata | reverse complement strand
ACTAGATGATCATATTGGTCCCTTCTGACCTATGAGTCTATGAATAACCTACCTAGAAAATTAAATCACTAAAACTGCCAAGAGTAGAAGTTATAATGCTCTATTTAAATGCTGAAGATACCTCATGATTTTGTACTGAACTAATGAGTGAACAGATGTGATATTAGTTCTCAAACTTGTATTGTGGTCCTCCTGTCTCTAGGAAAAGAGTTGCAGGTTCCAAATCAGGTGATGTTTAGAAATTTGTACTCTAGTAAAGTGGAACATAAACTTTTTGAATGTGCTGATATGTTTATTGTAGTTTCATTTATTATACGTTGCTACATAATAAAAGCTACTACAATATTTTGATATATTGTACACACCATGAAATTTCTAACTGACTAGCTCAAATAACATCCAGCTGTGTAATAAATCAGAGGAGTTCACTGTTTTAACATTTTTCAAAATTTTGGAGAGAACAGTGGAAGTGAATAAGGTCTCTGAAAAATTGATGTGAACCATAATATTTCAAAGCTGCAACCTTGCCACAACTTAAATTTGACTGTCATACATTCTACTGTTAAAATCATAGATATGTTAAAAGGTTCAGTAAAAATAAAAATGCATGGAAACATATAGATAGTAAGATGGGTCATTCAAGTGCTTACATATGTTCATTACAGTGTAGGTGCATGTGCGGCTTGTGCACTGGTAATGGCAAGTCTTTCCTAACAATATCGTTGGGGCAGCTGTGCATGTCCCCTGGCTTCCTTGAGCTCCAAACCAAGGGTATGAAGAGCAGACTACCCTACCTGTCTTTCTGTTCCTTTTTCCTGTCTGTGGTCAGTAGTGAGAGCATTTCTGTGTTTTACAGCATTTTTCTTCTGTGAACAATGTTGCTTATAGTTAACTAATATTATCTAGCAGTACTCGTTTCATCCTCTTGTCTTTTTTCTTTATTCATTTTTTTTTAATTTTTTTATTTTCTTCTTTTCTCAAGAACTGGAGGGCCTCCAGGTCTTCCCTCGTACTGGAGTAACCTATGCCAAGGGCCTCTGGTTTTAAACCCTGCTTTGGCTGTCATAAGCTGATACCTGCTAGTGATGTGCCCTCTTGCTCTTTAAAGTGCTTGGGTGAGGATCATGTTAGAGACAGACATCCAATCTGCTGTTGCTTCAAATCCAGAATGAAGAAGTAGAGAGAAGAGCATCTTAGATCTATTTTCATGGAGACTGCTCTTTGCCCTAGTCAAAACCCTTCAGTTTGATGATGGGCACATGGGGACTCATCAGCTAGGGACTGCCACCCTGGTTTTGCCATCAGACAGAGATGTAGAGGATCTCCTTCACTGGGGCTGTCATCCTTGAGACATAAGAGCTCAGACCTTTCCCAGCATCTGAAGCGTCAGAAGAAGATGGCATTGGCTTCTTCAAAGTCCCTTGTGAAGGACTCCTCTGCAGCAGAAGGCCAATCTGGTACTGAAGGTAGAGTATACCCTTCAGCTTGCTACTCCATGGTACCAGCTCACAGTGACTGACAGGGCTCAACCATTGACCCTGCTACCAATTCCAGGGCCATCGAGACCAGCTACCTTGTTGGTAATGACAGTAGATCCATTGTCATTGGTTATGGCAGGGCACCCATCCATTTTGATGCTGACAATACCAGAGGCCTAAACAGCTGTGATGAACCTATTGTACCGTTCACTAATGCCATTGTTACCGATTCAGGGTGCTCTACTGGCATGGTCACATGTGCTATGCTCATCAACAGTGATATCAGGGTCTGTTATGGCCCCATGGGTCTCAGAACCAGCACTACATTCATTGCCTCCTTGGAGGTGATGTCTACGTCCCTGGTATCTACTCCACCTCGTCACATGATACCGATGGCCAGGAAGGCTTCAATGCTGCCTCCAGTACCACAGTCTTGACACAGATTCCAGTCCTGGCCTTTGAGGACTCTTTCTGGTACCATACCAACTTGCCTTTGTTGTAATTTAATTCCTTGTCAGTCTGAAGTGGGTTCCTGGGTCTCTAACTTCAGAGAGTCAGGGCATCCTCCAGACTCTTTCCCACTCTCACAGAAGATGCTCTGTCAAAGCATATCCAGAGATTGGGAAGCCTGGTTTAGGCCCAACTGCCTTATCTCTGATATTGTATCAGCCTCTGTATTGTCCATATTGCATGGCTTGTGGAATGCTTCTGGCATAGAGATTGACATTTCTGCTTCCTCATGGAAGCAGATCACTAAGAAGAGAGGCTTCTCTGTCCAATACCAACTAAACGGCCTCCAAATACAGAACTGCTGGATCTTCCCCAACCTTATTTGGACAAACTGTCTACCTGGCAGCACAACCTCAAGAAGGTTCTGCCTTGCCTCCTCTGAATACATCGTTCTTGTCACCGAGTGATGCTTCTGTTCTGGAATCTTCTTTCCCAGTACCAAATGACTATAAGTGTATCAAGAGCTCCTGAACAGGATGGTTACATCTCTTGGCATTCAGGTGGAGATGAATCGTCACAATTTTGCACATGGCTATTGCAGGGAAGGTAGCTTTTCTTATAAATGAGGTGATGATGCAATTCATCATGTCGCTGTGGCAAAACCCATCTAATCTTCCAGTGGCTAAGTGCACAGAGTACAAATATCAGGATCCATCCCTGGGATTGAAGCAGTTTTATTCACACCCTGCATTGGACTTATTGGAAGTGCCAATGGTGAACAAAGTAACAATCAAGGTCACGCTAAGACTCGCCAAAGAAAAGGAAGCAAAAAAGCTAGACCTTTTTGGGGGAGAGATTTATTCAACTGCAGGATTACAGCTCCTCACCGTCAACCAACGGGTCCTCTTGGCCTGGTATGACTTTCAAATTGGGAAGCAAAGTCTCAGGTAAAAAATTATGGCCTCAAAGCTTTAGGGAACAGTTCCAGTCTCTCTTGGTCTAAGATTGTCTAGTTTCTTGATCAGCTCTTCAGACATAAGCAACACATTTCAAAGAACAATAGGTACAAGAAGGTGACAAACCATTTCTTATTGTCATGTTGACCCTGGGGACAACCTGTGAATGGGCTCCTAAGTTCTATTGATTTTATAAATGACTTTAGATGCTTTGGAAAATGGGCAATAGGCACTTTTGAAAATTTTACCCAAAATGTTTTAGGGCCTGATCCAAAGCCCAGTGAAGAAAATGGAAAGGCTCCTATAGACTTCAGTGGTCATTGGATTGGGCCCTCAGACTGTCAATATCTGATCCTTCACTCTTTATAGGTAGAGTAGATAGACATTTTCAAAGGGAGATGTTAAATACAATTCTGCTTGCTTTTCTACTTCTATTACTTTTTTTAAAAATGATGAGTGAATTTAATGTTTATGGAAGTGAGGGACTAACAATCTTATCCAGACAGTGCAGGTATGTGCTATGCAACTTAATGAGCTGGATCTCTGAGGATCCACTCAGCATGTGGATCCCAGTGGTACAGAGGCAGCATAGCTCTCCGTCTGGTTCTTGACAAAGATGGTGTGGCCAGAATTCTACCAGGAAATCCTTAGATGCTAGAAAGGCTGCTGGGAGTGGGACCTTTGGAAGCTAGTATAGCTTAAGCAGCCCTAAGGCTGCTCCAAACCATGTCTGAGATTGTTCCAGTTCCTGGCTAGCTGTAGGATTGGGAACCCACAAATGACTCCTTTGTGCCTCCCTGCTGCCTCAGCTGAGCTCAATGCTTATGAGGCACAGCTGAAAATCTGACACTTTGAAGATATACCCCATTAAAAAAAATGCGCCTCCAATGTTTCCATGGTGTTTGCAGAACAAAAATGACAACAGTGCTTTGATTTACAGAATAAAGGGTATCTTTTCTTTTAAAAAAAAATATTAGCAAAAGCTTTTAGTTTCTAACCAGTACAGTGAAATGTAAAAAAAACCTCTCATATTTCACAGCTTCTCTGTGGTCATAGATAACTATTTTTCTTAAAAATTACCATCTGTTGGTCACATCTTGCACCATGTATTGTTTTATTATTATGCTAATTATAAAATATTAGTTTTAAATTTAGGGAAAAGCTTTATTCCAGGACATGGAAATATTTGTTGCCCTTATTTCAAATTATTTATATATTATATATATGGAATTAAACTGCGTGGTTCTTATCTTCTGAAAACATCACCATGCAATAGAAATTTTACCAGTCAATAATTGAGTGTGTTTAATGAAAAAAGAAAAGTGGACAGAAGCCCCTTTTAAATGCAGAGCTTGCCCCAGGAAGAGAAGAGTGATCCTCTAATTTTATAATATAAAACCAAGAAAAGCCTTGACCTTGTGCCTGTTGTCATTTTTCTTTTATGGAGTATTCCTTTTCCTCACTCTTCATCTGTCTGTCTTTATAGATGACGTTGTTTTGGGCAGAGATTGTGTCGTCTTGTACATTTGGAAATTTCTTTGAACATTTAGGGTGCTTCCATTATAAGTAGTAATAGTAAAGTTTCTCATACACAATGTACAAACCCGCACTTTCCATGTGAATTACTTTTATCTTAAACCAACAAAACAAGAAAGGAGAGAGAGAGAGAGAGCACAGAGTATGCATCATAGATTGGCAGCTGCTTTTGTAGACCACAGAGACAGAGAATATTAAAGGGACTGTACACAGAAGCCAAAAATCATAAATTATACACATAAAACTCTTATGTTTAGGCCTATGTGATTTTCTGTGCTAGTATTGTTTTATTTATTACAACAAAAATTAAAACATCCAAACATAAGGATGTAAGAGATATGTATTACAGACATATGTCTGGGTATTTTGTTAAATTTGTATGAACTAGTCAACAACGTAATAGGGAAGTAAATAGGCCTGAACATAAGTGTTGTGTATGTATCTATGTAACTATTTAAAAATGAAACTCAAAATTTCATCTTTTTTTTTTTTTAGATGTTCAATTTGATTTGCCATTGTCTTGTTTAATTTTGCTTTACATGGATGTATCATTCATTACATGAATAAGGAATACTTGAAGTTTTGTCTGTTTGCTGGATTTGAACCCAGGAACTTAGCAGTTTGTAGGAGGTGTCGTCAGGTTTTTACTTGAGTTTCGTTTCAAGGTAGCAGAATGGATGAATGAGCCACTCTACCTGAGTGATCTGCCAGTCTTTTTTCAGCAAAAATTGTCTGGGCTTGAGAACTTTTACTTGAGGCTGTGGAACCCTTTGCTCCCTTGTTTGCCTGATGGTGGCAGCTGTCTTGAATTAGCCAAGCAGTTCTGCCATTGGCTCTGCTATCAGGATGTTATCCCCGTAATGACCTTGAATAAGATAAACTTATCAACTCCATAACTATCGTTTCTTCTCTTACTGTTTCTTCATTAGATGACAGAAGGTAATGAGATGTTAAACTTGTTCTCTTGCACAGTAAAGAAGTAAATAGGAGTGTTGTTCAAATATCCAAACTTACTGAACATCAGTTCACTCTGGAAAATGGATCTGTGCAATTAAATTACACAGCAAAATGCTGGAGACTCCATTGTGTTGTATTTAATTTCCAATGAAATCTGGTTAAAATTTTATATTAGCCTATATTTGACACACATGGCTGTATTAGAAGCAAAATAGTCATAAAAAGAGAATTATTTCTCCCAACTGTTTGTTCTACTCTTATCCTGTGAGGCAGGGTGGTCTACTAGCTAGTGCACTGGACTGGAACCAAGGAGACCTGGGTCCTATTTCCAGCGCTATTGCTGGCCTAGTGGGTGAGCTTGGGCAGGTCACTTCATGTATCTGTGCCTCAATTTTCCCGCCTCTATATTGGGGATAATGATACATCAACTTTGTAAAGCACTTTGAGATCTATGGATGAAGTGTGCTATATAAGAGCTAAGTAGTATTAGAATATTATTAAACATTTTAGGAATCCTTAAGTTTTTTAGTTTTTATTTAAATTTTTAATTCTTAAGGGTTCACATAGAGAGAGTGCATGGAGAAGCATAATTGCAAGTTTTGGGAATGTTAGGGGAACAGTGTCACTGTGTTTGTTGCATCAGTTCATAGCACCAGGTAGCTAACTGAAGACAGTGGGTCTTTTGGACATCTTGCCTTGATCTGTTACGCTAAGGAAGTGCTGTGTCTGAGAAATCTGATATACAAGCAGCCTACATAAAGCTGAAATTTATCTTCGAGATATGACAAGATGATTTCTTCACTGCACTTTGAATCCTTGGAGAATACAAATATGTTGGATCTAGGATAAACATGGATCTGAATATAGAGGAATTTAGGATCACTCCAGTACCTTGGTCAGATGGTCACCCAGTACAAGTTGGTCAAGGTCAGCTCAGCCTGATTACAAGTTAGTAAAATAATTCTGGATTCTTGGGTTCATCATTGAAGGCTTGTGGATCCAGTTTTCTTGAAGAATTTGAGCAATTGAACCTACCATATAGAGAAATAAGGATGAGGAGCTATGATTACTGGCTTGCCTTAGTTATCGACATTCTCTCACTCAAGAGACTCATCCTTTCATTTCTCACATTCATGCTTTCCACTGAAAATAGGAATCTGGAATGACAGTGAAGGAGGCTGAAGTTTCATTGAAGGACTGGTCTTGAAGAGGACAGAAAACTCCAGCAAACTTGGGTGTGGGCATATTCTAGCACTGTGGAGAGCAGCTGAGAAATGATTTGTTTTGCTTAGCTAAGCTGCTCATCCAAACCAGCTGTCTCCTGAAGGAGGCTGATCAGTTAAGTGCTGTGAGCCACTTGCCAGGATGACCCTAAAAACAACTCCTTCCTCCTAATTGGTTATTAGAGAAATGTTTTTTAGACTCAGGCAGGAGAGCAATGAAAAACATCTGTTATCCAGGTAATTTTGACAATATTTTACTCAAGATGTACAGAAGGCCTTACAGGAGGGCAGGTTCCTGACATGTGGACAAACTTGACTGCCTGCCTGGGTTTATAAAAGTGAATGACAAAGTGACCATTTACTAATGCCTTCCTGGGCCAGTGGAAGAATGAGTGCCATACCAGCTGAATGATGCTTACATTTAATTTCTGCTCAAGAAACCATTTTTTTACATTGAAGACCTAGTCAATTGGTGACCTGTCTCCAGTCTCCTTTTTTAGGGCATCTGATTAAGAAGATTATATATATTTATTTATTTTATTATAAGTTCAACTGTTAACTTTGGGCAACATGTGATTTTTGTTGCTGAGATTTTCTAGATTTGCTCATTTTCTGTACAATTCTCAGACTCTTGAGGGAATGGGCTATTAAGGATAAATTAATTGATTATCTCATTATTAATATGATATTCATTTAATTTTTTATTTAAAATAACTAAATTTTGACAAGTGTCATAGCTTTACTGAAAATAGGGTAAAGAAGATGCTTTGATTATTATAATTGATTGATTGATACGTTAGCATTAGTCAACAGTGCAGCTTGAAATTATTACAGATTTCTGTGCATAGAATAAGAGGTGACTTACAGAAAAAGTTGGCAAATTCTGATTTCTTTTCTCATTGTTTGATATTTCCTTTATTGTATATTGTTTGTTTATATTTTGCAGACACTAAGCTGATGTTGGGAAAATCTGTTGTATCTCAAATTACGTTATTATATAGTTACAATTTTAGGAATGCGGACTGATGCAGAAGCTGAAATTTAAGTTCCATTGATTTTGTCTATTACAAGCGCAGAGACTTAAGACTATAACTATTTCACAGTAAAACAAAATTGCTAAATTTCCCAGATGGACGGGGGCTCAGTTCAGACACTCTGCTAACATAAGAATATCCTGTACTTTCCTGAATGACAAGAAGGTGAATGTCAGAGCATGCATTACATTTGGTACATTTAAACTTTTCTAGGTGAAGATGATGAACAAGTTCCAGAACCAACGAACCCTTAAGGAAAATGCTCTGCTAGTGGTGCCATCTGTTTTATACTGAGAGGATTCCAGCTAGAGCATATCTGTTGATTGCAGCTGTAGCAGTATGGCAAAGAGGGAGAGGCAGCCTGCTTTGGTTGGCAGGTCCCAGGCCAGTTAGGGCTGTATAGGTCAAAACTAAAACTGTAAGCTCAACCCAGAAATTAATAGATGTAACAAATCCTGGACCACTGTTGTAGTGAGCTCCTGGCAACATTCATCCTGTAGAGGCATCCATATTTTGCATTGGCCTCAGCTTTTGAATGGGGTTAAAGTATAGTCTGATGCAGGTGTCTGGCAATTCTGTTGGGTTGCCTTGTCTTTCTTAAAGTGAATAAAGTACACAGTGGAAACTTTTCAGTCTTCTCAGTGTATGTACATGGAAACTTCTGCTTCTTTCCCCAAGACTTCTCTTAGTGGGGCTTTCGTATATATATTTTTTAAGGTTACCCTTTTCAGTCATTTATAGAGGTCTTTTTGTTCTTATGTTGTTTCTTCTGCCCTATTCTCCAAGGGCCAGTTTCTACCTACTTTCGTTGACTTCAGTGAGCCTACTCATGGAGAAATTTATTGCCCAGTGTGAGTAAGAGCGGCAGAATGTGGCCCTAAATCATCTATTTTTAATTCCATCTCAGGGTCTTGCTTTTAACCATATATATCCATTAGCATATTTAAATATTCATTTAAGTTTGCTTGACTTCAATCACTCTATCAGCATGTTCATCTGCATCTTTTATTAATTCCCCGAAAGAGGTTTACATCCCAATTTTCACTGAATTTTATTCAGACAGTAATTCTCTGTCTGCCTGTGTGGCAGGCACATTCCAGGCTTTCTCCATTGTATGTTGTTTGCAATTGGATTATTGGCCTATAGGGAGCTCTGCAATGGATCCTGCTGCTTCTCTTTAACATCTTGTAAAGAAGCTCTTAATTTCAGAATTGCATTTCTGTACAGGCATCTGGGATTTGGGAATCTGCAGGTATTTGTTAGTTGGGTTATCAAAGTCTCTTGGGTCTCTAAGTCATTTTAAGCATGTATAGACTGTGGCAGTGAAGCTCCGTTAGAGCTTGATCCCGCAAAGTACTGCACACTCTGGTCTGGATCCAAACAAGCACATGAGGAGTTTATTTGAAGACTCTTAAAGCATGTATTTAATTGCCTTTATTGATCGGGATCAGAATTCTCAGCACCTTGCAGGGTCAAGTCCTTTGTGGATAGTCATCTTGCCAGATTGATCTCCCTCTCCCCTTATATGGAATTTAGTAGATTAGAAAAATCCATTGGGTACAGTCTGGAAAAAAAAAGGCATATTATAACATGACAAAACCAGGAAGTACTACAAACAAAAAACAATTGATTGTAGCCCTATAAGTAGACTTCATGCTTCTGTTGTGGATATCGTGTCATCAACAGAGTGCATGTTGGGCATTACACCAAGTGGGAGCTGGTCTTCAAGGAAAAAAAACAAAGACGAATTTTGAAATGTGAATTTGCTTGAATGATCCTCTTCTTCATCTGGTTAGTTGAGGAACAAGATATTCAGCACAATAAAATAATATAATACGTGGGGCTAGCTTCTGTATTGTAGTCTACAGTCAGCACAGGTGAAGAGGAAGGGGAAATGTAGCTTTGAATTCCCTTACTGCAGCCCCCTGCATTGCTGCCCCATCAGCTTCTTCCAACCCATAAAGGCTTTTAGTTACTTCTCTTTCTGCCCCTGGCGTGCTCCCTGTGAAGAGGAGACAATGTAAGGCTGCATATGCTATATTGGGCCGATACTGCACCAGGCACATTCTTCTCTGGGCTATTATGGCCACTTTACAGCTCCTGTGTATTCCTGGAAAAAAATAGGGCTGAGATGAGGAGCCAGAATTTGGCTAATTTTTTTAAGGTTAATTTTGAAGATAGTGATAGAATCACTTTAATGGGAAGTAGGTCTAAAGTGAAGTCACTTTATAGCAGTTGGCAACTCTATAGTAATTCTATATCTAATTTTCAAAATCGAAAATTTATTTTATTATAATAAAATATTCTAAATCCTGATAAAAGATCCAGAAATTCTGCATTAGTTGCTATTGTCCATAATGTGAACTCTTTGCTTACTTCATCATAAATAAAATGAGAAAAAAACCCTAAAAAACAAAATTATGGCAAAGGAACGCAAACAACCAAGGAATAACTTTTTAATATGGTGTAAAATATTTGTCAAGGAGGTTATATGTATTTCAAGTCAATCTAAAGCATTTTTTGACTACTCAAATTGTACAAGAGTTGAAAATTGTACTATACAAAATCATAACATCGCAGCAGCGTATGATAAAGTATAGCTGTACTGTGAGTCATTTTTTTCATTGTAAATGAAATTCAGTGTATAGGATAGCCTTCTGAACTGTATCTTCCAATCAAGTTATTTTTAAGGATTAAATTCATTGCAGTGTACATGCATTCAGAGATTGTAACAGTTCCTATCTGTTTGAAATATATCATGACTTTTTTCACAGAGTAAGAAGTTCAAAAGACTGTTTTCTACCTCATTGCTCCTTTTCATAACAGTTCTCATACCTCAATTGCAAAATTTTATTGAATACAAATTGAAGTGAACCTATGTTCAAAAGAAAATCACAAAATCATAGAGAGGAACTATGCTGTACTCATTGCAAGTGGGGGTATATATTGTATCATTATGATTACTTCGAGATCAGGCAGAAGGTTTGTAGTGTTTGAGTAACAGGTGCCTTTAAAGTGCTATGAATGTATAGTGGTTTATCTCCATAAATCTTTTCCGGTATGAGAACTTTGCATGTTTCTAAGCTAGCAGCCTCAGAAATGACCACATCTCTCACCCTTCAGAGGACAATGGCACACAGATAAAAGGTGTTGAGAAGTGAAAAAATATCACTGTTCTATCCTAGAGCCCAACAAAGGAAGCCATAAATGCTAAGCATTTACCTCACCATCAGCATTAAGGGAGGTAGAGATAAATGCAGATACAGCTGGAGGGCTATCAGTAAGACTTCAATAGGAAACTTCTGCTTCCCCTCCTAATGTGGCCTCTGTTATCCAGAGCCGGGTAGGACCCTTAAGTTATAGTTTAGGTTAGTGATCTTAATAGGGAGCTGTTTTAAGCCTCCCAATTTAGTCTCTTACCAATTTAAGAGGCCAGTGTTGTACTTCTTGAGTGGCTGAAGGCACAAGACCTTGAGAAGCCCTGACAGTGTGCACCAGTAACCTACTAATGCAAATCCTGAAGTATCTGATTACTGTTATAGAGCCAAGGAGTACCATAACAAACCACTTGGTATTCTCCAGTGTGTTACCCTTCTGAACTGGAAATGGAGATCAGAGTTGTGAAAAACCCTTGACATGATGCTCAGAAGGTACTGAAAATCTGCTTTTTTTTTTGTTTTTTTTGTTTTTTTTTGCTGGGAGGGGCAGTTTATAGAAACACAGTGCTTCGTTAAAACTTATTTGCTTCCACAAACATTTAACTGAAACTAGACAAACAGTTTTTTTAACAGTCTGGGTATCAAAGAAAATTTCACAAAGCCTTTTGTTACTGATTTTGAGTTTTGAGTCTTTTTGGTCACTTGGTGAACTCATATGGTAGAAATCACGTTGTTTCCTTTCATTCCTTTTTTCTCACATGCTCACCTTAAAGCTCTAGTTTCCTGTTTGACTGACTCTAACCAGCATTAACTTAGTATCTTCCAATGTTCTTTCAATTCCCTCAGTTTATGGGAGCTTTTGCTATTACTAAATATTCCTTTTTACACTTTATCATTATAGTTTTATAAAGGAAATCAGTGTGTGTGTGCGTGCATATTCCCACCAGAAAGCCCCAACTTATTAGGTTAATTGGACTCTTTTATAGACTCTCATCAGTTATTGCTGCCTGAGGAATTCTTATCTTTCCTGTAATTGAGACTTCTAAACCTGATTTTATTTTAGCTTATTTTACAATGGAAAAAACAGAGAGAAAATATTTCTGTTGTAGCATCAGTGGAATACTGTCTGTCTGTATTCCTGGGAGAGGCCTACACTCATAGGCTACCTGGTTCTGTCTGGATCTCCTTGTAAGTATCACAGACCAAGAACAAATCTGAAAACAAGATATATCTGTGAATAGCTTTGATATTCTCATGATTCTTCTCATCATTGTAATATTTGTTATAGCTTCAATTACTGGTGACAGTAGTAGTGCTCCTTTTTTCTCCACAGACCATCAGCTAGAAAGATGCTACCTGGTTCCTCACTGTAGATTTGAGTGTTTCCAGAACATTCCAGACTCCTTGTCTGTGTCAACCTTCCTCCATGTTCTTTTCCAGAAAAGTTAATTTTATCATTTAATTTTCCTCAAATATAAGCTAAGCTTATAATGTTAACTGTATCTTCCAGACTGTATCACTGAGTTGCTTTGGAAAGTTTGGCTCATAGGTTTTCTTCATCTCTGAAAGGAAGGCTGCTTTCTTCCTTTGAAAACTGACTTTCATTTGGTGAATCAGTCCCAAAGAGAACTTAAATACATTTTGCTTTTCATTAAATTGATGAAAATTTGTTGTGTGGAAGCATTAGATAATACTTCATGGGGTTTACCAGTGGTGCAAAATCTTTAAATAGTTAAAGCTGCAGACTCTGGCATAGCCTCTGAGCAGAGCTACAAACCTCTGAAAAAGCTCTTAATACATTCTTACAATAGTCACTTCCTTTACCTGCTGCTGTAGTGCCTCAGTATTGTAGCAATTCAGTCTTTTAGGTTCAGATACTTACCTGCTTAAATATGTGTAAAAAAATTACAAATGCAGAATATTTGAATATATAATAATTGCACAGTGATTTCTTTTGGATGAATGTTTTATGAGATTGGAACAAACATCACAGCCCTTGCAATCTCACTTTTCTTACCTATGCTTTTTGTGCCTATATTACACATGTTGGCAAGTCATTGTACCGAGATGTGCTGTAGGAGACTTAGTCTCAGAATTAGCCTTCTAAGTTTTAGGTTTTACTTTTCTATAGAACTTTTTTTCTTTCCATGCCATTGAGTTGGCAATATCTTTAATGTATATTCTAACTTTTTGAGAACTGTATCCTAAATATAAATGCAAGAGCAGGTACATCTTGATTAGTATAGAAGTGGAGACATGCTACAGTACAGAGCAGCCAACACAAACAATGGGCCAAATTCATACCTGATAGAAGTCCCATCAAGTCAATGTAGTTAATTCATGCATGGGTTTGGCAGGTTGGCAAAATACAAGATTTAATAGCTTACTAGTTCTTTTTCGAATGATGGTCCTTATGTATGCTTCACTTGAGGTGTGCATGCACTCCATGTGCCTGAGACTTAGACAATTTTTCATTAGCAATGTATAGTGTTCCACAATTGCACGTTTCTCCCCTCATGCTCTAAACCAAGGGCATAAGGGGTATGTGGACCAAATGCCTCTCCAGTTCCTTTCTGGTGGCCATGATCTAACATAGAATTTCTTCAGTGTCTGCTACTTTAGCTAGCATTCTTTGTTTTCTAATGTAAATTGTTCAGTTTTGTCTTAGATAAGTTTATTTATTAGTTATACTTAGTTTTAGGAAACCAGACTCTGGGGGCCCCCCATCCTCTTTACCTCTCTGTATGAGCTGCCTAGTATGCTTAAGTTCCTAGGATTTAAGATCTGAAAGGCCTGCCCCCAGGTCTTCCTGGTCAGTGACAATCATGACACTTACCTGTGTTGATCTAGAGAAGCATGCATCCGCTCCAAGTGCAATATCTGTTGGTCTCTCCTCACTGAACCCATCAATCCTGTGAGTTCAGACTCAGAAAACTTGTGATGGATCGTTCAACGAGGCTACAGTCTAATGTGGACTTGTCAGACCACTCTGTACAATGGTCAGAGGCATTGAGAAGCATCCTCTTAAGCATGGTTTTCTCTGGCTCTGGGAACTCTGGGAGTAGAGCTAAGGATTCTAAAAAATAGGACAGGCATGAAGTGAATATGTGTAAACACTTTCATAAGAGCAAACATAAGAAATTCCCCTCTAAGTCCTCATCTAAGAGAAGGAATTCTTCCCTGGTTCCTTCTAACTCAGGTGTGGGACTCCATGCCCAGGTACAGGCGTGCTGATGGAGCAGGATTGTACTTGGTACCAACATGAGAGAGAAGTGAGTGAATGCCTCCCACATTGATGATACTAACTCTCGTACGGAAGGAGCCATTGGTTTTGAGAATCCCCACACATCCAAAGCTGCCATCACCAAAGGACAGGAGGTCTGTCACCCTTCAGCAACACGGAGCAGATACACTATCCCAGACGACCTTACAGTCTGTGGAGATCCAGAATTGCTGATATTGTCAGATCTGGTTCTAACTCAAGAGAACCACACACCATAAATTTGGCATTCTCCAGCACCTTTGATCACCCAAGGCATAGCAAGACCAGCAGCTCCAGCCCTTGACACAGAGCCCTTGTAATCCTCCAATGAATTTGGGATCAGTGGGAGAGCTTTACTGACTTTTTCTAGCTGGAAACTGAATCCTGATAGTCTCCATAATGTCATGGGCACTTTCCACTCCCACAGAAGAGATTATCCAACATGGGACCAGTGGGACCCTTCTCTTATTATCCCTCCCAGTGGCCATATTGGGATCCTTACCTGAGACATTCTGAATACAGAAGACTAGAACAAAATTGAGATAGATATCCTCTGTATGGGAAGGAAGCTCAACTCATTCAGGAACACTCTGTGAAGGAAGAACAACTTGATTCTTGCCCTTCTGGAGTTATCATCTGCACAGGTGAAGAGGTCATGCCAACCTCACCATCATCCCGATGACTGTACAAAATTCCAGGACCTCCTGAGGAGAATCATAGACTTGCTCCAGATCCCACTGAAGGAAGTACAGGATACCCCTCATAAATGACTCTATATCTTCCAGAGTGTGAGTCCTAATAAGATGACGTTGCCAATTAATGAGGCCATCTTAGAACCGGCTAAGATGGTTTGTCACACTCCAGCCATCTGTGCTCCCACTCTGAAAAGAACGGAAAAGAAATACTGCACAATCCATCTTTAGCAATAGCAGGGAAGATTCAGTGCAATACAGTTAAGTGGAAAAGGTTCTCCATCTGGTGCCAGCATTGCTAGATTCCCCTAGAAGGCATTGACATCCCTATTATTCTAAATTACCTCCTAACTCTAAAAGCATTGGGGCTGTCCCTCAGCTTCTTGTAAGTACATTTGGCAGCTATTGGTGCCTTTCACCCTCTGTTGTACAAGCATTCAGTCTTTGCCTATCTGACTAAGATTTCTGAAGGGAATTCAGAATCTTTCCTCCAGTGCTAAAACCTATACCATCATGGGATTTCAATCTAGTTTCTTCAGCATTAACAAATCCTCCATTTGCACATTCAGCCTCATGTTCTTCACTCCTCTATCCATGAAGGTGGTTTTTCTCATTGCAGTCATCTCAGCCAGATGAGCAGGTGAGCTGGGGACATTTTATGTTGGATGCCCCTTATATGATCTTCCGCAAGGATGAAGTTTATTTGAAATGACACCCTAAATTCATTGCTGAGGTGATCTTGACTTCCATCTAAACCAGGTCACTTACCAGGTCTTAAACCCATGCTTCAGGAAGCTCCATTCTTTGGATTTCTGTTGAGCCTTGGCATTCTATTTGCAGAGAAAAAACCCTTCAGGATGTGTCCCAAACTGTGTTTCCTTCATCGAATGCATGACAGGAGAAGAAATCTCTGTGAAGAGACTCTCTAAATGGATTTCAGGCTGCATCCTGCTTTGCTACGAGTTAATGGTGACTCCTCCCCGACAAAGTGTAAGAGCTCACTCAACCAGAGCCCAGGCTAAGTTAGTAGACTCATTGTGGTGATCCCTTTTGGAGATTTTAGAGCAGCAACATGGGGCTCTGTCCATACTGCTGTGAGACATAATGCTTGGGCACAAGGTTCTATAGCAGACACATTCTTCATAGACTTTCAGATTTTAAGATCAGAAGGGACCATTGTGAGCATCTAGTCTGACCTTCTGTATTGCACAGGCCATAGAACTTCCCCAAAATAATTCCTAGAACATATCTTTTAGAGAACTTCCAATCTTGATTTTAAAGTTGTCAGTGATGCCAAATCAATCATGACCCCTGGTAAATTGTTCCAGTGATTAATTACTCACATTGTTAAACATTTATGCCTTATTTCCATTCTGAATTTGTCTAGCTTCAAAGATTTCAAAGGCATTTTTCTCACAGGACATTATTGTATAGGAGAAGTTTTGGCTGTTGTTTATCCATGTAATACCTCACTTATCCAAAGATAAATTTAATCAGGTTTCATGATGCCCAGCCCCAGAATGCATTCAGTTTCATCCAGATTGTTTAATGATCCCATATAGTTCTTGCAACTCAAAAAAATTTTGTATCATCACCAAACTTACACAAACTCATCTATTTACTCCTCCAAATCATTAATATGTTAAATAGCACTGTTTCCAGCACCAAGTCTGGGGCAACCCATTGCTAATCTCTATTATGAGGAGCAGTCATTCACTCTTAGTCTGTTTCCTATCACAGACCCCATTTTTAAATCCATGAGGTAACTTTCCCCTTGTCAAAATGTTATTTATTTTCCTTAATTCCATATAACTCTAGAAAATGCATATGTGTGTATCTGAGGTCTGATGATTCATCTATTTGATGTTGTTACACATTAATTTTTTTCTTTTGGTGGAAAGAGATTTGTTATATTTTCTCCAGGCAAACATTTATTACATATTGCTGTTGCTTTGTAATGCCTGTTTATTTCTCCTCCTATAAAACATTTTTAATCTAATATCAGGAAGCTCAGAGCAGATTCAGAGTTGTTGAAAGGCATGATTTATATTTATAAAAACATTTTTCAGAAGTTATCCTTTCTGAAGGGAATAAAAAGAAAAATAAATTAGAATTTTCTCAAAATGTACAGAAGTTATGCATGGAAAACTTCTGATACATTTTCCTTTTTGTTGTTTAGCAATGCTATTTACAACATTAAGAAATAAAAAGATTACTCACTCACACAAAGATTGTTTTTGCTTCTTTGATAGTGTACTCATAACTGATTACATGAAATAACAGAATAAAAAGCACCGTTCCCCTATCCTATGGTTCTCTATGCTTTTTCTTTAATAAGATTACTGATAGATACACTATCAGTTGAGTAATTACAGTTCCTTTCTGAAGTGTATAGAAAAATGCAGCTGCAAGCTTCTAGAAAAAACAAATTCAATATTTAATTTTGAAAAAATGTACATTGTTGAAACAGAATGGCTTCCAGTCAGTCAGTGATAAAATACCTAAACAGAATTAAGTTTTTGACATACCTTTTATGAAGTATGTTTCTAGTGATTTGTCTGCCTAAAATTAAATGTAATCAGAAATCTTGTGTAGGATGTAGTTTTTAAATATGCAAATAAGTAGTATACAGTACATGTAGCATATTTTAGGAATGTCAAAATATTTATTTATTTATTGGGAGAGCACCACAAACTTTTTAATTATGAATATTGAGGTCTATTAGAAATGTGACCAGTAAATTGTTAAATACTTATCTTTCAGATGCCTAATCTGATAGGTCCTTAGGCCAGAGTTCATAAGTACTTTAATGTAAAGAAGAAATGAATAAATGGTTCTCACCAGCTTTGTTCATCTTTTATCAAAATGAAAGCAAAGAAAACCTTTATTTTGGAAATGGACTGAGTGGGTTTTTCTAACATAGGTTATATTAGAAAAGAGATTTTTCTAATTACCCATAAGATCAGCTAAATGTTTCCAATAAGTCTGGTTCAGATGACTAAATCAAACTCATTATTCAGGTCTTATACAGAAAGCTCCTTTCTGCTAAACTAATGAATTCTTTTTCTGCATTCTTTCTTTTATACTTGATTTCTACTAGTGGTGACCCTGTGATAACACATTTAGGACTCAATCTTGCAAACACTACTGAATATAGTTCTTAGTAATTTAAATAATCCTATTGAGATCAGCAGGTTATATTACTGTTAGAAAGCCCTGTGAGTGGTATTTTCAGAACTATTCAGCATTGTCATACCTTTGCTCCTATTTAAGGCATTGCCCTCAATGGGAGATACTAAGGGACGTAAAGGAGTATCACCTAATTGCCAAGATGGCACTACAAACCACACAATGCACCCAAAACCACAGCAAGATCTGTGGCCACTGTGGTGACAATGTGGAGAGTGTCATGGCCCAACGGTTGGGAGTCCTGAGGAAGGTACGAGTCATGATTGAGGACTTGCCCTTTGAGGGCATGGAACATTTTAGTGAGTGGACAGATAGGGCTGTACTGCATAGGCCACTCTGCACTCCCTGGGGATTTATCTTCCAGACCTGTACTGCATAGATGTAATATCACAGAACCCAGGTCAGTTCTTGACCCCAGACCTATCATTGTACCTGACAGCTTGGATGTTGGCTGGTTGTGCTGTACTGAAAGAGACTGCTCCCTTCAGGTTCAAAATACTCTCATACAAGGAAGAAGACTTATTCCTCATCATGCAAAAGATTTTCTAGATGGGCACCCCAAATCAATTTAGACTTATGGAGGCACCAATACAAAAAGATCTTAAAAGCAGACAGGACTGGCATTGAACTCTCTCAGGGTCCACCTAACAGCACACTCCAGTGCAGTTACACTCAATCTTCTCACACCCACAGTTCCTAAAGGGCTTTCTTCATAGTTAGAGACCTGGCACTCTCCTCGAACCTCAGTGTTATTTTCCTGAAGCTCATGAAGCTTCTCTTTGAACCCTCTGTCAGAAAGCTTCAGGCACCACCTTATAATTAAATCAATCTTTCTAGTGGCCATCATCTTGCCTTAGAGAGTCAGGTACCCCAAGATCTTATGGCTCGACAGCCTTATACAGTCTCTCATGGGGCAAGGTGGTGCTCTGAAAACATCAAAAGTTCATTTCTAAGGTGGTCTCGGACTTCCACCTAAATCAATTGATTATCTTGCTAGCCTTCCCAAAGCCAAACTCAATGCTGAGAGAGAAGAAACACGCCTTTGGATGTATCCAGAGCTTTACTGTATTATCTTAATAAAACTAAGTCCTTTTGGCTGTTTGCCTGCTTCTTTATGACCATTTCTGGTCTATCCAGACAGCAAGCAAATTCTTTGCAGAGAATTTCCAAGGGGGTGACACAGTGCATTATCACCTGCTATCAGCTTACACATATCCCTTTGAACATCAAGGAATGCTCCACCAGAACACAGGCTGCAGCAATCACCTGCTTCAGAAATGATCTGATCTTGGAGGATATAAAGCTGCCCCACTGTTTGTGCCCTCAGAAGGGAGCACAAGGAGGCACAGGGCACATGCATTGCCTGGATTGACACTGCTACTCACAAATTTCCATGAGATGCATTCACAACCAGAATGGGATCCAGTTATTTTATGATCAGTAAGTGCTCTTCTTCAAAAGCCTTTCCACTGTAAGTGGATATATTAATACCTTGCCTTTTAAAAACGTGTAAGTAAATCAGCCAGAGAAACTAGCATGTTTCTGGAATAGGAACTTATATGGCAAAGATTTTTTCCCCCCAAGGCTATATTCAATTACAGTAACCTTCATTTTAAGGGCCTGATTGTGAGAGGTGCTGAGCATTTCCCCTGTTGTGCTGAGCTCCTCCAACTCCCACTGACATCAGTAACAAATATATATTTAGCTAAGATGAACAAAAAGAGGAAAAATGGATCCAAAGGAATAATCTTGTGTGAAAGAAAATCTGTCTTCAAGTAGCTAATGAAATTAATAATGTGAATACAATTGTTCACATGCATAAGTGTTTCCATGTTTGGCCTCTTATTTTGTAGTAAAATTGGCAAGTTGTGATTAACAGCTAAGTAAAATTTAAAAAGTCATTTTTGCACATTACTGGGCATGTTCTTGTATTAGTGATTATTATATCAAATTATTTTATTTGATTTGCTAATATTCTGTGGTTAAATAGTAATCCTAATATGATAGATGTACTCAAAGAATATTTAGGAGGAAATGTTTTGTCAAAAATACATAGGTCAAATGGCAGAGGATGGCACAGAATAACTTCAGGTTGCTTTTTTTTAATCTATCATTGCTCACTTTTCATTTTCTCTCCTTGACTGTTCTCTCCTTTGATTTCATCCTTCTAGGCATTCTTTAATGCATACTTCTGAGCGCTATAACCCATTTTCCTTCAGCATTAACTCCATTCTTGACTCCTTTGTCTTAGTCTGTGACCACTCCTAAGCACATACTTGTAGTTCTATTCTATTCTGTTCAGATTCTGAGCACCTATCATCAGCAACTTCTCTTTTCTATTCACATACACCAACCACCCTTGTTATGTGAATGCATTGCCTCTGTCACTTATTTTCCTCATGTTGTTGCTTTCTTCAACACAATCTCAAGCATGTTCATCCCCTAAAACTCTTCAGATTGACAAGCTTTTTTGTTTCCCCAGTTGCTAACAACCCTTTTGCTCCCTAGAAGAAAACATCTTTTCTTATTTTGATATTTGGTATTTGATAACTATGTCCTCTGCTCAGTCTACTGCCCTGAGCTCTTTTTTCCAGAAAACACACTTTTGTCGCCTAAGCGTCCCATAGTACATGGATCAGCTATAGACCACTAAAGGCATAAATTATTACCTTGGAAAAATAATGAACAGCACATGTTCCATCTCCATTCCCAGGGCATGTACTGGAAATCTCTATACAAAAGCCAGCCCTTTTTATCAACACTTTCCTCCTTCCAAAGGAGCTGACAATCTTTGGGTTTTTTCCCTCCTAATCAACTCCTTTGTGATACTTAGCACTTATAAAATGCTTTTTAAATACCAGAGTAAATTAAAACATTAATTCTTTAGAAAATCACCTCCTCCTTTCACACTCTTCCCAGCTCTTCTGATCCTATCTAACATTTTTCTCTCTTTCTGGCACCATGTCATTAGGTTTAGTTTTTGACCCTCTGCTCTTTCCACTTCCACCTTGTGTAACAAAGCTCTTCCTCTACCTCGGTGGGTCCAGCACTTTCTTCTTTTCTAGTGGTAGGTCAGGGAACTGCTTCATCCCTTAGTGTTCTTCCACCCTCTAGTTGTGTGGGAGGATAATACAGCCTCTTGAGGGGGCAGTCCTACTCTCAACTCCAGGCCCCAACCCAGAAATCCTACAAGTAGAAGCCTCATGCTGTTGCTTCAAGAAAGCTGCTAACTTCCCTGGGTACTTCCCTTGCCCTTTGACTTAATGTCTGTACCCTGCTCAGACAGAGGCCCTTCCTGGCCTCCTTTCCAGGGGAGGATCTTGACCTCTGACAACCCTGCTGGGCATGGTAGTGCCAAACCAAATGTCCAGATTGATCTTCCCCTTCTGGTAGGGTCTTTTCCCTCAGGCCTCTAGGCCTGGGAAAGGTCCTCTGCCCTCTTCTGGCAGGGTATTTTCCTCCCCCAGTCTTCATATCTGCAGGGTTCTCTTCAGCCAGCATTCTGCTCCTTCTGAACCCTTCTGGTTTCTGACAGCGTCTTGCCTGCTCTCTGGTAGCTCACCTTACTCTCACAACTCTAGCCACCCCCTTTCTCTGGAGGGGAGGCTTTTAACAGGTCTTGGGCAGGGCCTTGATTCGCTCCAGGTATATTAATTACCCTGGAGTAAACTCTGCTCAACTACCAGGGGAAAAGGGACTTGCTGAACCTGAGGCTGATATATTGGCCTTCTAGCCCTCTCCAGTAGCCAGCTAGTTTGATCCTGGCACATCTGATAGTGCTAATTAATTAGATCTGTAATCTTAACTAATACCTTTATGTTAATAATACTCAAATCTATATACCTTTTGACATATCAGTTTACTTCTCCCTGTACATTTACTTCGCTTCCCTTGGCTAAGTTAACATATGGGGCCTCATTCTCCACTGTATTACTGTAGTTTTATGTCACAATAGCTCTGTTGTCACTTCAGTGGCATTCCACCAGTGTAGAAAGCACTGCTGGAAAGCAGAGGAGAATCAGTCTCTGTTTTGTCTCTGTTAAATGTCTCAAAACCGGAAATATTCTCTTTGACAAAGGGATCACTCTCAAACACAGCTCTGCCTTTTCTCTAATCTTCTTCATCTCAGACTTTATATTTACTTCCTCTCGGCATAACCTTAGTGTCATGCTTCACAGTGAACTGTCCTCACACACCTTTTGTGTTTAGAAATCTGTCTATTGCTACTTTTGTGATACTGCCCATCTAAAAAGGTGCCTTCCCTCCACCCCTGTTGAAATCCTCATTTGTGTTTAATCTTTGAAAATTGCAACCCCCTGAATTGTAGGCCTTCCCCAAATCCCCACTTTCCAGATTCCAGCACATGTCAAAAGCTAATGACTTCTCTTTTCACATGGATAAAGGAAGGCAACCCCATTGTTTCCATTATAAAACAACCATTGGATATCATTTCATTTCAGGATCTTGTTCAAAATTGCCCTCCTTTTCCAGCCTATTTCACTGACTTTGTACCCTATTCTTCTCTCATTTAAACATGTATAAATCCACTGGCATCAGCTAAGTTGTACCAGCGTAAACTCTGGGATATCAGAATTCGGTCCCTTGTCTGTCTACTACCATCTGCAGTACTTCTGCATATCTAGAATTCGCTTTCTACCTGTCACTCTATACAGTCTTGGTATGTGGGTGCAAAAACCTTCTCCACTGCAGCCTGGGTAGCTTAGGATAGCCTTCCTGTCATAAATTTGTCATATGCAAATTTAATCAGTATGATCTCTATTCCTACATATGGGTTATTAATAAAGATGTTAAATAATACCGGACCCAGAACAGATTCCTGTCCACCTCATTCACTCTCCATCTCATTTAAAATCTCCTCTGAAAACCTTGCTTTTCAACTTGTCCTATACCTCTTTTTATTCTTTCTCCCTTTGCTATTATTTATTATTTAACTTTGTAATTGTAGCATTTAAAATAACTGTGTAAAGCTGCTTTGGATAAAGAAACTGTACCAAAGGAAAGTATTGTATTTATTTATGAAAGACCTATGCTAGTCAGTGTGTTTGTTATAGAATCCTTTGCCCTGAAAATTCTGTATGTTACAGGTAGATAAGACTGTGTTGGTGGGTAGCTGACTTTTACATGCTATTACATATGCCTGCTTACATTAACGATGGAATCATTTCAAAGTCAGTGATAGAAATTACATCAAAATGCACTTGCATTGTTAGATCAAATAAAGACATCATTGAAAGTGCAGCTGTACTTCCCATAATCAAACAATTACTGCAGTGAGGTTCAATATTGTGTGTAGTTTAAGAAAAACAAGATGACATTTCTGAGAAGAATTTAAATGTGAGACCAAAGCTAGTGAAACAAAGAACACAAGGATGTACATAAGTGATTTTTTCTTTTTTTCTAAAATAGAAATAATGGGGTTATGGGATATATTAAAATGAAAAGTAATAAGCAGAGTTATCAAAATACGTATTTGTAATATTGAAAGGGTGAATAATCTTTCTGAAGGCAGAAGGAATACTTTATTTTGTGAAAACTGGAAAAGATGTTTATTATGTAGATAGTAGAGAGAAGAAATCTAAAATTTTGTTTTTGTAAAAGCTGAAAAACTTTAGATAAGTTCTTAAGGTCTTGCAATGCTTTTTCAACTTTTTAATTTTTTTCATAAATATTCAATATAATGTGCCCTTTGATATAATGGACAGTTTTATGCTCTGGCTGTGCATCTATTGCCTTTAATTCACAAAGAATATTTAGAATGCAGTTACACATTTGATTTGCTTATTTCGAGTAGTAATACGATGTAATTGGCTCTTTGGGATTTGGTGACTCTAAAGCTACAATACCGTTACACATGGGAAACATCTATAGACGTTGCAAAACATACAGTATATTATTATGTAAAACTATGTTATTGTGGTTATGTGAAATATGGAAAGATCTGTGGAATGACAGAGATTGCCAGCTTTTAAAAGAACATTATAAGTAATTCTTTATCCTTCCCCGCCCCCAAAAAAATTATAGATTTGTAGATTAAAGCCAGAAGGGACCAACTGTGACTATCTAGTCTGATCTCCTATAATAGACAGGCCCTAGGTTTTCCCTGAACTAATTACTGCTTCAATTCCTATAGCTGTGGTTGAACTCTAGAGCATATGTTAAGCATGAAATGTTGATTAAAAATTGCCAGTGATAGAGAATCCACCACAACCCTTTGTAGATTGTTCTGATGGTTAATTACCCCTACCTTTTAAAAGAAGATGCACTATATTACTAGTCTACATTTGTCTAGCTTCAATTTTCAGCCACTGGATCTTGTTATATCTTTGTCTTCTAGATTAAAAAAGCCCTCTATTACCAAATTTCTATTTTCTGTGTCGGTACTTATAGGTTGTGATCAAATCACCCCTTAATCTTTTCAATTTCATAAACTAAATAAATTGAGTTCCCTCCATCTCCCACTTTAAAACGTTTTCCAATTCTTCATTCCTTCGTATCTCTTCTTTGAACCCTCCACAATTTTTCAATATACCTTTTGAATTGTGGATACCAGAACTGGACACCATATTCCAATAATGGTCACACCAGGGCCAGATACAGATAAGATATCCTTCCTTATTCTACTTTATATTCTCCTCTTTATGCAACCAAGGATCACATTAGTTCTAGCCACAATCTCACACTAAGAGCTCCTGTTCAGATGATTATTCACCATTCACTAGTTCCCTGTACAGATTCCCACATCCTGTAAGTACGACCTACATTCTTTGTTCCTAGATATATAATCTTACATTTGCCCATATTGAAACACGTATTATTTAATTGCACTCAGTTTACCAACCTATCCAGATCACTCTGTCAGTGACCTCCCCTCTTCATTATTTGCCACTCCCCCAATCTTTCTGTCATCTGCAAAATGTATCAGTCATTTTGTGTTTTCTTCTTGGTCACTGAATTTATATAATATCAGTTTTTTAATCAACAAGTTGTGTGGTATCAAGTCAAATGACTTACAGAAGTCTAAGTATAGCATATCATCATTATTATCTTTATCAACGAAACCTGTAAGTTCAAGTCCTTCCCTGCAGCAGCAGCGCAAAAAAAAAAAAAAGAAAAAAAAATTAAAAATCTAGTTAATTTGACAGGATCTATTTTCCATTAACTTATGTTCATTGGCATTGAGTATTTTACATCCCTTGATTCTTTATTAATCGAGTTCTGTATTAGCTTCTGGGATTGAAGTCAGGCCTATAATTACTCATGTCATCCTGTTTACCCTTTTAAATATTGGCACAACATTAACTTTATTCTAGTCCTCTGGAACTTCCCGTTTTTCAAGATGTATTGAAAATCAATGTTAATGGTCCATGAAGCTCACTCACCAACTCTTTTAAAACTCTTAAAAGTTTTAAAAGAAGGGCGTTAACCAGACTTTTTCTCTCTCTCTCTCTCTCTCTCTCTCTCTCTCTCACTCACTCACCCCCCCTCCACCTGTGATTTTTTAATCAGTGAAGACGTTTTTTCTTGATTTGTGTCTTTAAGGGCATCCAGTTAAATATTCTTTATTTCCCAATTATCATTCACAATTTTTCTGTTTAAACTCTTTCTGCCAGCTGATTTGGCTCATAATTATTTCCAGCTTTGTGAACTTGGTACTTTTAAAGCACCAAGTATATATTATTGTCCGGGACTTCATTCTGTTTACCCATAATAAATATAATGACTTGCACATAAGCAAGCACTAATTTTTAATTCGGTGATCAATTCCTTTTTATCTGTCAAGATGATGTCTCAAGATAGAATTCCTCAGTGTTGGATGCAACACTTTTTGAGCTATGAAATTGTCGTCTATAATTTTTAGAAATTCTATGGATATTTCAGTATTGGCAGCATGTGACTTTATTGAGATTCTTCAAAAGTCAATGCTCGCTTGCATAAATAACTCCTAAAGTTTAGTAGAAGTAGCTCTCTCTCCCCACAAAGAAATCCCTCCAAAACCCAAGTCTAAATACCATAAGGTTGGAAACATACAAAATGTTATATTGCTGCAGAAAGTGAAGCAACCTAATAGAATGTAAAGGTTAATTACTTTGCTGGGTTTTAAGATGAATGAAAGTTGTTAAGTGATAATCATGAATGGCAAAAACAACGAGAGTCCTGTAGCACTTTAAAGACTAACTAATTGCTGTATACAGATGAACATGGCTACCCCTCTGGAACTAGTCATGAATGGCTTACACTTCAGTTAGAAAGAGCCTCCTTGGTATTATCAACGACACTAAGTACTGTGAATCTTAATTCAGCATTATTAACTAGTAGAGGTGGACCCAGCTTCCTGAAAAGAAGACTTATTCTTAAAAACACCTCTGTCTAAATTTGAATTGTCTTCATCTCTAAGGTCAAAATCCTGCAAAGACTTACTCACAGGCTTCAGTTTATGCACAGTGAGTAGTTTCAACTAAAGTCAGTGGGGACTATTCATGGTGTATAATGTTATGCCCATCTTTCCAGGACTTGTGCCTAAAGAGTAAATAGTTTTTAGATATTCTTCAGGCAGCTCGGCAGGTGACTAAAGAAGATTGAATGTCCATCAACCATATTTTTAAAAAAAATACTGATGTAATAGGGGATATTATCTTTTTCTTATAAAATCTTCTTTAAAGGCTGGGGAGATGGTTGAGGTTTTTCCTATATCTCAGTTTGATTATTTTTACTCTCAGGGGTTTGGCTGAAATTTGAATCTTTATTTTTATTTGATTTGATTTGTTTAAACATATTAAAATATAGAAAAGTACCTATCTAGGGACATGCAGACGCCTTTGCCATATACTAAAAATACAGTGTATATTGTAATTCATTTTTGATGATCTATCTGGCTGGGAGCAGCCTGCCCTAAGATTCACAGATATTTTTCATTTTTAGTATAACTGATCTTAATAAATAAATGCATCCCATTAGCTTTTAAGAAGGGTATATAGCACATTATCCCTGATCTAATACTCTCTCCTAAAAGGAAGTAATAAAAAAGAAAGGGTTACTTTAAATAAATATATAACCTGAGATGCGCTCATGACTCTGAATGGGCTAGCAACAATACTGAGGAAGGTCCTCACTCATTTCCCACTTCCTGTCATGTTCCCCATTATTAGTTGTAGCTCCTAAGGCAGTTGCTCAAACAGATAAAAAAAAAATTAATTAATCTAAAAACTTTCTGATGCTACCTTGAAGCTTCCATTCTAAGAATTTTTGCAGCAATTCAGAGATTGTAGTTCTTCTCTTCCTTCTCCTCCTTTATGCTGCCTTTCTTGGTGAAGTTTGCAGTGGCAGCATGGAGAGTAGGGAGGACCAGACTCCATTTCTTCCACACTAGGTTTCAGCTCTTCCTGGGGGATTTCCAGGCGCTCCCATGCCAGCCAGGAAATATTGTTCCTCCAGCATGTCCTGGGTCAGTCTGTGGCCTCCTCCCTATGGGACATGGCCAGTAGAGTTCCAAAGGAAGCCTACCATGGGGCATCCATATCAGATGTCCAAGTCACCTCAACTGACTTCTTTCTATCTGGAGGAGCAGTGGCTCTACTCCAAGGCTTTCCTGAAGAGCTGAGTCCCTCACCCTATCTTGGACAGTAAGCCCTGCCACCTTGCGAAGAAACCTCATTTCCGTCACTCGAACCTGCGATCTCGTCCTTTCGTTCATTACCCAAAGTTCACAATCATAGGAGAGGATGAGGATGTAGATTGAGAGATTCATATGAAAACTCAGTTCCTGCTTCACCACCATGGATTGGTACAATGCCCACATCACTGCTGCTGCTGCACCAATCTGCTGGTCAAGCTCACACTTCCATTTACAATCACTTGGCCACCACGGGTGCCTTACCACTGTGACGGCACTTTACTGCTGCAATGACCTCATCAACAGAAATAGATCCAATCCCACCGGGATTTCCAGCACTGCCTTTTGAAAGGAGGGCATGTCCAAGTGGGTTGAGGAGTTCCTCAAAGTGCTCCTTCCACCTCTCAACTATCTTTTCAGTTATGGTCAGCATTTCACCATCATTGCTAAGAACAGCTTGGGCAACATCCCGCTGACCTGCCTTAACACGATGAATAGTTTGCCAGATCATCTTTGAGGCCATCCGATAGTCATTCTCCATGGTCTTTCCAAACTCCTCCAAGCCCAGGCTTTCGCTTCAACAATTGCCGCCGCCACAGCCCTCATACCCAGCCGGTACCTCTCAGTCGTATCAGGAGTCTGATTCATAAACATTTCTCAGAAAGTGGGCTCCTTCTTCATGTTGACAACTTCCCTCACCCCTGGTGTCCACCTGGTCCCAGGGTTGCCACCATGACAGGCACCAACTGATGTCAGGTTACAGCTTTTTGTAGTTGCCTCAATGATTGATGCCCTGAACATGGTCCACTCAGACTCAATGTCCAAGACCTCACCCAGCATGCACGAGAAGTCTACTGGGACAAACTCTAACTGCATAGCACCCAGCCAAGGACTTGTGAGTATAACAACACCCATTCCAGAGTAGGAAAGAGACTACCCTTGGTAGAGAAGTTTGTTTCCCGAGCCCTTGCTGTGTGTGCAGGTGAGGCTGACTGTATCTAGCCGTTACCCTTCCATCTCTTCCACCAGCTCTAGCTCTTTCCCCACCAATGAAATGAAAAGATTGTACTTGAAATTTAAAACTTTAGATTCTGAAATATACTCTTTAATATCATATCCAAACTTGCAATTAGGATGCATAGAGTTGACTAGATAAAAATAAGAGATTGAATTTAGAAACAAAAAGAGAATAGTACTGGAATGATTGGAAAGGACAACTCTTTCTTATGCTGAATGCTAGCCTTTTTTGAAAGTCATTTTATAGTGAATAATAATCATGCTCTAGGTTTCTCTTTATCTCAATGAGAAGGTTTTTTGTTACTTATATGGATGTTTAAAATTCTTTCAATAATTTTGATCCTCTCTTATAGATATTAGAAATTATTTTGGATACCACATAAAGATGTCTGTGTCAGATCTGTTTGATATTCTCCCATTATTCTTTCTTTTGTTGTGTTTACAAGTCAAGAAATACTAAGGAGTTAAGTATGAAGACAAAAAAGGAAATATTCTTTATAAAAATCAGTGGATATATTTCTTGATCTATCCAAAGTTTAATGAAATGAATTATTTTTGCAGGCTGAGTTTGCCTCTTCAAATTTCTCTTTATTTCTTCCTTTTTCTTCCTTACCCAGCCTCCTATAACAAAACAGCTTTACTCAGTTAAAAAATGTCTCTCCTTTAATTTTCACTGGGCATCACCTCCAGTTTATTTTCTCATAGTCTCTTCATCAATTGATCATACATCCCACTCTTCCAACACATTTGTTCCTGAAACTGCACTCTTAAAATACTTTCCTCCACCATGCTACCTCTGCAAGTAGCTAACATTTGGATCATTTTTGCCCCTTTTGGTTGAAATGTATTTAGTTTCTTTTAGGTATTTGGGGCAATGGGAAATCATGTAGAACACTGACTTGAAAAACTATGAGGTTTGTATGCTCACATTTCTTCTCTACCTTTCTTCCAAAGCTATTTCAAAGGTTTAGTTCCTTCCTTTGGAGTCTCCCTACTCTGGAGTTCAGATCCACTATGAAGCTTGGCTACCTATATGCTGATTTGTAGCTCCATTTTGTTGCTGGCCCTGTTCATTCTTTTTGATTTCACAAAAGAAATATTTCAAAGTTGGCTCTTTCCTATTCCCAGAAGCATGAAATTTTGCACAATAGCAGCTTTTCATATTTCTGTATATTTTAAATTGTCACAGAATTTTGTGGAAGACAGAAATTAGGGAGGTGGAAAATTATCTAAGCTAATAGCAGATAGGTTTTTAGTGAAAATTACAAAACATATCCTGTGACATAGCTCTAGTTAAGGATTTTCTGTGCTTTGTATCTGTGTATTATTTGAAAGATTTTAATTAGTAAGGATTTGAGAAGAAGAGAAAGGGATATTGTATGATGACCCTTATTTGCATGAGAAATAGAAAAAAGCTTTTAAAAATTACTAAAGAATACCTCATAGAGGATCTTTTATTGCATATTGAAAGCTGAGATAATGAAAGTACAATACAAAAAGCTGAGAAGTTCTTGGAAGATTTATTATATATTTTAATTATTTGGGTCATGATCCTGCAAACACACAGATGCTTAACTTGGCAACATGCATAGTCTCTTTGAAGTCAGAGACCGCTCTTGTGTTTAAAGTTAAGGATACACTCAAGTGTTTGCAGGATGATGGCCTTTCCATGTTTATATATATATACAAGTTTCCTGTTTGAAAATAAAATATACCTTTGATAGACAACATAATAATATTGGAATGCGTTTTTTCTTAAATAATAAACCCTAATTGTAACTTGTAATCCCAGGTCAGTTAGTAAAATAAGGCCAATGCAGATGTGGAGCTCTTATTGTCAGGCCCAAGCAACATTAAACTAACCCTATAGTTTAAATGATGATGTTCTGCGATGGGTAGTACAAGATTCCACCCTTATACAACATCTAGGAAAGCATTTTTTGTGAGCAACATATAGTGAAAATGATTTTTAATTAATATTGAAGTGAGTTCAATTTAAAATATAACAATATGACATGAAGGACTTCATTGGTATCAGATGGAGCTCCTGAATACATGTGCGCTTCCCCTTCTTCTTACTATAATAGCATTTACACTTCTTCAAGTTTGTGATTATTTAAGGGGCTTCTGTGTTGGATGAAAGCTTCCAGGTCGGGCTTCAAGCCCTCCAACCATACTCTCTCTCCACTCTTTGGCTACAGATTATATAGGTTACACTGACATATGGGTATGATTTGGGCATACACAGAATGGTATACAGTACTAATGTTGCTATGCCAGTGTTTGTAATGTTGTAAAAATTGCATATTACATTGTATTGTTTAAGTACGGTTACGTGATTATGTAAAATAGACTGTCCTTATTGCAAACCCAGAAGGGCAGGGCAGAGTTAAGATTGCATGTGCAGACTTAACACTGCTATTTCCTGACATTTGAATAGTCGATCATTAAACCTTAATGTTTTCTTAACATATTTTTATATGGAATAGTTTATAAATATAGATAGAAATAATAGCTGTGCAAAAATACATTTTAGATACTTGTCTTCAAGAGACTGAAATAGAACTGGCCTTACTGTCTCCTGCAAGATATCCTGTGGAGTTCAGGTAGAGAGGATAGGTTTATATTGGAAGATACTTTGATTGATTGACTCACAGTTGGGGCAGCTGTTGATTGATACAAAGAGTTCCAAAGATATGGAATAGTATGACTTGGTCTTGTCCATGACATGTATGAAGTTGCTGTTTCATGCAGTCTTGTGCATTACTGGCTTTCCAGTTAACCATTTAAATGTATGTTTCAAAACTCTGTTTTATGAACCTTCTAGATTCTTTTCTTCACTTCATAAAATTACTTTTAATGACCTTCCAAGGCAATCTGTTTTGTGATGTACCATATTTGGTTGCTATACATAAGATGTGTGCTAGTTATGGTACATATAAATTCATAAAAGGGGAATAATTAATTTCATTTTTGCATTGCTGTCCATTATGCTAACTTTTGTAGATAGATGTGCAAAAGGTTTACTTCTGAAGTCATATAAGTGATTGGTTGTGGAGCTTGTTAGTTAAAGACTTTGGAGGTTTAGGCACTTACCACTATAGGGTCCTGAAATGAAACCTGGATCTGGTTAACCATGGTGTGTGTATAGGTGCTTAACACTGAAGCACTGATATTGTAGCTCTCTTAAAGATGATTGTTCTACTAATATTTTCTTTGCCTCAGAAGAGTGGTGGAATTTAATAATTTTCCTTCTATGTACATTTTTAGAGCACAAAATAATAATAATAATTAAATAGCTCTTAAACAGTGCATTTTAAATATGTTTTTCTATTTTAAGGAGCTGTATAACTTTTCCCTAATAAGTTTTGGCTTTGTGGCTCTGTCAGAAGATAAAAATGGGGATCACAGTACTTCCAGTACTTTCAGACTTGCCTTTGTAAATCACCAAGCTTGAATTTTAGAACCATTTGAAAGCATTAACTATTGGCCATGGTTTTGTCCTAGTAATAGAAATTAATGCCCTAAACAACATTCCAAAGGGATAGCTGTGTTAGTCTGCTTTCAGCAAAACAACGAGAGTTCTGGGGCACCTTAAAGACTAACAAATTTATTTGGGCATAAGCTTTCATGGGCAGAAACCCACTTTGTCAGATGCATGAAGTAGAAACTTCAGTTAGGTAGGTGTATATATACACATGCAGGGATGGGTGAGTTACATCACAGTGAGGAGTGCAAGTGTTAACGAGGTAATTCAATCAGGACGGATGATTCCCATTCACAACAGTTGATGAGAAGGTGTGAATGCCAAAAGAGGGAACATTATTTTTTGTAGTGGGCTAACCTGTTGTGAGTGGGATTCATCCAGTGGGTCTCAGAGCCACGCCGCCTCTTACAGCAATTGTGGAGATGGTCCATGGCTGCTCAGCCCTACTTCTAGAGGTGGAGCTGTACCTCAGTCTTACTACCTCCTCTGCAGCATATGGAGTAGGATTCCTGGGGTGTCAGGGAGGCAGTGCCTTCCCCCCAGCATCTCTGAAAGGAAGGAGGGGTAGTCTGCTTTACTGCATAACAGCCAGGGAAACACTAGAAGGCCTGTGAAATGAAGCTCTGAGTTCGAAGTCATGGGGTCATTTTGGCCTGCATTGGGGATAGAGAGGAATGGAGTTCCTGGACAATCCAATCCAGCCTACCAACTGTGATCTGTGGGGCACCTCTCTTGTTCCCCTCATGCCAGCAGGCTGCTTTGGAAAGGAGTACTGCAGTTTTGGTACTGCAGTAGTCTCCTCCTCTTCTCAGAATCTATGGAAAGCCATTTGGTGATAGTATGTCATGTAAGGATCTCATTTGCTTGATCTTTTCTTCTCTTTCTTGGCCTGTGTGGGTCCTGTTCACTAACTCTGCTATGCCGGTCTGACTATCCTCAGGATTGGAGGATAGTAGAGGACTCCCTTATAAGGAAATAAGAAGCCTGCATACAATTCTTGATTGTGCTATTTTTAATGTTTTATTTATTAATAAATTGTAGTTTTAGTGTTGTTAAAGTGTTTTTATATCATTTTAGGGGGAAAATAACAATCATGAACTGTAAATTTTCACGTAAATGTGGGGAAAGTCCACTGAGAAGTGATCTTTAATATCACACTAGAGACTCTACACTAGAGTGATCCCATAAATGTACTGAATATGAGAAAAAGGTTTTATCCCAGTGGAGAAATTACCATGCACTAGAGAAATCCATACAGGGAGAGACCACGTAAATGTCCTAATGTGGGAAAAGCTTCAAAGGTAAAGGAACTATGATGATGCACCAGAGAATCTAAACTGCATAATTAACATACAAATATTCTGAAAGAGAGCTGAGCTTCAAGAACAAGCATTAAAAACAAGCAAAATCACTCAGGAAAGATGCCACATAAATATGTGGTCCAGAGTCTCTACTGTAATACCTAAGTTTCATGCCAGTGCAATTCTGTTGAAATCAAATTTTGTTGGATTATAGCCCTCCTTAAGGAGAGGTCTCTCTTTAGTGTTTTGGTGAAGATTGGTTTGAATTTTATTGTGCTGAGACTTGAAAATTGCACACTGCCTATATATAGATGGTAATTTTGGCATCGTTTTTGGCCATGTTCTGAAATTATTCCAGATCCATCAGGAATAGTTCCAAATGTTTCTGAAAAACACTAGACCTAGTAAAAAGAATCCTGTTGCTGCCACCAAATGTTCCATTAATTAGGGTAATGTATATAAGGTTAGAAGCTAGGTGGCCTTAAGTTCTGTTTCTACATTATCCACTGACAAGTCTTAACAGTTTTTTTTCATTTCATAACCCTTATTGTGAGGGATGTCTCAAGCGGTGAGCTAGAAAAATACCATTTTCCCCATTTTACAGATAGGGTAAATGAAACAGTGGACTGTGGTTGGAAAAAAAGGTGTGGACAGAGTGCTTCTGTGCCCTGACTATTCCTGGATGCCCAAATAGACCTCTGGAGACTTGTGCAGCTGGGTACCGAACAATTCTGTCTTCAGCCTTAACAAGAAGAGTTATTTAGCTGGCATAAAGCCACCTTCCTCCTACTCTTGGGTTATGTCTTATCCACTAAACTACTGTGCTTAGAAAAAATTGCTTTATATCTATCTGATTATGTCAGTCCACAGAAAGAGGCTATGCAGGCTTTCCCACTTTTGTCAACTGTTTTGATAGTTAAAAAAGTGCAATGTAAGTGTATATGGGAAAACTGAGAGATAAGAAAGTTTGAATGACTTGTCCAGACAGCACTTTGTGATAATGGATTAGACTACAGTCTTTGAACCAAAATACCTTGGTTAAACTTGTGGGTCTCACACTTACTTGCTGCGTGACTTTGGGCTAATAACTTCACTTCTCTGTTTCCATACATGTCAAATTGGGATATTAATACAGTACTTATTTACTTACTGCACAGAGGAACTGTGTGGATTGAAGATGAATGTTTGTATAGTTCTTGGAAAATCACTACATAGGTAATTTATTTAGTATCATTTGGCCCTTTGAGCTGAAAGGGGCAGAAAACACTGACGTGGGAGAAAAAACAATCCTCCCTATTTTTTTTAGCTCTGCTGCTTTTCACAGAGTTCAGAGGGAAAATTCTTAGATTACATAGGAATAAAACAGAGGGAGAGGACTAGGGCAGAAGGAAAGTTTAGCTGAATTATTTTATGGAGAGTGAGAAACTATTTTAAAAAGAAAATGTGAGAAAGGACAAACTAAAATTGAACTACATAATTAAAAAATGATTTAAAAGTAGCAGTTTTCAGGATTGGGATAAGAAGTCATGAAAAGGATAGATAACAGATACAAATATCTTGAATTAATGCTATAAAGCAAAAACTATAATACACATGGTGAATATAAAAATATTGATGATCTGACCTGTAGAAGCTATTTCTGTTTCTATTTCTGTTGGGGGCAGGGTTTCTGTAACATTTTATAGATCTAGTTTTTTGCAAATCTGGAATGAAATTAGCCTTTTGAAAAAAGCTCTTGAATAGTATTATTAGAAACAGAACACTATAGTTTCATTTTTTAAACACACTAACCTTTCTGTTCTTGAAGTGCAGTTCTTAGATAAATAGGCACATGAATAAGATTTCAAATTACCATTGTACAGTAAAAAGTGACATAAGAATTATTTTAAGGGTATTAAGTCTCACAATGTATATAATATATATTTAACATTTTGTATTTTTTTCTACAACATGGTGTGTGTGCATGTGTGCAGACACACACAGTAATGTCAGTTATTTGGAAATGAACACATGGGGTATTTTAAAAAAAATCAAATGGATTTGGACTGAATTGAGTGCAAAGTCCTTTTTGCTTGAGTTTAGGTCATTGTAATTAATAAGTGGTGGAAGACTGAGAAATACTTCATATCACAACTTGTGTTTTGGACCCATATCATTCCTGGCTGATGAAGGCCACTGAGGAAGAACTAGGTCTGTTACAGATGGAGATTATCTACGCTTCCATCGCAGTAGGTTGTTGGTGTCATTAAAGGAAATTGTTGTGCATATATATCACTTTAAAATATCCCTTCTCATCAGCTGTCTGTCCAATTATCAACATGTATCCAATTTTCCTTTTCTGGTTAAAATTATTGTGAAAGTTGTGCTGAAACAAATCTGAGTACCTGAATTGCTCAGATGTTCCTGACCTTGTTAATTTGGGTAACGACTAGGATACAGAACAGACGCTACACTGGTGACTTTAGCAGATGATCTCCTCCTGGCAATGAATGAAGATCATATTTCGATAATAATAATGTAAGAATTGACTTATTGAATAATAATACTCATTGTCTGCCCTTAATATTATTGATCATGCTGTAATGCTGATCCTTCTCTGAATCCTAGCAGAAGTTGATAGATCAGCCCTTCAGGGGTGTCATTCCTATTTCTCTGAGAAATTCCAGAAGATAGCTTTGGGCAATTGGTCTTCTCCCAGACTGGTTATATTATGTGAAGTTGCACAGGGCTCTGGCAGCAAGACGACAGTCTTTCTCTGGTGTTCCTGTTAAGTTTTGGTGTTCCTTGTGCATCATGCTTTTTGCAAATTCATTAACATACCAGTATTGTCTACTGGCCATTGGATGTCATATTACCAACCGCCCAGTGAAAGTAGCAATGAATATAGTCACTCAGACTGCTCTTTTCAGGACCAATAAAAAACAGTTGGGCCAGTCTTCTGAATATACCAATTTAATGTAGAAGGGCTGTCAAGGGAAGAAGTGGATTACCTCTTGAGGACCCCCAAAGATCATCACATTGGCATCTTGGCCCTTCATGTAAAAGAAGAAGACATAGCGGCCAGACATAACATATATGGCTACACCAAAATTGCTGCTGTTAGCCATCCAAAACATAGGCTAGCAGTGTACACATGGAATGGATTAGAAGATATGGAAGTTTTGCAGGAAACATCTGTGACCCGTCCGAACCTAGGGTAGCCACCTGAAAATACCATGGTCAGGGGAGGTTGTAAAAGGAGAGCAGATTCTCCCAGCACTGGTGGGCGACACTGAAGTCAGACTTCTCAACTAGCTACAAACAATGCTTCTGATTGCCCATACTGATTATCAAGAAGCCAAAATACAAATATACATAGCCCACTTTACTGCATTTCAGTCTCTGGCTCCCAATCAGCCACTAGATCCAGTAAAGAGACCAGTTATTTAAACTATGCTCTTTACCAAAAAGGTTTCTTCTGACCCCAAAGGGTCAGCGACAGTACCAGATCAATCTAAGTTTGGATTTTACTCAAAATACCATGCTGCCAGCCAATCTTTTAGTAAATAAAACTAAAGGTTTATTATAAAAAGAAAGAAACTGTAAGAGAAATGTTAAAGGATTAAAGCAATCAGACAAATACAATTGATTTAAAGTCCAAATATCCGGTTTCGAATAGAATTGTGGAGTTTACAGGCTTGTATAGTCCCTCTGGTATACATCCAATATCTGGATGGGTCTCAGTCCTTTGTTTCACAGCTTCAGTTCAGTTCAGTTGTAGATGAGTTGATCCAGAGGTAGGCTGGAGACAAAAGACAAAATGCATGTGGGGCAGCTGCCTTTTATGTCCTTTGGCCTTTGCAATGCTGCCTTTGGAATTTTACAGGAATAAGATGGAGTCCAGAGTCACATGAGTAAGTCCTGGTGACTCATCTGGCTTCTTCCCCTGGGCCCATTGTACCTGTGAATCTCCTTAATGGGCCATCAAGCAGACTAGTGCTGCAGCCATCCTGTCTGGGGTGTCGCCCAGACAAAGCACAATTTGAAATACAGATATATCAACCATATCCATAACTTCCATTACACATATAACATATGAATATTATCATCTTACCTGGCATATTATAGCCTTTCTAACAGTACCTGACACAGCATATCTTATATGAATGATTCTGATTCTGATGTACTGATGTTAAAAAATATAATAAATGCCCCTCCACCCCCAATCCAGCCAGTGTGACACCATCGACTGGCAGAAGATAGAGATCAGGGACATCATTATAGTAAATATATACAAGCCATCTAACATCACGTGGCCTGATTTCATCTTCCCTTCCCTTCCTCATCTGGCCATTTACATAGGCGACTTTAATAGCTGTCTCAAAGTCTGGGGATATTATTCAAATGATATACCCAGGGAATTGGCCTCCCTCAAAGATCTCCACCTGCTCTATGATCCGAAGCAATCTGGAACTTTTTGGTCTGTGAGGTGGACAACGAATCACAACCCTGACCTGTGTTTTGTGACCTATAACCGCACAGGTATCCCACTAGCCACAACAAGAACCATCCTCAGTCACTTCCAGTATAGCCAACATCACTCAATTAGCCTTCAGATTGGCGTGCAAGTGCTTCTGTTGCAATTGGTGCCAAAACTGTGTGGGAATTTCCACAGGGCTGATTGGCCCTCCTACACTTTGGAAACAGAACATTAACAATATGGGTATGCAGTGAAGATGCCATGAGGAAGGGAAGCACAGCAGTCGATGGGAGTTATCCGAGCTACTCTGCGTCGCTTGCGTAACTCCTGTCGACTGCCATCAAATTTCCTGGTAAGCGTAGATCAGGGCTATCCTATATCCAGAGCTTAAATTAAGTTGTAACAAAATACTTGGTGTTGAACAGCATGTTCACATTCTGGGAATCAGCTGGTTTGCCATTTGTCCCAGGGAGGAGAAAGCGAGCTCATTTTTCTAAAAATCGTACGCTTCTAGTGCAGGTGTAAATGGTTTTGTTGGCCAATTTTAAGAACAAAAAGTTAAATAGCTATGCCCTCTCTAATGGTGTTACTACAATCAAAGGGTTTTGAGGGAATATGGATTAATTTGATCAATGGAAAGGGCATAAAAGAGGAGAGAAGGATAAAAATATCTTTAGGGATTTTTTTTGAATATCAATTGAACTGAAATTTTACACACAATATTATAGATTGACTTGAAGTGGTATGAAGTTAAATATGTGCTAATTGCTTTTTACTGATGTGATTGTGATTTATTATACCCATTAAAGACATTTTCCTGTTCCCATTTTCATATTTTTGTACAACAGGCACTGGAAGTAGAGGTGTGGGTAGTTCTAATTGTGACTGAAAGAAATGTTGGCAAGTGCCCCATTTTTGAAATGCCAGTGTAACTTCATAAATAACAGTCTGACAATTAAACCATGTTTCTTAAAGTCCTTCTTAACCTACAGTAACTACTGAGTTGGTTGTCCTTTGCTAGACCTAATCTATAATTCCAGAAAAGATTGTTTCTGGAACAGCCAATTCAGCATGATCATGGGAAAGAAGCTCTATGGCATAATGGAAGTAAATCTATTAAAAATTCAATATTATTAAAAACAGGGACAGATGAAAGGGAAAAGAGGGCTTATTGTTCTTTGTCCCTTTGAATAATATAATGTTGTGCTTACATTTACGTATATAAAAATAAAGAGGGGAAAAACATTTAAATGACATGATGGAACAATCAGTGGTTATTGCTTTTGTATTGAAGTGGAAAGAGATATCTACTTGGTGAAATTGTCTTGCCAAGTTGTTCTACTTATTAAAAATCCCACCTTCCCTATTTTGCAGCAGTAACATTGAGATTTTCTTCTTCCAGGTTCACTGCAATAGCTATTCCACACTGGGCTAATAGGAAGATTTCCCCACAGTTGTGTGCATTCTGGGAATTTCAGACTGAGAACTTTGAAGGGTGAGGTCAGCAAGACTGGAATGGGTGTCTTTGGGTTCTGCTGAGGCAGCTGCTAAAGATAGTTAAGAAGACTTTATACAAGAAGGGAATTTTTCTTTTTGCCCAACGTTTTAAGTTTTTGGCAGCAATACCATTTAATTACCCTTTGGAAATCTAGGAGAAAGAGGGAGCCTGTCACCTATCCCCTTCCCCTGAAGATATCAGAATTGAGCGTTAAAATATGTTTAGTCCATGCCTATAGTCCCCTAAAATATTGTTAGGTGAGAGGCCACCCCTGTGAGAGGAAAAGCAACCTGGTATTGGAGGAGGGAGGGAACAGAAGTTTATATGTGGATTTTGATTATAATTAGGCATCTGGATAACCTTCAGATATCTGGGCTCCTGAATGTGATTTTTTGTCTGATTTTGACAATTCGCCTGTCACTGATAACATGTAGAGTTGACATGTTTCACCAGAAACCTATGGAATTTAATGAAATCTCACCTCAATAACACCGGCATAAATGTACCTCTATCTTCAGTGGAGTTCTTCCAGATTGATCCCAATGTAATTGATATAAACATGTAGCCCTCTCTGTACAGATGGGAGGTTTAGTTTTGATTTATCAAGCCTGTTTCTGGTTATCTTGATCTTATTTTTGTTGTTTTGCTAATTTGCAGTCGTCAGCTTGAAAACTACATGTCTGCCTCTATCCCATTGTTCTTGTGCACACATTTACACCATTTTAGATCCAGAGTCACTTTGTTGACTTTAATGGTGTTATTTTGGATTTACTGTGCTGTAACCAAGAGCAAAGTTTGTCTTTAAAAGTATAATTGATCCCATATACTAAAACATTTTCTAACTTTCCTAAGAGTTACCACAGAATCTTATGCTTGTGAAATAGTGATATGAGCGCTGTGCTTCTTAGGTTTGTAAAAATGAATAGAAAAGTCTTTATAAAAAATGTTTGAAATATCAGATTATAAAAGGCATAATTCTGCAATGTACTAAGCACCTATCATGAACTTCGTGGCCCCCTCATTTCCACTGGATGTTAGAAAGTGTTGAGAATGCTTAACCTTTGAGGTACTCAGTTCCATTCAAGATCAGGCTCTAATAGTACACATGTAATCTCAAAATGTGAAATAGATTTCTATCTTACGTGACCCAATGTCCAAGATCTGTGTTTTGCAAGTGCTGATAGTAACACAAACACCTAATCAGCAGGGAACTGCATCCTTGCACTTTACTGTTTGTGACATTAGCAGCTGTATTGTTTGTTAATTCATTTATCATAATTTTATAATTTGTGTTAACAGTACTCATAATATGTGTGTATATAAATATATATATGTTAAATGATGTTTGCATAGTGGCCTGAGCTCAAGCTTCCTGGAACCCCAGGAAAACAGGCAGCATGTGTTAATAGGTGAGCTTTGAAATGTGTCCTGTTGCCATGGTGGGTTCAGCTGACGTGGCATGCCTACAAAAGGAAGACTTCAGACTATGGAATGCTTAAAATCACTTAACCAAAGTTATGTGAAGAAGAACCTGATTGGTTGAGGAGCCCTGTTCTGAGAACAGGACTCTTCTTGATATGTTCGGAGACTGTTCAGGGTCAATAGTTCAGTTTCGGACCAGCAAAGGAAATTAATTCCAGAATCAAGGTTCCTTATTGAAATGTTCTGCATAAGATTCAGATACTTGAAATGTGAATAGATCCATGGACAAATTGAATTCAAACTGGGTATTTGTCCCTTTTTTTATACATTTCAAGCTGTTAGTGGCCATCTAACAATAATAATTCTTAAATAGCACTTTCCAGATTCAAAGAACTGCACAAACATTAACTAATCATCAGAACCCCAAAAGCTATTATGAATCCCAATTTTATATGGAGAGAGTCAGCAAGTCTTAGTGATTTAGCTAAGGGCTACAGAATTAATCAGTGTCAGTCCTGGATTTAGAACTTGGATAGTGTCTTCTTTACAGTCCTGTGCTTAGCCTACAACTCTCTCAGATGCTTGTCCTTGGCTAGTACAAGAATTGTCAATAATCTTGATTGGTTCTATATAAATTAGCAGCAACATTTTCACAGTTTTGCAAAAATAAAATGCTTTTAAAAAAAATCCACTGCCTGGTAATAATGTAAAAGGAGCATCTAAATCCACTATAGTTTGAGATTACAGCCCTTCACAAGGAAACTGTGGATTTATAATTATCAAGTTGTTTCTAAGGAAAGAGTAAATGCATTTTATAAAACAAATTGGCATGGTAAACATTGTCGTATGAGATCTCATCTAACTGCAGAACTCACCAATTCCCTTCTAAGCTTGAACAAATATTACATGAGTGAGGGCTCTTGTAAAATGTTATGTTTTAAAGTAGATTTCATTAAGGGGTTCCAGTGATAATTTATTTCTCCCTTTATGCCTAAGTCTCTTCTCGTGCTAATAATGGATTGCTTATTTGCATATAAATAGATTTCAGTATTTGCTGAAGCAGAGATCTAATGTGTTTCTCTATTTTCATGGCCATTGTTAAATAAGAGGGGATACTGCAGTGATCAGCAGTTATGAATTGTAATAATTTTCTTGGTCAAAACTCTTTAAAGTGCATCAACAGTCTGACATTTTTATGAATATTTAGAGGGTTTAAACCTCAATTAATATCATAAAAATGTATTTTTTTCTGTTTCTGTAAAGATGTTTTTAATATTGCTGTGGGTCAAAAATACTTAATGTAAAGCTATTGAAAATGTTGACTGCGACCCTCTGGGTATCTATTGCTAATTTGTGTGTGTTCTTGCTATTTCTGATCTACTAGCATGTTAGATTTAGCACAGTGCAAACATCACAGTCTCAATGGATATATTGCTTAATTGAATAAATCTTTCATTTCTAGGACTGTATGTCTTGCATATGATAGCTGTAAGCTCTTTGCTTTATATTACATTTTAATAAAGGCCTCTGGTACTTTATAAGAACTATTAGATCAATTTGATGAAGAAACTGAGGTGTGTCTGTCTCAGAATCCATTAAAGAAATTCAAAGTCAGAACTTGGTCTTTGACTAATTTCTACTGATTACAATATAATGAGGGTGAAATAACGTGATTGGTTTTGCTTATTTTAGTTTATGAACCCCAAAAGACAAAGAGAACCCACCAAATATATATATATAAAAAAAAGCCACATTCCAGAGGAATATACCATTCTGCAGTTGGGAATTATCCATTTTTTCATGTACACAATTAAAGTGAAAGACATTAGGAAGAGCAAAATATGCTTAAAACTTCCATCTTAATATACAGACCGTGAACTGAACTCATCTGCTATTGTAGTGTTCTGTGAAAGATGGATGGAAAAAGCTGTCATAATGTATATTTGAAAGTAGTCGTCTTCCTGTGTGTGGTGTAGAGTTCCATTCAATCGTTCATTCAGCAATTCCAGTGCATTGTCAGTCAGGAGGTTGAGGGAGACTGATTCTCCTTTGAGGTGGTGGATGGGGCATTCCTCCACAAGATGGTCTGCTCTTTGTATTTCTCCACACCTGCAGGCTGCAGTAGCACAAAGATTCTAGCTGTGCATTCAGAAGTTAAAGCACCTGACACCAGTCTTTAGGCAGTTTAAGCGGGTCCACTTCTTTCGTGGCAGGCTGCAGACTATGGGTGAGGTAGAGATGGGAGGCAGTTGTTGCCATTTGTTAGGGCATTGTTCCTTTCTCTACTGGCTCATGACCCACTCACTCTGGCTTTGGCCAGTGTCTGCCTGTATGAAGTCCTGAGCTTCTCTTATGAAAGGCCTGCAGCTCCTGAGGCATTGAGCCAGCAGAGGCTGGAGGATCCTTTCATAAAGGGAGTGGAGTAGGCTGTTAGCAGTTTTGAATGCAGCCTGCCTGGTTGCAGTCAGCTATCTCAGGTGGTGGGGTGGAACACCAATAGAATGGGCAATTTGTACGATGGTCTGGGGCTTAGGCATCTACTGAATGTGGAGGGCAGCATTGAGATGTGTGTCCAGCTTAGTTTTATGTGTATTCCTGCCCCAAGCAGACACGCAGTATTCTGCTGGAGTGTACACAAGTGCCAAAGAGCAGAGTGCAGGGTTGTGAAATCCACACCTCAGTCATAACTGCACAGCCTCTGCAGCAAGTTGATCCAGGCTGCCACTTTTGCTAGCACCCCATTGATATGATAGTGGAAAGGGTTCTATTGAGCTTTACTCGTAAATTAGTTGGGGAGCTCGAGAATGGCAGGGACGATCCATTGAGTTGGATGATGCGTTTATTTGCCTCCCTGTTGTTCAGGTGGAAGGTTGAACAGGTTGTTTTTTTAATGTAAAGGCGAAGCTGCCACTGATGATAATAGGTATGCATTGCCTGGATGTCCATTTCTAAGATCTGTTGTGTGTCCTCAAAGGGCTTGTTATAGTAGAGAATGACCATGTCGTTGACATATGTGAATTTCATGCCTGAGATGTGTGGAAGTTCAGCAATATAGAGGTTGAATAGTGCAAGGGCCAAGACTGACCCTTGTGGGACACTATTTTTGAGAAGCTTTGTCTGGCTGGACTGTCCATTGACTGTGACACAGAAACAACAGATGGTGATGATTTCTTGTATTGCACGTGTCATATCATGGTCTTGGAGGCAATTATATATCTTGAGGAGAAGACCACTGAGCCAGACAGTGTTGTAGGCTGAGGAGAGATTAATGAACACAGCACCACTCTTTTGGTTTGACTCAAGGGCTGCTTCAATATAGTCTGTGGCTGCAAGGATCTGGTGTGGAATTACAAGTGACCACACTGTGGTCCACCCTGGACATATCTTATTGATGGCTAATGAGTTGTAAATTCAGTTTTGAGATTCCTATTTGAGATTCCTATTGAGCATTGAAAAGTAGTCTTGATAAGTGGGATGTCTGGTAATGACTGCACCGCACCTTAAGTGGCAGGATGAGAGAGTGGCCCAGAAGTGCTGCAGAAGTAGAGTGGGTCAGTGTGGTGATGCGGACTCATCTTCCAGGGATTGGAAAGGCTGGGGAGATGATATAGGCCAAGCTCAGCATGAGAAGCTCCTTTTCCCTGGATCAGGCAGAGCAGCACCCAGCCTTCCTCCCCTTGGAGGTGGCAAAATGGTCAAGACCTGCTATGGGCATCACACTAGCCACTCCTTTCCAGGGGGCTGGGAAGGAATTTTTCCCTTACCAACAGATTGGCCAAGGTGGAATGGGGTTTTTTTCTGCCTTCCCCACAGCAGATCCAGATTTTTTATGGTGACTAAGAAACGAAGTTAGGCTATGGTGTATCTATTCATTATGTAAGTGTGGGGCAGACATCCAGTGCAGGTACTCCATAGGGAAAGGATATAGTGACTGGACTAATGGTTTGGTGAAAGACTTAAAAAGGAGGTGTTTGTTAAAGGACCAGAATGGGGGAAAGAGGGTGATGGGCATGACAGGGAGCTAGCCCCCTTTCTTATAGCCCACCTTAACTCTTGTTCAAGGTGGGGGATGGTGAGATCTAGCAATGGGTTGGCTGGGGGACCTGGACAGAAAAAGGAGGAAACTGGTAGAAGCCCCCTGTAGATATTGAAATGATCATGGAGTTACCTGCACTGTAGACTTTCATCTACTGGGTAGTCCTAGACATCTAATGATAAAGTTGTGGCCTGATTAAACATATCAAGTGTTGCCTGTCCTTGCAGACAATGTATGTGTGTGCATGTTTTTCTTACCACCAGATGTCACTCAGACTAAAGTGAATGATTGCTTCAGTTTTAAAGGATACGTTAAACGTCACTGTGCTATTTGAGCCATACTGAAAGCCATGTACATTTTTTTCTTTTTTTATTCTTGCAAATGTGCATCTCTTATTTTCCTTTATACCTCTATTGCTTTGCTCTAATTCCTAGAATGCATTCAAAACTTTGTGTCATACTGGCTTCCTATCAGGAACAGACCATATATATATTTGGATTTAGATTTCAAATGCTCATTAGATTTACTTTTTCGACTATTCTACATAATACAACAGGGTAAGTATCCATGCCAAATATACATTTCGTACGATAATTTACCACACCGAGGCAGCCTTCTCAAAAGGATAATACACAAAGATTGCTTAGATTCCTGGGGGAAAGCTTATAAAGCTGCATCATCGTCAATTACTACTTATTTTTGGAAACGATCAATAAAAATTAAGTTGCTTGGCATTATAGAGCCTTAAGGTGCTCATCTGTTCTGTAAAGTGACTATGTATAAGTGACACCAATTTATTCAACAGATCTGTTCCTAGTATATATTCAGATTCCTATTACCTATAATGACAAAAATATGTTTTAACTGAAATTTATCCCTGTTGGCATTGTGGAATCAGTGTAGCTTTGTGGAAAGGAGCTGGAATATATTTGTGCATAATTTGAATTCATTGGGGGCTTGCACGGATTTAATTCAGGACATAATTTGACCTTCAAAATGTTTTTGATGATGATGCACATGCAGAAAAGAACCCAGCTTGACTCTCAGATTCCAGGGTGAGTTAGCAGTTAGACAAAAATATTTTTTTTGTAAACTGAGCATGTTAATATGGAAATCTTTGAGAGATAATAAACATAGAACTCAATAATGTCATTCTTACTGTTAGTTTTCTAAGTAGAACTGTCCACTAAAGGCATTATCAAAAAACAAAAAAATGTGTTTGTAATTCATTACTCTAAACACTAGATGTCTATATTTAATAAGATGGTGGTGGTTGTATTTCCTGTGTGTTTCATGCAAAAGAGAGAGATCCAGTTTTCATTGTGTGGCTGTTTTAAGAGAATTCATGAGATTTGATTACACGTAGTATAGTAGAAATGTAAAAAGCAAATTTCTAACAAGCTCTACTGTGCGTTTGCTATTGTAGTTTTCTGTTGCTTGTAACTTTACAAAACCTGAATGGATTTTCATGGCTAAAGCAAGAGCACTTATCCATCTTCAGGACTACATAATGTATAAACTCCAGTTATAAACCATAGAGGCAATGCCATTGTTTAAAAAAAAAAAAGAAAGAAAGAAAACGGGGGGAAAAACTAACATTGGCAAGACTACCTATTTTTCACTCACTTTATCCTAAAAGAAGGCTAACCAGGTTTTGCTCAAACTTTATGTTCAAATAATTCAAGTTTCTGAAGTTTTACGTGATTGAGATTTATAATGGAAAGTATTAAGAATCCTTAATGTAGGTCTCACTACTATTTTACCTATAATGTATAGATCTGGTGTTCAAAGGTGCTGAGCCTATGCAGTTTACATTTAATTCAATGGGAAATAGTGGGTATTCTGCCTTTTTGAAAATCAAGACAATATACATATATTTATTTATTGGCTAGAACCAATAGTTGGCTAAGAACTATAGAAAAAGTTAAAAAGGCAGAGTCCCTGCCCTGGGGAGCTTATAATCTTTGTATGCATAGACACACATAGTATTGTGGCTGCCATTAAACTTGCCTTTTCCAAGTAGATAATGTTACCAGGGTATTACCGTTTCCTCTATCCTTAGAATAGAGACTCTTTGAGAAATAACACAGTAACATTTATTACTTACAAAGACAATTGTAAAAATTTTAATGGTGATTGCAGGTTCTGTAGGTTTGCTAAATTGTAACATAGATACCTTTTTTCAGCTGAGTTATAAACACCAGAAGGTAGGATTATGTAATGAAAATGCTAGCTCTGTGTTAACTGTAGCAGTGCAAATATGCTGTTACAATTGTAGAGTATTGGAGAGCTTTTTAATGAGAGATGAATGGCACTGTAAAAACTTTGTTGTAAAATCAGAGTCCTTAAGAAGATGTCAGAAGACGACTTTCATAAGACCACTCAGTATGTGTAAAATGTCTCTAATTTTTTATGGGATTAGATGTATGTGACTTAGAGTTAAACATGATGACAGAGCAACTAACAAGAAAGCATTTCTTCAAGTTGAAAACTCAGCAGGTCAGATCTTACCTTCCTATTACAGATTGTCCTGAACCCTCCTGCAGAGTGCTATTAACCTAAATGATATACTTATCCAGCATTTATAATGTACTATGCTGGAAACCAAGCTCTTAACTTTTCCTTGTTGTTTTTATTGGCTAAATTAATGTCAACGGTAGACTCATAAATGCCCTTTAACCATTGGGAAAGATGTGTTTGACTGCCTTTCTGCATACTTTCAGAATGTATTTTAAAAGATTATTGTTTAGTACCAAAGGGTGGTAAATAATCTGCATTAATAAATTACTGAATTAATCTTATTTCTTAGTATTCCACTTCATTACCAACAGTATGAGGATTAATCCCTCTCCCTGAAATATTAGCTGTTGATAAACTAGAAATATTTGCAACTTAGATAACGTTAACTAATGTACATTAAGTACAAAATCCTGGGGATGGAGAACAGTACCTAACAAGTTGAGGGGCAACAAATCTTTTTTTGGAACTCTTGAGAGTCTTACCACTTTTCTTTCACATTTGAGTGAATTGTTCAGCTTTTGAACTCAACAACCTGTGAGAGAACTGTTGCTACATATTCAGCTTACATTTGAAAATGCCAAAAAGCAAAAATAAAGTAGAGAAATGTGATTGGTTTATTCTACAAATGTCTTCCATAACGGACCAAAGGCCTGGTCCGCCACAGCCTTGCACCTTGTGTCGTCATTTTCAGCTGTGTGAAGTGGGTGTAAAAAATATTACCAGAGCCATTGATGGGCTTTGCACAAATGTAAATGGCTACACAAGATGCGGCAGTGGAGAATCACACCCGTTGTATTCTGAATTACTTCTGAGTTCACACTCAAGTGTCCTGCTTCAGATTCCCCTTCCTCTTCTTTCCTCTCTCTGTATCTTACCCCCAGCTCATAAACTGAACCTGGAAAGGATGTTTCACTAAGTTAATAGCTCATCAGCTCATTTTGCTTTGAAAAATGGTACTGAAATTTAGTAGCTCTTGTCCTTCTGTCTTCCAGTGCCCACTGTCCTTTCAGTGTTGCCAAATTGTATAGTGTAGAAAAGGCAATTGCATACTGTGGTGGCATGAACTGGTCACTTTTTGCCCATTTGGAAGTCCCCACACCATGGGAATTTATTTTATTATTCAAATATATCAAATAGGTGCCCATCAAGAGGTCTGGGTATTTATCCTACACATTAAAAATCACAACATAAATGGCTATCTCATTACAAGAAGTAATTGTCACTGTTTATACATTCTCACCTTCTAATCAATGGTTGTTAATAGGCCTCAGCTACTGGATGGACTTTGCTATTACCTACCCGACTCATTGTTGTACCTTTCCCTTGACTATATATATGTATCACCTATCTGATTTCCCTTCCCTGCATCTGACGAAGTGGGTTACAGTCCACGAAAGCTTATGCCTGCAAAAATTAAACTTGTTAGTCTTTAAAGTGCTACAGGACTCTCCTTTTTGCTATATACAGACTAACACAGCTACCCCTCTGGAACTTTTCAATGTAAACATAAAGGCTGCCCATAAATATATCACCTCCACAGCCTTAACAAATAGAGGGATAAAGATGAGCTTTGAAGCATGCCTGGATGGCTTACAAATCCAGGATCTAGCAGACCAAGGGGGGAGGAAGGAAATTCCAAAATCAAGTACTCCTCACAGAGATGCCTTCCCATCAGATTTTTCTTGTTTATATTGAGGGTGCTCCAGTGCAAGACCATCTGCTCATTTCAAGTGTGACAGTATATCACAATGGAGAGGGGCTCTCTCAGGTAACCAAGTTAGAAATAACACCCTGAATTCTACCTGGAAACGAATTGGAAGCCAGCGCAGGTCATGGAGCTCTGCTTTGATTTGTTCCCAATGTGCAACTCTACTTAATAAGTGGGCTGCATCACTTTGCATTAGCTTCTGCTCCTGAATGATCCCAAGGTGTAGCCCCATGTAGAACACATTACAGCAATGTAGAATTGACAGAAACATGGATAATTGTGGCAAGGTCTGCATCAGAGAGAAAAGGCTGCCTTCATTTTGCAAGATGCAGATGGAAAAAATGCTTTTGGCTTCAACTGCTTCCTGCGCATTTAGAAGCATCTGGGATCGAACACCCCTAAATTGTGCACCTGTTCAAGTTGGGCAGTAATGTGAGACTTTTGTGGTGGAGTGGAGGTGATTTAATCACAGCTGGGGTTCTGGAGTGCGTTTTCTGAATCCCACCGGGGGACAGCTCCTTGAGCTTAAGTATGCAGCTCATTGTCACCACAAGGAAAGCAGAGGTACTTGATTGATTGACAGATTTCTATATTATATATACTTTGTTAAATGGGCAAAACACCATAGACAGCTTAACATGATTTTTTTTTTAAATTAAATTACACATAATAGAAGTGATAGGCTACAAATACACCCCCAAACAAGGATTTAAAGGCAGTCATTGGAGAGAAACTCCACACAAATTCCTAACACCTGTTTTCCAGGTTGCTCTGATTCTGAATATCCTTGGACCATCCTACATACATCTGCTGCTCCCTTGTGGGGGTAGGGGTGGGGAAGGTGTTAGGAGAGACAGTGTCATCAGAATATTTTTGTTACATCTTATTTGTTGCATGAAGGTGTCTGGCACAAACCCTAAATCTTTTACTTGTGCTTGAGTTAAGCAGGTGCAGCTGAGCTGAGCTGGGCTCAGAGCCTTGAAGATCATGTTGTCTGCTCTTGATACCAGGCCAAGAATCTCTGTAGGTTTGAATGCTGCTCTGATTTAGTATGTCAAAGCTGCTCAGCTGAATGAAACAAATATGGCCAGGGAGCTTGCTCTTCTGTTTTTATTTTAGTTTGAGCAGGCAAATTTAAACTCCCAGGGAGGGAGTCTGTTGAGTTTCTGTTCAGTTTCACTAATTCTAACCTTACTCTATTTACCCTCCATCATTTGAGAGAGAGAGAGAGCATGCTACTGTGTACATGTGAGTGGCTCTTGACGCACAGCTGTCAGGGGGACCAAAGCCTCAAAATTCATACTACATCTCCATGACTAACGTGGACTCCGTCTTGGTGTATGGAGTCCTCCTCCTGCTTCCAAACGTGTTATCGACATAGCTGCAGAGTTCACTAGAGTCATGACTCCAGGCCAATGGAAGGTTTTTAGGAATGACTGATACAGGTTTCAGGTAGGATCTTTATTGCAAATGGCTTTGAAATAATTTTGAGGCCTTTTACTACTATAAACAGATTTCTTCAGGTCAGACAGTACAGTCAAACTATGTATATTCTTATCTCTGTTTATCAGGCTCTGTGCAGCATACTGTTGTTTTGTGTAGTGCAGTACTTTGTTTAATTTTTTTCACAAAATGTAGAGGTGTTTTGGTAACAACATTTTAGAATTACAAATATGGCAGACTGAAGGGCCTGTGCACTTTTCTTACAGTAATCTGAAGTGCCATTTAAATCAAAATGAATTTTAGTAGCACCAGATGAATATTAACCATAATGTTTCCCAGGCAGTTATGATATTTCCCTAGACACTAATCTTTTGTTTTTACGGTTACTTGATTTAAACAAAAATCAGAACATACATATTAAAAACATGTAACTTTAAAACACTTTGTATAAAACACTTCCCATTTTCATTGTACGTTTTCTAGCATACTCTTTTACTCTTCAGAATTCATGCTTTCATTAATAACAGGCTTTTGTAAACCTACATAAGATATTGTAACAGCTATTCCTTGTAATGTAGAAGAGCAAGGGAATAGTGTTTGATTGATAATTCTCTACTTTTTACAAAGAAAATTCATGTTTCTCATCTAAGTTTGGATTTTAAAATTCTTATTTATAAAAGCAGTCATTTTCCAGTCTTTTTTTGATGTACTGGAATGTTCTCATTGATGGGCCAGAAACATATATTTTTCACTTTAAATTACCCATTGTTCCTGTTCCCTGCCATTTTTGCCCTGTAGCATTGGTTGACATTTCATAGAGAGTGAGCCGGCATAGGGCCGGAAAATATATAATTATAAGAATCATCTGCTCTTGATTTTCCCATTACATACCAATCATGATAAAGGCAGATTTTTCATAGGTGTTTGATTTGGAATGAGAGGTTTTGTTCTTTGTTGACCTGTGATTAAAATGTGGCATTTTGGTAAATAAATTGAAGATAGCTTCTGTATAATTCAGCTCTGAACTGGAGCTGGGAAAGGCAGTGCAAGCCTTTGACCTGTATCACATAAGCAGCAGCATATGTAATGGGAAATATATTCTAAGATAAAAAACTGTGTATTACAAGACACTTTTTAACGTTAGATGTCTTAAAACAGGCATAATGCAGAAATGAAGCAAAATGACTGACTGACGCTGGGCAGCATGATAAGTGAAGTCTTGTTTCACCCTATACCCTGTGAAAGACTTGAATATGATAATGAGGTTAAAGCCATAGAGTAACTCATTTGAACTGTTTTAATAGCTATAGCCACATATGTAAATAAATTAGCAATTACTGTAACAAATGGCAAGACTAGAGAGACTATTTCTTAATTAAAAATATAAATCATTATTATGGTAACGGACTAGAGACAAATCTGCTTCACAATAAGTATTATTTTGGACAAAATCTTGCATGTTGCATTAACCTGAGTAGGTCTTAGGGGTTGGACAGTACATATTCATGTACACATTATCATGGATCAAGCACACAATTTCTGATTACAATATGAGCCTGATTCTCTTCTCATGGACTTCAGTGATAGTAGGATTGAGCCCTGTATATGTACATTTCCTGGGTATTGAACTGGAAAGATACTCCTTAATGATCTAGTTTTCCTTACAACATTTCATGGACCACATACCTTCCAGCCAGTTGCTATAGTTCACCCTCTGTGCACACTCATCTATGGTTCATATGTACCGTGGGGGCAGAGGGGTATTTAAATATGCTTTCATACTGCTAATATTAACTAAAACATCACAAATGTAGGATAATTATGAGATCAACAAACAGTTAAGCAATTCTTGAAGAATCTTCCAAAATGTACAGAAAATTACCTACTATATGACCTTCCATACCAGAACAGAGCAAAAACATACATGGGCTAGTAAAAGTACAATTCAGGTGCATAGTATTGGTATTTTTAAAGCCTTGGCATTGTGTGTTTTAACTGTAAACTAAAGGGAGAAAATAAATATTTCCTGTTTTTAAAACAGTGTTAAAATATTTGCCTTTGCCCTTCAGAACACATTCTGCAAGTAAAGTGAGAGTAGAGTCCAGAAAATACCACAGACAGTACATCTTCAGTCAAGATATCCGAATATCAAACCTGTGAAGTAAAAATGATGTCTGATTTCCAGTGATCCTTCTATAGCATTCCTTTTCTTTTATGTTTAAAATTAATTTCAACACAAAACTCCCACCCGCCATTAACCAAAGTCTTAATGTTAAGAAGATAACTTTGGAATGAATGATGGTGGGGTCAGTTGAAAGGGTAGCAGGATGTCCAAAAATTCTTAATTTACAGTAGGCAGGATATAGTGCTTGAATAGAGAAATGATATAATATTATTCAATAAATATCCAATAAAATATCTCTACATAAAAATTGTGAACAATAAGTTGCTCATAAGAAAGACCTGGGGCAGAAGGTAAGAGAGTTTTAAAATAAATTGATAGGAAATGTTTCCTGCAAGCAAGGCTAAACCATATGGCTATAAATTATGTGGCTGAATGAAATAATCTGTTTCTATAGTTTTTGTGTTAGACACTGATGGAAATATTATCAGCCTAATCTATAAATCATGACAATTTTCAAAATGGTTTACAGTAGAATTTAACATTCTTTCTGGTCACTGATTCCTTTTTGGTAGTCCTGTGACTGGGTTTTTTGAAGGCACCCAAAGTGATGTGTTTTTACTGTTTGCTTGCCGATTCACACATTATTTTATGTACCCTTATGTCAGAAGTTTAAAAAATGCATATGGGTAAAAGTTTTCTTTTGCATACCTGAGTACGTATTTGGAGTAACTCAAGTAAGTGGAATTACTCTGGTTTTCCATTGGTGTAACTGAGAACATAATTTGAGCTTAATTATACATTAGGATTTTCAAAGGAGTCTATGGGAGTTGGGTGCATAAAACTGCAATTGAGTGCCTAACTTGTGTAGTTACCTTTTAAAACCCCAATTTAGGTATTTAAGAAAGAAAGATTTTTTTTAGCAGAACTTTGTGTTTTATGTAAAAGAAAAAACAAAATCAGTCTCCCGCCCTCGACTATTAGTATGGTGTATGATATTGAGTTATTAGAATACAAAAGAATAATTCTGATCTTTTTATACTGTTGGTATTACACCACTTATAAGGAGATATTTGTTACAATTAAAGTAATTTATTATGTATGGAAATGTATTCTGAGAGAGAGATCAAAGTATTTAATTGTTCATATCATAGATATCTTTGCTCAACCCCATTTTCTGCTTTTTGTTATCATCAAAGTATGCCAACTATGAGACTTAGTCTATGGCCACACACATTTGCACACAATTTCATAGTTTTTCGAGGAGCCACATTTGTTAGGAGTTAGATATGTCAGTTTGGCTAGTGGAACAAAGATTGTTTCCATATGCTTTCGAGAAGAATTAGATCAACACTGTAGTTTACTTTTATAGGAGGGCCAAATTCTACTCTCTGGAGTGCTGGTGTAAATCCTGAGTAAATCCATTGAGTTCAGTGAAGTTATTCATGATTTACACTGATATAACTGAAAGCAGAATTTGTCCCATTAATTATTTTAAAAATATAAAGGTTGTATTAAATTAGAAACATATCCTAATTATCCTATGCTAAATATAGACACAATAAAAAGACTTAAGTGGAATATGAAGAAAGTAAGAAAATGAAAGGAGAATTATTTGACTCAGTGAAGCCCTGATTCTTTCTATACACACATTTTATGCACACAGCCAACAAAAGATTATAATCGGCACAGAATTCATGATGGCAGCAGCTGTGATCTCATCCTCACACATTCTTTGAGCTCTTCTCAACTTTGTAGCTGTAATTCACCACCAATGGTGAATTAGTACTAATTGTACTAATTAGTACCAATGGTACTAATTGTGGAAATTATAGTGTAGACAGGATTCAGGCAATGTTACTATTTTGTTCTGAGTAAGATGAGATGACATGGTGATAGAATTCCTGAGTCAAGTCTACATTACATCTTCCACCATGACTACTACCGATGTACCAGCATCAGTGAAGAATTTAAAGGTATTTGCAAGAATGTTCCTAGTGTAGACAACCTGAAAACAACAAACAAACAAACAAAAAAACCCCATCATCAATTCCAAACCAGATTCCACTAAACATCTATTTTCTAACATGCTATCCAAAGTCACTTGATTCCATACATTATGTGGTAATCACATTCTATGCTCAGAAGTACAACAGTTACTACGACAGTTCACATTTCAGCAGAGGCCAAGGACTAAATGGTATTGAGACTGAAGTATTGCTTCTCCCTTGGAGGTAGTCCATCAAAACACAGAGTTGAGCCACGTTGACAGAATGGTGTGGATAAGTTTATACTGCTCCCCTTTGCGATTGAATTATTCTGAAGGTTTCAGTCCACAAAGCTATTTCTGGTACCTTTCATGAACATTACATTTAAAAAGGAAAAACAAATGTTGTAGCACATCTAGCAGTAAGGTTGTAGGATCTATATATATACTGTATACTAGTCCAAACAAAATTCTGAGATTATTATTAACAACCATTTAAAAAGAATTCTTTACTTAATGAATTATTCCTCTTCTTCCCCTTAGGACCTGGGACGTACAATCCTGTAGTGAAGTCAGCTTCCAGTATTTCCCTATTTGTTTCCCGAGTGGAGCGTTTTAAGGAAGTGAAGGAGTTTACTCCTGGCCCAGGAGCTTATGAGGTTTGTTGATATGACTATATTCTCAGTTACAGCTGGGACTGATTTTTCATCCTTGCCTTAGCTAGATTGCTCTTGTTGTGCTCGTAGATTTCCTGGCAGTATTTAGTTATCTGACATGATTTGCAGGGACAGTCTATATTTAGATATCTGAATGACAATTCTCAAATTGTGGGAACAGGAATGGAAGTTGGGTTTTAAAACTGTGACCAGTAATAAGTGAAGTTAGTGACAATTTGTTGACATCTATTAGGTATGCTTTAAATAGTTGCTGGAATAGAGGCTCCTCTCAGAGCTGTTATTCGCTGCTGAGTCAAATGGGAGTAAATAAATGTTACTACTTTGATTAGCTCTCACTCATCTCTGTCGTTCAGTATAATGAGGTATAGTACAGGTTCAGTGCCTGAATCTTCTCTTTGTGCTTTGCTAAAGTATTCTGAAGTGGATTTAGACAATGGCAAATTAAGCACCTTTGATTGGTGGCCCATTGAGGGAGGAAGCCTAGCTCTGTGGAGCAGCAAACTCTGTGAAAGAGCAATGGAAGGGCAGCCGTTACCATATAACTAATTGCTACAACTGCCCTGACACAGCTCTCTTACGTGTGTGGCAATTGTGCTGAATGCACTGCTACTTGGGATTAGGTCTCAGGAGCCCCAGTAACACTAGCTGACCTTCCTAGGCAATGAAAAACAAAATGGGGCCTTCTCATCTCCAGGAAGCAAGAGACTGAAGTTAAGACATTGAGCAAGAAGGGGAAGGAAAAGGCCCTGTTCCCTTTGATCCCCTGACAAACTACTCTTTCTTGGACAACAGTAGCTGTAGAAAGCCCCTTCCTTTCCCACTCCAATTTGCCTCCACTCTTGGACCCCGTTGACTTTCTACTCCATGGAAGAGGCGTGAAGAAGAGACCCCATTTCTCTCACCATTGTTCCTCTGTCCTGTGGGGGAATAAGGGCTGCCAGAAGGAATCCTGCCTGTTTGTTTCCTTACAACCTTTGGGGAGAGGGGAATGCAATGTTGTGATTGTGGGGGAAGGAAAGATGGCCTTGCAGTTAAGGAAGTGGACTGTGAATTAGGAGTTCTGAGTTCAATTCCCAGTTGTGCTACAAACTTCCTCTATGATCTTTGGGCAGGTCCCCAAATCTCTCTCTGTTTCAGATCCTTGCCTGTACAATGACAATAGTCCTTTCATACCTCAAAGTGGTGTGGTGCTCAGATACTACATTGTGGCTGTCTGTGTTCTGAGATAAATAGAGAACCTGGCAGTTTGATGATGAAGGGAGTGGGGTAATGGAGAGAGAGATTGGGGTAGTGTGAAGGAGAAGCATTGGTGAAATGGCAATTGAGAAGAGACCGAGGATGGAATAATTGGAATGATGAGAGGTGGAAAGACTGGGAAGAGAGCGAGAACACGGAAAATAAAGTAAAAGGGAAGAGAAACATTAGAGAGAAGGGAGAGGCCTGACAAAGGGAAGAGATAAGGAAAGTTGAGCAAATTTCTAAACAAGAAATTAAAATCATTGAAGGGGACAAGACAAGGTTAGGGAAACAGAATACACGTACATTAACTCTATCAGTGATTGTATCAGTCAGGCGACAATAGGAGCTCTGTATTGGAAGGAATGTTTGGGAAACCTCTGTGTGGATGAGATGTCAGCATAAGGGTCCAATTCTTCTAAACATAGCTGAGGAACTAATTGGATTTAGTAATGGGAACTGGAATTCGTTGGGGGGGTTTAAATTAAATATATGTGTTGCAAGGGTGGAGCTAAATTTTTTAATGGTTTAGGTCTTTCCAGTATTAATGTAGTATTTTTGATGTGTTCATCTGTTTTTGCCTGTCTTTGGTGAGGAAAATGAGCATGTGTACTTTCGCTTCTGCTTGATTTTTTGCCTTATTCATCCATAATCTGAAGATGGAGCGGGATTGGAGTATCTTGAAGAAGTCTGGCTGGAAATGTGATTCGGATCATTTAGGAGATCTGGCTCGTGGTTAGTCTTAATCTCTGGGTTTAGGTATGGACAGCAGCTGGTGTAGCACATGAGGATATATTAGAAATCATTTAAAAATTAATTAATCCAGAGTGGAAAAGCATAATGATGGAGTTCTCTTCTTTAGTTTTATAGTCACAATTTTAGTAAGTTTTAACTGTTCAGTTTTTAAGGGTAAAGGACTCTCTCTAGTGTCCTTTTAATGTCTGTTCTCTTCTGTGTATGTTGAAACTATATAAAAACCATAAAAGTTGTGTTGTTGATTAATACATTGCTCTTATAGTTCATCTGGTCAGACTGTTACCCTGGGTTCTATCAATTCAAAGCTCTTGATAACCTTACTCTGTGCGAGGTGATGTCAGGAAATAAATCAATGGAGACATGACTGTTCAGCTGATAGAGGGACTGGTAGAAACGCTACAATACAATAGTGCTCTCATTTGAAAGCTATACTTTACTTAGTCTCAAGCATTTACACATGTTCGCAACAGGTTAGTAAAACACCCCAACCTTCAATAATAACTGAAGTTTGATGTGGCTCTTGAGAGGTACAGCAGCAGCTTTCCGATTGGCCAGTCTTCCAGCTGCTGCTGGGGGGTCCCAAAACTGTGTCTAAAAAGAGATCCCCGAAAAGTCCAAACCTCTCTTCCCCCTTTATCCTTGTTAGTAGACAATAACATGTCAAGAAAAAACTTGTTGGGCTAGCCGTTTCAAAAGCTAACCAAGGGGTTTTCTCAGATCACTTATTAGTCAGATGTGTTTGTGCAGAAGCCGCATGTCTTGAGGCCCAGACAAATATCTCCCGGAGGCATGCATAGATAAGCTTCTTGCTTTTCTCTTAAAACACAGATCCCAGCACATCCACCAGAGACTTGATCTAGGGTTTGTGTGCGGTCAGATAAGGTTGGGAAAAAGGCTCTCCACCCCTCCTGGTTTAGTCATCCTAAGACTGCACATGCCTGTGGAAAGGCTTATCAATTTTGGCTGCTGTTAGACCAGTAAAAGGGCCAGTTTGGTTGCTATCAAAATCTCCCTGTACAGGACATCCAGTAAATATTTTTATGACAGTTTTAACAGTTAGAATTTTGTGGCTATAAAAGCACATATAATGATTAGGGCTCTATGCATGTTATGGCAAAATAGGACAAATTTCCACAGCAATATATGCTTGTTCAATTGTTATTTCCTTCCCATCTCACTCACACCCCTCCTCTCCCACCAATACAACTATGGCTCAGAGTTGAATATACTTCTTGACATAAAATTCATGAACGATTATTTCTGACAGTGATTTATTTATGGATGGATTTTTTTAGTACTCTTCAAGCAGTTTACTCCACTCCCACCCTTCTACTCCTGCAATGTTTTCCCATTAGCCTGACTCAGAATCTTCTTCCTACGTACTCCAGGAAAGGGAAGAGCTCCAGAGATCTTTGGATCTCATGCAATCGTGCTTTTATGAAACAGTACATAGAAAATAATTGCATTATAATGTAACACTTCCTTGTGTGGAGAGGTGCAAAGCAACAGGCTGTTGCAGTCAGGTCCTGGCAGGGCAGGCAGATGAAAAAAACAGTTTTTGATGCCTGGCTGTAAAAGAATAATAAAATCTTCAGCAAAACCCTGAATTCAATGGCATCTTTTATAAGTGCCATATTTCATGGCTGCAGCAGTGCAGAGTCCACTGAGCCCTGGCTGAGATGAACGGGAGAATCCACACCTTTTAGATCTATTGTCCCTGCAGATTCAAGCAGGTCACACCTCATTGGTTTACATTCTGTTATCAATTGCAAGTTTATCTCCACAGCTATCATGGCTAGAAAGGTACTTTTTTCAATGACAGCTGGGTTCCTGGAGCACAAAGGGGTGAATTTTGTGGTAAATTCTGTGGCTGTGGTAGCACAGTATGTTATATACTCTGATCATGATGAGCATGGAGATATTTTGAAGTACTATTTATATCTGTCAGTGAGATTAACTAGATTATTATACATTAGACTTCTCAAGATACATGGCTTCATTTATTACAAGGAAGTTTTTGCATATCTATATAAACTCAAATCCATAAGTAACTTTAAAAATGATGTTTTTATTACACGACTCATCATAAGTCCTTACCGATCCAGTAATACAGAGTGTTGTTCATTGACTTTCATGGACTATACCACCATAATTGTGAAGCATAATAAATAAAGAATTATTTTGTGCCACTGGGTTTTCTGTTAGTCAGAAGTAGACTAAAATGAGCCTTCAGAGAGTCAGAAGGAATATATAACACAATTCTAATCTTTTTCCTTCTTAATATTTGATAGTGAACTGTTAGAGCCCAATTCTGCAGCCTGTTCCCATATGAGAATGGGTTGTGACATCAGGCCTATTGCTCTAGACTATAGAAACTGTTTCAAGAAAGGTTAATGGGAATGAAGGTCCTTCTTAGTTTGAACACAAAAGTTTCTCTCTCTGCATATTGATGTAGTTTTATTTCAAACAGTACTCAGAAGATGAGAGTCTGTGCTGTGGCTCTAAGACATGCAGCATATAACTCGCAGCTCAGGACAAGGGTGAGGTAAGGTGACTGAAGTCACCTTCGTGCTTTCTGAACCTTGGATTAGACTGGCAATACCCTCCATCTTTTAGATAGCCCTGGGGGCCTCTCATCAGTTATGGCAATTATGACAGCTTATATCCTACAGGTCCAGCACTGCCACCTAGTCCAGCTACCCTTGTAGAACAAATTATGCCATTCTATCCTTTTTACCTAGTTTACAGTATCGGGAGCTGGGGGAAGGATCTCACCCAGAATCTTCTGTACAGCTTCTATAAATAACATAGGGCCATATCATGACATTGCTTTTTAAACAGAACTCCCTTTACTGGCGTGTTCCACTTGAAAAACTTGAAAACTGACGGCACAATATAGCCTGTGGAAATTAAGATCTCCTAATACAATGAGTGGCCTGGTTTTCAGAGGTGCTAAGCTGCTGCAACTCCTATTGAAGCACTTCAGAAAAATCAGACCAGTGCCATACAGCAGTGGCTCTCAACCTTTCAAACTATTGTACCTCTTTCAGGAGTCTGATTTCTCTTGTATACCCCAAGTTTCACCTCTCTTAAAACCTACTTGCTTACAAAATCAGACCAAAAATACAAAAGTGGCTCGGCACACTATTACTGAAAAATGGCTTACTTTCTCATTTATGCTGTATAATTATAAAATAAATCAATTGGAATATAAATATTGTACTTGCATTTCAGTGTATAGTATATAGAGCAGTACAAACAAGTCATTGTTTGTATGAAATTATAGTTTGTACTGACTTCGCTAGTGCTTTTTATGAAGGCTTTTGTAAAACTAGGCAAATATCTAGATGAGCTGATGTACTCCTGGAAGACGTCTCCATACCCCCAGGGGTATGTGTACCCTTGGAGGTAAACCACTGCCATACAGTATATTAAAAGATAATGCTTCTTTTGAGAACATCAGTGGGTCATTCCAGGTAAAGTTACCTAATTTCTAGTTGTTTTGTCTTTTTTTTTTAATTGGCAGAGATATTAATAAAAGTTACAAGCCTCAAAAAGCTGTACAGTGTATGCATATGAATTACTTGTTTTTAACACTATTAAATGTAGCAAACAGTGCAAACATTTCTGTCATGTTAAATACTTGCCATCCCTTTATTTGACAATGTGAAAGCGAGTATGTCAGTTCTTTCTGGTATGCCAGCATATCTGTGTGGCACTTTTTTGTGATGTTGTTGTCAATTTTGTTTAATTTTCCAGACATGGGACATTTTATAGCCTTCTGTGGATGTAATATTAATGTGATATTTGGCCTAATGTACACTGTAATTATAAAAACTGGTGAAACGTAACTGAAGAGTAGGGCAAGCTCTTATGGAAGTATTTTTGTTACTCTAAAATGTTGCTTCAGTACAGACAATTTAACATGCACAATATTTATTTATGTATTTATTTATTTTATGCAATGTTATAGATCTGCATGACATTTTATAGACAAATATGGTCAAGAGATTGGTCCTTGGTCTAGAAGCTCACAGTATAATTTTTCGAATACTGTTGTAATAGTAGCAGACCAACAGGAGCACAGTAATGTGGCATTTAACGCTATTAAACATCAGAGTGACCCTTCAGTTAGGTGTCTGTTCAGAGTGATTAGGAATTATTTATATAGTTAGTAGTATATGTGCTAGGGGCTGCCTGTATTTCTTCCAGTAGGGATTTTAACCAAGGATGGATAAATCAAATTACTAAAAGACAAGAACTGGCCAGAACCTTCCGCTAGTTGAGAACTTTGTCCTTTTCTCATGAGATATTACCTCCCTGGTGCAGAGCTATTAGTTCATTTCAATTAGTTTTAACTCTCTGGAATCTAACAGCACTTTCCACTCATTCTCTCTAATCTTCAGCTGCTTATGTAACAATTTTTTCAAAGTAATTTATAAATAGGCTAACATGAAATACTTCATCTCCTGTTCCATAAAGGGCCTAAAACATTGGAAATTACCTGTACTTAATATGTAATTTCAAATAGCTCCATTTATTTCTTATCTTTTTTTATTTTAATTTTTATTTGCAAGTTATGTACTTCATGCGTATCAAATTTTGAAGATACTTCCCATTTTTATTAAAGTTTTACAGATATGAAAAGTGCCAAAAGATCTTGGGCAACATTTTCTTCTGGTGCACATCACAGTAGCTCCATAGACTTTAAATGAGCCACTCCAATTTACACTAGGTGAGGATCTTGCGGATTATTATTAATATGTTAAAAATAAGTCATTATTTGAAGTGATTTTATAACTTTAAGAAGGTGAATGTTGGTCCTGTGGAAGTATTTAGCTTTGTAATATAAATGGCACTTTTGAGTACAGCCTTACAGGTCGGGCTGAAATTATACCCCAAAGTCTCAAACAAGATAGTTATCTTCTTCTCAGGTCCATTAGATATCATGCTTGCAGCTCACACAACTAATTAGTTATGCTGTGTTGCCATTGAAGGCAACACACTGCATGAAACTCAGAGCCATAATTCCACAATTTAGTATTTGTGTAGTATTAAGTCCCCCAACATGATGATCTGCCACTTCCTATATCTACTTCTACTTTCCTTGTTAAGTGAATGGTGTTCTTCTTTTAGTGTTTGACTGAAACATAGACCGTATGTTGAGTAGTGTTTGTAGGTAAGATTATGTATGGAGTTCAGTACACTTTCCTGTTTTCTCTTGCTTATCTGAAAAAAAATTCACTTTTGCATGTGACACTTTCCCTGCTTGGTCTCTGCCAGATGGTGATTTATTGTCTTTGTATGAGCACTCACTGCTGAGTTATTCTAACCACAGATGCTATTATATTTGGTTTTGGTACCTTGTGGAAAGACCAGATTGCTTTAGGGAAACATTTTTGAACAGAATACAAGATTTAGATCAATTTGCAAGAGTTGAGAATCCTCACTGACAGACAAGAACAGGGTATAGACAATGCAGCTGTCAGGTCAGACACAGTGATTGCTGTCTCAAACCTCAACTGCCAGAGAGGAATAAAGAGCCAGGCTACTCTCTGAAAGGCCTTGATTTATCTCCAGCATGGTAGAGATCAACTTGACATTCCTGTAACCCAAATATTTCAGGTGAAAATTAAATCTTCATGTAAAGTTAGTTATTCCCAAATGTTCTGTGCAGAAAATAGACAAACTGTGTTTACGCAGCATTATTAGATAATAAAAATGCCCAATTTAGATCTGTTCTCCATTGTTAAACAAAAAGGATCTCTCTTGCAGCAGGGAAGAAAGGAGAAATTAATAGAATGTCCTCTCCATATTAAACCTTTTCCATTAGTCGCTCTGACTTTAAGAGTTTTACAACAATTGCACCATAATAAGGATGACATAATATGGGATACCCCGAACTAGACAAGGAAGTCCCAGATTCTTCCTGGGTATGCATGTAATCTTTGTCTCCATATTTTTATTTTCAAACTCTTGAGCCTTGGCTGCACTGGTAAAATGACCTATGGTTTATAAGGGCTTGTCTACATGTGAAAGCTGTTGTGAAATAAGCTAGGGTGTAAAATTGAAGTGCAATAGCTATTCTGCAGTAGCTCTCAGTGCGAAAACAAGTATTCTGCCCTAAGGATGCCTTTTTGCACTTTAGCGTAGCTTAATCAACTTTGGAAGTGTATTAAACTCCCCAGAGACACTGTGTGGAATAATAGTTGAGCTATTGCAGAAGTTATTCCAGGCTATTTCACTGTGTAGAAAAACCCTAACATATGTTAACCACAGATTGTCCTAAGTGCCCTCCACTTGCAGCCAGGATTTACAACTGTTTATTCCCTAATGTAAAGAGGACCAAACCATATTAACAATCCATTACAGAAAAATTGTGTAACAGGATACAAAAGCGGTACTGCCAACCTCCTGTATTCAAAAACAGTGCTTCAGGCCTAATAATGATAGCTTTTGAAATTTAGGTAAGACTCTCATGTTGTCACATGACTCCGGGAGCAAGGCCCTTAAGAAAAACACCAAATAATGTTGAGAGTCATGATGAAATCATAAGAACCAATAAAGTGGAAAGTTCTGTAATAACTGATTCCCAATAATCCAGGAGTTTATGCCCAGATCCACAAAAGGATGTAGGCCCCTAAACCCCAGATTTAGTCGCTACTAATCCACAGAACCCCCACTCAGCCATTTATGTCACCCAAAAGGCCCTATAACTCACTGCAAAATGGCTGGTGGTGAGGTGGAGTTGACCTCCCATCTATCTTCTAGCACAGCGGTTAAGGTGCTTACTTGGATGTGAGAGAACACAGTTCAATTTCCTCCTCTACCTGACGAGGAGAAGGGATATGTACAGGGATTCCCCACTTCTAAGTTGAGTACCTTTGTTCTATGGAATATTCTGGAGTGAGTCTCTTTGTCTCTCTTGTTGAAGCTGTTGCACTTTGCATTACAGTAGAACCTCAGAGTTACAAATACCTTGGGAAAGGAGGTTGTTCATAACTCTGAAATGTTTGTAACTCTGAACAAAACATTATAGGTGTTCTTTCAAAAGTTTACAACTGGACATTAATTTAATACAGCTTTGAAATACTACTACGCAGAAGAAAAATGCTACTTTTCCTTTATTTTTTTAGTAGTTTATGTTCAACACAGTACTGTATTTGCTTTTTTTCCTTTTTGCTCTGCAGCTGTCTGACTGTGCACTTCTGGGTCCAGATGAGGTGTGTGGCTGACTGGTTGGTTTGTAACTCTGATGTTTGTAATTCTGAGGTTCTACTGTACATATTAATTGGGCCAGAGAGAGCAAGAGAGCTAGAGAATGACTCTATAGTCAAGTCGTTCAGGAACTGAGGAGAGGAAA
>ML675617.1:28687535-28729080 GCA_007922155.1 Mesoclemmys tuberculata | reverse complement strand
CCCCCCCACTGAGGTCTGTGGCCTGGCCTTTATACTGCCCCTTCCTGCAGGGGCTCCACCCCTCCACTGCCGGTTGGTCTGGTCGGGTGGTCCTATCACAGTCCAGCCTGGCGGTTGCCAGGCAGACTGGCTGGCTGGCCCTATCACAGCCTGATCACTCTGTTGCCGGGCAGACTTGTCTACAGGGGCATCTCTGCGGCCAGGTAGCTGCGGCCTTCCCTCGGGTCCAGACTCTGGGGGATGCCGCAGTGCCTTCTTACACACTCTGTAAATCAAAAATAGTAAATTTGTATTCTGTGCTTGTCCTTTACTTCAGATAGTGAACTCTGGTTTAGATACTATTGCTGCAGTAATTGCACTATTGATGAAAACTGATTTTACATTCTGGGGATATTTTAGACACTTTGTATCCTTATTATAGAGTTGCCAGTCACAACTCTACTGAGGCAAGCGCCCCAGAACCCCGACTCTTATAAAATCACTTATGAATAACTTTGTGCTTTTAATTGCTTATGCCAAGTGTATGGTCAGGCAGGCCCTGTGATTAGAGCCGCCAGGCCCCGCATTTGTTTTTGGCTTAACATTCCCATTACTAACAACTTCAAAAGGCTGCTAACACCTGTCCAGTGATTTCCCAATTTCCCCTCATTAACACTACCTCAGCACTTTCACAACTCCCCATCTTGGCCTGAGGTCAGTATCTTCTCGGAAAGCCCCTTATTAACCTCCCCATATTAATCTCAAAATCAGTATATTTGTTCAGAGTGCCAATAACTAATTAAAACCAAGTTAAGGCCCCCTCCCATAGGGAGGTGCGAATGTTGTTAAGTCATAACAAGCCAATCATGCTATGTATAATGTAATGTTATGTATAAATATTCATGTAATCAATAAGGGTATATAAGGCAGCGCCCCAGTATAATCGGGGCTCAGCCTTTGGAAATGATTCCGCTGAGCCGGTTGGCGCCAATCAATAAACTGCTGTTTCCTCACTTCGGTGTCCATCTCGTAGCGTGTTCCTGAGATCTTGCTACACTATTGTTAAAAATGCCAGAGGCTTTCCATTCTAAGCTCCATTTTGGGCAGCCTAACATTCTCTAAAACTTCTTGGGTCCTAAAATTTCTTTGGTCTGTGCCTGGAATAGGAAATTTTGGAAGGGGAGCAAAATTAGGCAAGAACTGAAAGAATAAATACAAGTTTACTCCATTCCAGTTGTTTCATTTTGTAATCTGATACTGTAAATCCAAAGCAGTTTACATTTACAGTTTCAAACTGCTAATACATTAGGATATATCTTGATTCTTTGTAAGTACTTGTGAAATAACCCAAATTTAACATAAATACTACTCTCGGGGCTGAAGAGCGGCTGTGCAGAGGCTACATGAAGGAGACTCTACTACAGAGAAGAGGAATACATGTAACAGATAAATTTTCTGTGAGTTCTTTCTAACTCTAGTAAAATGAGAGAGTGTATGGTAGATGGACCTACTGATCATTGGGTGTGCACACATGTGAGAACATTTGTCACCAGTCACTGTCCCCCTTTTCCACAGCTCTGCCACCAGTGGATCTGGTTGACATATGTACTTACAAACAAACAAAAAATGTTTTTGTTCCTCTTTTTCCAAACCTCTATTTGTCTGTCTTTTCTTTATGAAAGGGTTATGAACTCCTTAGGACTGGAATTGTCGTCTTATCTATATAGAAAGTTTCTATCACATTGTGAATGCTATCATACATTAATAATAATTAATAAAACTTTCATCTGTTCTCCTGTTTTAAGCTCAATACCATTTGCCATTCTCTCATTATGGACTGGAAACTTTCGCCCACCCCTGTCCTGGCCATCTTCTGCATATGTCCTAGATCCATTCCTTCCCATTAAACCTTCTTGATTCCAGCTAGAAAAATGCCTCTGTGGTATTAGTTGCAAAAGTTTACAGCAGCCACTAGAGGACATATAGCAAGAAGGTAAGAGTGTGTATAAACAGGAAAAAAATACAGTGTTGCATTTACCCCTACTACAATCTTCTGGTTACTGTGATCTCTACAGCATCCTCTTCCCATATCCCTGTCCAGCTTTTTAATACAGACCGAGGCTCTGTCTACACTGACGGCGGCAAAGTTGCTGCCATCAGATCGATTTATCTTGATTGACCGAGCAGTCAGTGAAGACCCGCTCAGTCAATCCAGAAGTTGATGCCCCCGCAAGTGGCGTAGAGCTGCATCAATGGGAATGTGGTTCCTGTCGATGCAGTGCAGTGAAGACGGCGCACAGAAGAGAAGCATAGCAGTTGACGGGAGTTACGCAAGTTCTTTGCGTATTTTGCATAACTCCCGTTGACTGCCGCTGAATCGTGGAGGTTAAGTGTAGACCAAGCCTGAGACAGTGAGCAATCGAGTTTCTCATATATACTAGACTATAATATACCTGTATATTTCACTTTTTATGTATGTATGTATGTGACATTGCTTATAGTTATGTAATAAGATAATGAAAAGCTTTGTTGTATTAAATATGGGAAAGAGAGTAGTGTTATATTTGGTGTCTCCCCTACTAAAATATGGACGCTAGGAAGTATTCATGGAGAAGTAGTAAAAATGATTGTTGTTGGAACCTTAACTGGCAATTTAACGATTCTTTTCTTGTTTAAATTCTCAAATCTTAATTGTACTTTTTTTCCTCTCTAGAAGAATACAGTAAACAGTACATAACAATTTGGGTTTCAATGTATCCATCTATTTATCAATTGTAGGTTTTAGAATTGTCTTTCACATGGTCCCACAAATCTAGGGAGCAGTTTGATAAAGGAGAATAGTAAAGCAGAAGTTTTTCTCTCTCTTTTTTTAAAGTTCTGTTACTAAATGGAAATTTGGTGGGGTTTTTTCCTGACCTAAGGGAAGCATATAAATTCCCTAATTATCTGCAGTACCCATTATTAAAAGTCTTTGGGACAATTAGATGATTAACTTTTACAGCGACATTTACAACATTCACAGAGCTAACCGCCAAAAGTAATTCAATCAGTTTGCATATGTTTTAATTCTGAGAACAAAGGTTGCTTTCCTTTCATTTAGGCAAAAAATAAATGACTTTTTTTCTGCTAAGAACAGAACAGTACTGGGTAAATCTTCAAAGCACTAAACAGAGCTTTTTGTTTTGTTTTGTTTTTTTCTTTTATGAGAGTTGCATGGTTAAAATTTTTTTCTTTGATTTAAGTATGTATTTGTATCTTGTCCCTAATTTATCATGTCCTGTTCTCGTAACATTTTTGAGGCCACTTATTTAGGTGCCTACATATGGATATAATAATCTATATTTAGACACCAATTTTTTAAAATCTTGGCCCAAATACATTACATTTACTGCTTTTCCATTTTGTAATTCTTTCTTTCAGAGAAAGTAGTCAAGTTTGTTTGACAGGACAACTCTTGATAAAGTCATATTGCTGATTGCTCATGGGATGAGTTTTCCTGATCTTGTAGATGTTTAGAGATGCTACTAAGTCATTCTTTGGTTGGGATGACCTTTCTACTGACTCATAAAGATACTTCTGAAGAATGATATCTTTTGCCTTTGAATGCACTAAGTTGAAACAAATAGCAGGTAATTTCCAAGAAATTTCATAGAGATGGATCTCCATACGGGAATCCCCTATTTATAATGCTCTTTGAGATCCTTAGGTGACAAGTGCAATATAAGTGTAAAATATTATTCTTTGAAATTGAAGTCAGATCACAGGAAAATGGTAATCAGGATGACAAGACAATTGAAGAAGCTATTAGCAACCCAACCATGTAATCAAATCATAGTGCATTCTCAGCACAGTTTTTAATTTTTCAAAACAAGTTCTTTTTGGAACAAAATAAACTTCATCTTAAATGACCATGTGATACCAACCATATATAATTATTAAGAAGCTGCGGATTGAACAATGAAAGAGTTGACTGCTATACTGTGGACAGAAAGAAATGACTGGGTGTTAATGGTCATCTTATTGGATGTGGAGCTTGCCCAGGCAATTTGTGTCAGCTTCATCAGTGACATGCAGAGCCTCCAGACCACCATCACATCTGGTCAAAAGGGCAGTCATCAGTGATGTGTGACATTGTCTTTGGTCACAGCCGCATATGGAATTCTCTTGTTGGCCACAGGTGTGAAGGCTGTTTGCACATTGACCCTGGCCCATTCCAAATTGATTCAGAATGGCCTATGAGCGACATGGCGAATGAAAACCTGGTACACTAGTGGTTGGATCAGTTATAAGAGACTAGTTTCTGACATCAGCGGTAGATCATTCTTCCTGCCACATCAGTGTCACAGAGAAATCTGGGCATGGCAAACAGGCCCACAGTGGGTGCCTTGATGACAGCTGCGCTCTTGGGTAACTGAAGAGGTCTGTGTATAGTGATTGGCTTGGGTTTGCCCGGATCTTCGCAGCCATTCTGGCTGTAGCAGCCTCACAACAGAAATGTTGAGGAGTGATGTTGCTTACCATGGGGAGCCATGGTACTGGTGTAGGTTGAATTGTCCCAGTTATGATGTGCATAGTTAAATGTAGTTTGTGTCAGCCAGCTTGACATGAGATGAATGAAGCCAGACTTGTATACAGTATTGTGCTGTAAAGTAACAGAGCTAAACTGGATGATTAAAGAATCTGAGTGTTTGCTCCCCATGAAGTGCCAGCCAATTTGCTTAGAAGGTTGTTACATGACCTCACCTTAAGTGCGGTTTTCCTCAGTTACTTAAGATACGTGAGAGATCTAGCTAAGGTTACTGTGAGGTATATTGGGTGGGATTCATGTTTCGAGCAATGTCTATTAAGACATTGTGAAGATGGAGCACATTCAAAATTGTCTTGGTCACAATCAGTTGTAAATGCCATCAGTTATGGTATTTGGCTATCTTAATCAGGTCAGGGCTTTTTCAAGTTCTGGGAATGACCATGCTTGTCACCATGTTCATGAACTTGTGGGACTGGGTAAACAGAAGGTTGTTTGTGTACAAATTGAAAAGTGTTAGAATTTGATTTGTCATCTCGGCGCAGTTCAGCAACCATCAGACTTAAGCCGACCACCTGTCATGCCAAACCAAGCTGCCAGCTGTCTGCTGAATGCATCAAAGGCCTCGAATGAGATGCATGTCAGAAGACAAATGGCGTCAGTTCCAACAGAAATGTAGAGAAGAGAGATGAAACTGTTGCTGGAGAGGATGATGGGGTGAAGATTGCTTTTATAGGATGTGAGGCACAGATGAAAGCATGCTTGCTTTTTGAGGGAGAATCATGGTATAGCTGTATTTATATGTTTATAGTATATTTTAAGGCGTATACTGCATGTCAGTGGTTAATTATATTTTTTAAAGATCCAGTCTTCCCTGCTATTTTTAATGTGCTGGCTAATATTAGTTGATTAGGCTGATTAGTTGCTAACACACACTCTATCAGGAGTACGATTTCAGTTCAGTATTTCTTTAACAGCTACACTGCTTTTTAAAATCTGGGTTATTATAACAATACTCACAGCACTTTTAGCCTATTCAACTTAATTTCCTTGGTAATTGGTCATTTTAAGTTGTTCACTTGTGGGCCCCTGGTATTTAAGCAAGCTATATTTTTTCATCTTTGTGTTTTACACAGTGGTGGAAAAACATGGTAGTGAGGGTATAAGCAAAAATGTATAAATGTTTGAATTCTGACTCTTTAGAGAATGTAGCCTTATTATTAACACACTGGAGTAAACTTTAGTGCCAATGTCAAAAAAACACCAGTGAACAAAGCCTGAGTATCATAAATGATAAATAATTTGCTCTTTTATATAGCAGATCTGAAAGCATTTTAAATGCATTTAATATATTGAAGAAAGGAGGATTTTATATCTATATCATTTTACCCTTCACTGAAATAATCCCTTCTTTGGTGGCAAATGTAGTAGCTGTTCAACAATAGCTAGCAACATTAGGCAACAGCTTAGATCAAGCATGAAGAAGAGTACTCTATCCAGTTGAGACAACAGGGGTAATTTAAATAGAAAGAATTTAAATGCTGGAATTGGAATTTGGATCAGACATCAGGGTTTATATCTGACCACTTTTCATAAAAGAGTAATCTCATATCTAAGCTAATCAACGTTTTTAAAACAATCTCTATAATATGTGACATCTTGTATTACCAGAGATGCTGAGGATCCTTAGTTTTTACATTTCACTGGAATTATCACAGCACAGTATATCAGAATCACCAGCTGCATGGTGCCTCTTCACATCAGACCAGGGCCTTGGTTCAGTAATGACTCAGAAGTAAGAGTGCTGCCTAATGAATCACAAATACCACTTCCTAGAATACCCACAATAAGTGTTGCAGCTAAACCCTTCTTAGCTTTTGAATTCTTACAGAATCACAGTAAAAGGTGGTATGTTGGTAGGTGACAGGGAGAGATCATTTTTCCTCCATATTATGTGTGTGTTAAAGTTTTCTATTTACTATCTTACCATTTTAAAGCTGTTAAAAATTGTGCAATATTGAAAAATACAAAACATGCCTTTCCATTATAGACAGGCTGCAATATGACTTAATTATCTGCTTGTAGTCACCAGCAGAGTGAATGCTTAGGAGTCCCAGTGAGATGGAACTGATGGTTATGGAGGACTTGCATTTGTGAACTTGAAAAAATGGATTGCAAATTTTAGTAATATGCTTAAATGGTATTAAACATGCACTATTAACATTGTCAATTTTAAAATAACGTTTTCAATTCATCATTATATTTAATTGAATGCACAGGGGAAAGTTCTTTGCAACAGATAAACTTAATACAGTGGTGACATTTTAGCTGCTGTATTGTTCCAATGAACGGCTGTGATTTTTCATTTTCACATAGGAAATGTACTTTGTCCGCTCTGGGTCGATATATTTTGGCTTCAAAGTAGTTGGAATAGGGGTGATAAAAATCAAACCATAATTATATTGTGCCCTATCTAGGCTCAGAAGATTAATAAGTGGAATATTGCTGAAGCATAGGAAGAAGATCCAGCTGAGAGGCCATGAATGCAGACTCTCAGCTGCCATCTGCTGCACTCCTCAGGAGTGCAGAGCACCCGAGCATAATTCATTGTTGAAGGACAAATAAAGATATTGTCTTATAATAGGGTGGAGGTGGTCAGAGCTACCTTCATGTAAGTCATGAAATTTTTCCTCACAGTTTATCAGCTGTACTACTGGCTACAATTCCCTACATTCTATTGGAACTTTTCTTTACATTTTATGAATCTCTGAAGATAAATACATTAAAGATTGTGAGATGCTCAGATATTATGGTAATGGAGGCCAAATAAGTAACATAGATAAATAACGTATAAATATGCTAACAGTAGCTGGCTTCAGCAGAGTAGGTAGACAGAGCTGTGTAAGTAGTACAAGAAACAATCTTTTGAATAAAGGTTATAGTGGAACTGGAAAAGGTTCAGAGAAGGGCAATAAAGGTGATTAAGCAACCTCCATATGAGAAGAGACTAAAAAGATTAGTGCTGATTAGCTTAGAAAAAGATGATCAAGAAGGGGATATGATCGAGGTCTATAAAATGACGAATGTATGCAACAATTGGAGACATAAGTGTTATTTACCTTTTTCTCACAAAACAAAAACTAGGGATGACTCAATGAAATTAATAGGCAGCAGGTTTAATAGAATCAGAGGAAGTACTTTTTCACACAATGCAAAATGAACTTGTGGAACTCATTGCCATGGGATGTTGTGATGGCCAAAATTAATAACTGGGTTAAAAAAAAGAACTAGCAAGTTCATGGAGGATAGGTCCATCAATGGCTATTAGCCAAGATCATCAGGGAGACCCTAAGCCTCTGACTGCTAGAAGCCAGGAGGGGAAGATGAAGGTGGAGGAACATTGCCCTGTTCTTTACACTTCCCATAAATCTCTGGTAATGGCCACTGTCAGAGACAGGATACAGGACGAAATGGTCTGTGTGGCTGTTCTTACATTCTCCCCACTGTGGCATGGTTTGGAGCACTACTTGATTTTTTTCCCCCTTTCTCCTCTTCTTGGACAGACTTTGAAGATTTAACTGATTAGGAATACATACTAATAAAATAGCCATATAAGATATTTCCCAGCAATCCTACAAAGTAATATTACTAATAAAATGGGTTGAAATTCGCTCCGGTGAGGAGGGTCCTCTTGAGTTTCCTCACTCCACTTAGGCCCTGTGGTGAAGCTGGGCTGGAGGGTGGTGCAGAGGGACTACTGCATGGATGAGTCTCCACAAACCACTTTGTGCAGTGGGGGGAGAGGGGTCTCCACTCTGGCCGCAAACAGACCAGCATGTAAAGTTGAAGGTTGGGGTGGGCCTGGGTTGAGGCTATCATATCCATGATGACATGTATTTGATGGCCCAAAACACCATGTAAGGGGTGCAGAGTGGCTGCAGCCACTATCCCAGATGTGATGTGTCTGTGTTGCAGTTTTGTGGCTTTTCCATAAATTACCATTCTTAAAACCTCTTTGGAAATCCCTGTTCTGAAGCCAATATGACAAACTTTGTGCCAAATTCACTGGTTTCTGCTCTAAAATAGAAAAATACAAAAGGGAAATAGTATTGATTTATCAGCAGCATTGAAAAAATATTTGCAAAATGTGATTTCTCTATGAGAAATCTAATGTTAAAAAAATCTCCCCATACCTCCATAGGGAGTATGGGTAAGCTGAGTATAAGAACTGCTTATAAGAAACACCAGAGATATAAACTATTAACATTAAACTATAGCTTAAAACAGAGAGAAAATTGACCATGGTGCTATTATGATCCAGTCATCACTTGTTGTTTTTCATGATTAAATTGGTCTAATGGCTATAATTGGTTCTGCATCATCTGCCAAGAAAATGGTAGAGTTATTAAAAAACTGTAAATGCCTTGTCATTCTGTCCTACAGTTTAGTGCATTTAACCATTTTTAGAGCTAATTGAAACCATTTTACTAGGAGTTCACAATCTTCAATTTAAAAAAGCATTTGGTAGTTAGCAGCAGCTAGTGATTTATACAATACATAGTATTTCAGTAGAGCATTCCTGTAGAAACACGTGCAACTCTGTGGAATTTACAGAGGAAAGGTGTTGTAGAAGTCCAAAATAGCATGATTTCTAGTGTAATTAGTTCATTAGCTGTATCAGTGAGATACTGAGCATTTAAACCCTACTTGAAGTTGTAAATCATAGAATAGTAGAATTGTAGGACTGGAAGGGAACTCGAGAGGTCTTCTAGTCCAGTCCCTTGCACTCAGTGCAGGACCAAACATAATCTAGACTACCCCTGACAGGTGTCTGTTCAACCTGCTCTTAAAAATCTCCAATGAAAGAGCTTTCACCACTTTCCTAAGCAATTTATTCCACTGCTTAAATATCCAGACAACAAGTTTTTCCTAATATCCAACCTAAACCGCCCTTGCCTCTTAAGCCCATTTCCTTTTGTCCTATCCTCTCTGGTTAATGAGAACAATTTTTCTTCCTCTTCCTTGTAACAACCTTTGATGTTTTTGAAAATTATGTCCCTCACTGACTCTTCTCTTCTCTAGACTAAACAAACCCAAATTTTTAAATTTTCCCTCATAGGTCATGTTTTTTAGACCTTTAATAATTTTTGTAGCTCTTCTCTGGACTTTCTCCAATTTGTCCATATCTTTCCTGAAATGTGGCACCCAGAACTGGACACAATACTCTAGTTAAGGCCTTATCAGCATGGAATAGAGTGAAAGAATTACTTCTCATGTCTTCCTTATACCGCTCCTTCTAGTACATTCCAGAATGATGTTTGCTTTTTTTTGTAACCGTGTTACAACATTGACTCACATTTAGGTTGTGATCCACTATGACCTACAGGTCCCTTTCCACAGTACTACTTCCTAGGCAGTTATTTCCCATTTTGTATGTGTGCAACTGATTGTTCCTTCCTAAATGGAGAACTTTGCATTTGTACTTATTGAATTTCATTCTATTTACTTCAGACCATTTCTCCAATTTGTCTGGATCATTTTGAATTTTAATCCTATCCTCCAAAGCACTTGCAACCTCTCCCAGCTTTACATTATTCATGTACATTATAACTGTACTTTCTATGCCATTATCTAAATCACTGACGAAGATATTGAACAGAACCAGACCCAGAAGTGATCCTTTCAGGACCCCACTCAGTATACCCCTCCAGCTTGACTTGGACCACTGATATACTACTCTCTGAGAATGGTTTTCCAACCAGTTATGCACCCATATTATAGTAGCTCCATCTAGTTGTATTTCCCTAGTTTGTTTATGAGAAGATCATGTGAGATGGTATCAAAAGCCTTACCAAGTCAATTTATACGCATGTACCACTTCCCCCCATTCACAAAGCTTATTACCCTGTCAAAGAAAGTGATTCGGTGGTCTGACACTATTCATTCTTGACAAATCCATGCTGACTGCTATTTATCACATTATTATCGTCTAGTTGTTTGCAAATTGATTGCTTAATTATTTGCTCCATTATCTTTCCAAGTACTGATGTTAAACTGACAGGTCTGTAATTCCCCAAGTTGTCCTTATTCCCCTTTTTATAGATGGGCATTACATTTGCCCTTTTCCAGTCCTCTGGAATCTCTTCTGTCTTCCATGACTTTTCAAAGATAATCGTTAATGGTTCAGATATCTCTTCCGTCAGCTCCTTGAGTATTCTAGAATGTATTTCATCAGGCCCTGGTGACTTGAAGACAGCTAATTTGTCTTGTCTAAGTAATTTTAACTTGTTCTTTCCCTATTTTAGCTTCTGATTCTACCTAATTTTTACTAGCATTCACTATGTTAGATGTCCAATTGCTACTAAACTTTTGCTTGAAAACGGAAACAAAAAAGTCATTTAGCACTTCTGCCATTTCCACATTTTCTGTTGTTTTTTTGCCCTCCTCATTGAGTAACACGCTTACCCTGTGCTTGGTCTGTCCCTTGCATCTAATGTATTTGTAGAATGTTTTCTTGATACCCAATAAGTCTCTCGCTAGTTTATCTTGTTTTGTGCCTTGGCCTTTCTAATTTTGTCCTTACATACTTGTGTTATTTGTTTATATTAATCCTTTGTAGTTTGACTTATTTCCACTTTTTGTAGGCCTCTTTTTTGAGTTTCAGATCATTCAAGAAATCCTGGTTAAGTCTTTATTTGTAAAGGTTCTAATTATTCAAAATTCTAGCTATACATATGCTACCTGCAAAGTTTACCAGATGCCTCTCTAGTACTTATGCTTAATTTAAAATTTTTTTTAAATTCCCATGAATTTATCAGTGTTTACTACAAAAAAAATGGGTGAAAATCAATGCAAAGTATTAACTTCATAGTTCTCTGGCTAAACAGCAGAGTTAATGTTGGGGGGAGAACAGAAAAAAGCAACAAATAAAGAAAAGTAAGATTATTGAAAGTAAAAGCATTTTAATGTTATGGTTTATTTCAATAACTATATTTAACAGTACATTTCTGGAAAAATGCAAAATGCACCATACTTGAGGTACATTGATGATGTTTTCATCGTCTCACAGATTTCCACCACAACGTCAACAACCCCACCAATCCCACAAACTCTATCTTGAACACTTTTACACCAGCATCAACTTCTTGGGCACTGTGATCAGTTTCAACCTTGGAACCCTATAAATGACTATTTGCAAAATAACCATGGATTACCACACATACCTTCACAGATCCAGTAACCACTCCAGACACACCAAGAAATCTGCTGGCTACATCCAGAGACTCAGATACCACAGAATTTCCTCCAAAGAGACAGTCTGGGATATATATCTTGACACACTTAAAACTGCCTTTGCTAAACAAGGACACTCCACCAAAGAAGTAGATCACACCATGGAAAGGGGCCACCCAAATACCCAGGAAGAACGTGCTTCAATTAAAAAAACAAACAAACAAAAAAACCCCATGGACTTCACACTCCTAGTTGTCACTAACCACCCCACATTAGAACCCATAGTTGAGGGGGACTACATCCTAAAATGAATGAATCCTGAACCCCACTCGTTTGGCCTTCACACAATCCCCCACCTCACAAAGCTCATAATCAGAAGTAAGGTCCCCATAGACCAAGACGCACTAACTCAAAATGGCACTCAACCCTGCCAGAACAGCAGATGAAAAACTTGCAGACATGGCTCCATTGCTACGGTGATCATTATCCCCCACAGCACACCTTTCAAGATCCATGTGTCCTACACATGTTTATCATAACATATGGTATACCTTACCCAGTGCATCAAAAACCCCAACAACTATGTGGGTGAAACCAGACAATCACTACACTCTCAAATTAACTCTCACAGAAAAATGATAAAAAACAAAAACTCCCTATCACTTGTGGGTGAACACTTTTCACAAAGGCATCGCTCCATATCTGAAAGGAATACTTTCTGAAAGGAAATCTTCACAACACTTTCAAAAGATAGGTCTGGGAACTTAAATTCATAACTCTGCTAGACACTAAAAACCATGGACTTAACAGAGACACTGGTTTATGGCTTATTACAACAATTTGAAACAGACCCTACTGCCTGCTACCCCTTAGTTGACCACTTCATTTTAGTATGTGTGAAACCCTTATGCTTAATCCTATGTCCCACCTTGTATTTACCTCAGACACTCTGATTATTTTCTTCAGATATGAGGAAGAGCTCTCTGAAGTTCGAAAGCTTGTCCCTTCCACCAACAGAAGTTGGTCCAATAAAAGATGTTACCTCACCTACCTTGCCTCTTATTAATAGTATATTACTTATGCACACACGAGGATGTGTATGTATTTTCCACTACATTGCCTTGCTTTAACAGACTGCCTCATATTTACATTGACTAATTTATTATTAAGATAAACACATACGTAATGTAATGTTTTGGATTTTCTTTAAATAATCAATTATTTAATGTACATGAGTGGTCCAAAATTCGGATGAAGATCAGTGAAAAACAAATAACAGCTTCTATAAAACCTGGGTAACTTTCAGTAAAAATTGGTAAAACTGAAAACAAACAACTGTAAGTACTTACAATGTTTGACAATAAAAACATAGGAGCCTAGAAATTGTTGTAATGGAACCAAATCACTGGTTCATGTAGTCCATGTCCCTAACAGTGACCAGTACTAGATCATTGTTTAAATATATTTAACAGGAACAGTCTTAGCATGAAAATTTGGAGCATCCCACTGCTAAACTTTTGTGATGTTGAGTATAGCCCATTATGAAAATCTTCTGTGTTTTATCTAATTCCCCTAGGACTTGATCCTGTTCCCACTGAAATTAACAGCAAAATGCCAGTAACTTAAAAAAGAGAAGCATAACTTGGTTTCTATAGCAGGATGTCCCTTCCCTTGAATGGTAGTTGGCCTGTCACATAATCGACAGCCACAGTCTTCAATAGCTTTTATGGCTCAAAATGTTGTAGATCTTTATTGCTGTATCGCCATGCCTTTATTGTAAAGAATTCTTATGAAAGCTTTATGTCTTTATTATTTTTGTTACAGCTTAGTGTGACAATAATAAAAAAACAAACGCTCTCCAACACTGACTGTCCATATCAGGTACTATTTTTATTATGAGACCTCATTCTGAGTTGAGTAGAATTGGGCTAACAACTGTTTTTCCTGTTTAACCATTCTGAAAATTTATTTTAAAAATGGTTTCAGTGCAACCAAAACTGAAACTTTAAAAAATGTACAGCAAATTGAAATGCATAGAATACTTGAATCGCCATTGAGTGAGAGAGAAAGAATGACTATATAGATAAGTGTTCTGCTGCAGAACACCTAGGTGGTTAGGAGAGAGGAGAGCTGGGTTCAGATCCGTGTTCTAGAGCTGAGATTTGAACCTCTGCTCTAGCCACTGGGCTATAGAGTATAAGAGGTGTACTATTATTTCCTGTTCTTTTGTGACGCTATCCCCCAAATGTGTTGTCCTAAAGTATTTGGTGACTTTGACGTGAATTCACAAATATTTTTGAGTTGACCAAATAAACTGTCCAAAAAATTTAGCCCTGCTCTAGTGTTGAATGCTTTCTGTACATTCCCTTGACTTCATTGGGAAATGGGAATGCTGAACTCCTTGAAAAAGCTCAGCGCCTTGCAAGATAAGTCCCTCACTGTATTAGTTTTTGGATGTCAATAATGTTAGTCTCATAACAATCTTATGATGCTTTTATAACTACAGGCAATTTCCTCTGTGATATTATTAACAATAATAAATACAAGTTATTGTACTGTACATTAATAAAGAAATGACGTATTATTGAGAAATCTGTGGGGGACTATATAAAATGTTCCTGTTGTGTTTAGGAATGAACAGAGGACCTGATCCTGTAGACCTCACTCAGGGTAAACTCCTATTTGATTTCAATAGGAGTTTGCCTAAGTAAAGACTCCACAGTTGGATTTTGAGTTTGTAATCAAACTTTTAAAACCTTTTAAAAAAAGATGAACTGATAGTAGCTATATCTGTAGCTAAAGCAAAAATGCTTAGCAGAGCCAGATGAAATTATTTATTCATGGAACTAAAAAGATGTGGATTCAATACACTCTTCAACCTGTTAATCAAACAGTTATCTGCACTTGAACTGCTATATTAATTTTGAAGACACCCATCACTATAATGTCAAAACACTTTGACATACATTTAGAAGTTCAACAGTTTTCTTCACAAGAAGGATCCGCTTCTCCCGCTTAGCTTTAAGCCCCTTATTTTTGAGTAGTTGAATCTAGGTGATTTACTTAGTAGACAGTTTGCTCTTAACTGTTAGTTAAGAGAATGCCTGCAGCAGGAAGAGGTGAGTTTTTCAACTCAAGGTTGCCAGAGCTAACAGTCTCGTATCATACATTTTTAATTAGAAACCCTCCATTGAGGGTTTAATTAGAAACCCTCCAAAGAGGGGTTCTGCTTAAAAATCAATGGCAAAAATGGCAGTAATGGAATAATTTCTACCATCTTCCTCAAAAACATGGAAACACAGTGCTGTTATTATATCTACTCCTATTTTACCTTAAGTACTTAACTCTTGCCATAAAAAATAAGACCAAAACAGATAATAAACAAGGTACAAATACTGTAAGCGGTAAACAATAAACCACCAACCTGACAGAAATATTTGTCTGCTGACCACATCAGGATACAAAATTAACTACTTAAAAACCCAAGCTGCTTCCTATGTAATGTGGCTGTTGCAAATCTTATTATCCCTTGTCTCATCTACATTTGTAAAGCCCCATGTCAATAGAATTCCCAAAGCCAAACTTCACTATAACAAATAACTTCAATAATATTTTATAGGACTTCAAGAACACAACAAAACACCTATCAAAAATGCGCCCACAACGTGGAGAGGATTAAATTTGCCAGATAATGTAAAAACATATCCTATTTCATTCATGTTACAACAATCACTACAAGGGCTTCCCTCAGAAACATTAAAAAAACCAGGGAGTGAACTATTTTGAAAATGAAAGTATCTAGAAGCAAATCCTCCCTTCTTGTGCAAAAGCCCAAGAAAATATTATGAATAATTACTGACCAGATTCTCCAGTGGAGTGTGACTGTTCTCAACATACTGCCAGCGTATACTGGCCCTAAATGCAGTGCCACTAGTCCAGGGGGATCATTTTAGTACGTTGCTTCTCAACTTTTTCTGTACCATGATCCCCTATTGGAACAGAAAAGAGTTTCAGGCCCTCCCTATATCTAGCTATAAAGCAGCTGAGATTATTTGCAGTTCCCTGAAACTTGTTGCAATGTTCATGTTCATGCCTTGTGCAAGGTTGAGGTTTCCCTGGCATAGAACTGGTGTGGAGGCTCTGAAACCACTCCATGCCCTGGTGCCAGTATACAAGAAAAAAGGGATAAGTGGGCTCCCTCCTTGCCACGTTGATTCCTGGCTGCATTTTTGGTCACTGAGGGCCATTTGCCACAGGAGCTATCAGGCTGCTTAACAAGGTGCAGGAGGACCAGCTCTGCAAAGAGTAGCAACAGGATCAGAAGAATCCAAAGGGGGGGAGGGTCTTTTAGCTAACTTTCTTATGTATGCCTGATGCCAACTCTGTGCAGATCAGTTAGAGTCCAGGATTGGGCCCTATGTGTATATTACCTCCTTTCATATTTGTAAGTACAGTTCTATCCTTAATACTTATGAACAATCCAGAGTGTCTTTATGCTTACCTTAACAATTACTTCACATTGTTTATATATGCTACATATCCTGCAATACTTCCAGAACAAAAATGCATTAAAGACTTTGTTAGCCTTTGCTTTAGAATATGTTTGATAGATAATTCAGTACTATGTCAGCATCATAACAAAGAAACTGGACATGGGTGGAGGGGGAGGCTATAGTTTACTCTTGTTACAGTCATTAGATGTAGCCAAGGTGCCTTTCAGCAAGAATGGATGACAGATAGATAACATTCTCACTATCAGATCCACTGTCATAGAGTGCACTCATCAGGGGACAACAGGAGACAGAGTACACTGGGATGCAGGTGTGCCTTTTCCAGAGCAATAGTAAGATGAATGTGCCAATTGTCACCGCTCCCCTGCTTTTCCTTAGCCATTAGTGTGACAGTGCTGTAATTGATGATATGACATGGGACCTGTTTTGAAATTTTTCTCCTCTTTTGAAGTTGCCCTTTAAACAGTATATGGTTATCTAATATGTCAATGCCTCTGTCTTCCTAGCTCAATCCTTGCTATCCTGGTAATGACAGTAAATCACACATGCTTGTAACATAAATGAGATAATATTTAGGTTTCATAGCAGTGTTAACAGCAATACTTGGCAGTAGTCTGTTACATAATAATAGTTAAGATCAGGAAGATATTTATCAGGGTAAGAAGAAATGTGAATATAATTTAACGCATCAATCTACTGGAGCAACATATTTTGCATTCTAAAGCTCTTTATTTTACTTAAACATTTCCCCCTGGATGCACTATCCAAATTGAAAAAGAAAGAGTTCACCAGTTCTGCTTCAAACTGTACTACATAACATAGATCATCAGTATGCATTAAACAAATTAAATGTGCTGGAATCCAGAGCAATCCATAACAGAATGTGCAGATTATGAAAAACCCATTTTGCTTCCATTCTAATAATTGCCTGAAAAATATTGAGTCCTTCAGAAACTGTTGGGAAATATTTCCGAACTTTAAGTATGTTTTTGGTTTTTAGACTTATCAGCTCATCAATACAGAACATCTAGGAATTTATTGAGAGACTCACTGTAACTCATTAAAGCAATGCCTACCAAACTTATTCATACTTTAGTACACAGCTTTGTTCCTCCATAATGTATAATTCCACATTGAGAGGTGGCTTCTAAAAACCTTGAGGTATCAGTAGGTAGGCAGCTGCAAATATTTACTGAATCAATCACATTTTGATTTGGAAGTAATATTTGTTTATTACATTTAAAAAACGTAATTGATTTGTCACTTTCTAATTTTCAAGCATGCAGCAAAAATAATTTTTTTTTGAAGTCATTAGCCTATATTTGAACTATACCTTCTGTGGAGAAAGCTTGCTGTTTTTTACCCAATGTGAAATGTTAGGCATGTTTACAAGAGCAGTTGCACCAGTTTCTAAGTCAGTTGTATTAAATCGGTGTAACCCCCATGTGTGGGACACTTCAATTGATTTAAGATTGACTAATATCTATTTAACTTAATTCTTTTTGGTACCAATTTAAGGTACCGGAAACTGATTGAAGTGTGCCCGCACATGGGGATTACCCCAATTTAGTTAAATCAATTTAGATTTGGTTAAATTGGTGTAATTTCTATTTGTAGACCAGTCCTTGGAGCCATGTAGAGCAGGCCCCTATCCTGTGTTGGCTTGTGGAACCCAGTGGGTCAACTCGCATGATAAAATTACTTATGGGCTTTTCTATTGTAGGACTGGGGCCTTAGTCAGTTCTCACTCTTTCAGTTTTTTGCACAGAAATACTGGAGAGGAAAATATTGTGTAGAAACAGAAAATGATAATTATAAAACTGCAGTAATTAGTGAAAGGAAACAGAACGGAGTGTATCACTTGGAAGTACTTTTAACTCTTTTTTAAAAATTGGCTAGATTCCAAATTGATTATATTTCTTTAAAATGTTGAGGTAATGTCATGAGTTTAGAACCCGTTGATTCTACAGTCAATCAAATAGAAGCTTCTATCCAAGCCACTCATCATTATATACGCTGTAAAACATGATGTTTGATGAAAAATTTCAAAGGAACACTGAGTTCATAATTGAGCATGAAGGAGTTTAATAAAATTCTTAATAATGCCAAAGATGCTTTCTTTTATAACGAGTCATCAGTGGCACTAGTATTATTTCAGTTTCATCCATCCATCACATAGCTATGATTTATGATGACAGTCATTTTTATGGCGCTTGTTAGTTAGTCAGAATTGTTTGTCTTGGCAAACGGTTAGTGTCAAACTAGTATAATTTTATTGATGCAATTATTTCCTTTATTATATATATGCCAGCACTGTCATAGCTATTTATATTAACATTCTGGTTTAAACCCCATATTTCAAGGATTTATAAATTAGCAGTAAAAAGGTGCTCCAGGTTGTATCTTGGCGTATAATGTGGGCCAAATGTGTTTTGGGGCGATGTTTCAAAAACGTAGTTTGGTTTCCTTTTTTTAATTTAATTTAATTTAATTTTTTAAAAGACATTGGAGCGTTTGAAAGGGTGGCAGATATTTATCAGTGTAAAGTACTCTTGTGTGTGTAATTGAAAAATGGCTTTCTGTTTTGAAAGGAAGGGACATCATTTTGGACTTTTATCCTTACCCTGAATCTTCAGGATTTGGTTTTAATTAAGTATTGGAGTAGTTGACAGTAGGCTCTGCACTTTATCAAAGATCATCTAATATTCTGCTGTTCTTCAAAATGTCTGACTCTTAGGTGTTTGGGGCTATATTATGCCCTCAGATGCATATGCTTCTTCCCAGTTAAACTAACTTGTGCTGTGTGCGTAACACTGGCTCTTGCAATGGTAATATTCCAAATAGGTGACTCAGTAGCCAGGAAATATTGCAGTATCGAACTTTTCAGTGACACAAAACTCATTTGAAACACAGGCATTTTCCGGCCTTATTGTAGAGTTTTGCCACTCTTGGTTACCCAGTTTCTTTTTAAAGTATGGACCAACTGTAAAAAGTGACTGACAAACAGCATTGTAAGGGTTTATTCAATTCCAGATTGAATGTGCTAAGTTTACAAGTAAAATGAGTTTTTTTTTCCTGCTTACCAGCCCTGTAAATTCAGGCTGATCTCTGAGCGTCTAGCTGAGTTCCTGCCATCTCCAGTAATAAAGGTTCTGCAGTCCAAGTTACTACCTAAGCTACAGGCTAGATCATGCTTTCTTCCGACCTCTGTTGTACGTGGGCCTGGTAAAATCTAGCATTCAGGTAGGAGAATTCTGTTTTTGTGAAAAACCTTCATTTTAAACCTGACACTGTAACCTTTACTGCATCCTTTTTGTGGAAGAGTCTCAGAGCAATAGGTGATATTAGGTATGGTGCAATATGCACAATATGCTAAGAAATATGGACAATTTAAGGATCGTGTGGGTCTTAACATTGCTTTTAATATGGTTCAATCCTTAAAATGCTTTATATCAAGCATCATAGTAATTATTAGAGTAGTCCTTTGGAAAGATTTGCAGGGTCAGGCCATAGTTTATATCACAACCGAACAGTACTCCCAAGTCTATTTCTTGCTTGTAATATGTTCAAGAACAAATATGAAAAGATTGTTGTACTACTCTGGGAGAACTGGGTAGAAATACAGGTTATATACTTGCCAGGTACAAAGTGGCGTGCATGGAACTGAAGGAGTTCCCCTCGACAGGACATTCTTTATGTGATATAGATCAGCTATGGTGGCTCCTATGCCATCTTGCCTTCCTGAGATTAATTCATAGGGCATGACTGGGAGAACGCTAGTGTAACTGGTGCATCCCAGTGCCTGGGTGACCCATAGCTGTCTAATGTGCCTAGGGAACCATAGGCAGCCATGAATTAGGACAGCCATCAGGCCACTTTAAAGTATGTCAGAGATCAGCATAGCACAGAGTGGCCCCATGATTAGGGGTGTGCAAAGGTAGCTTAAATCTGCCTCTGTACATGTATGTGCTCAAACTCTTCTGCTTTGCTGACTGCTCCTCTCCCACAGCTGAGACTTGAGCTCAGGAAGTTGACATTGTATCTGCAGCAATTTTAATATGCACAGGAGTTTGGTTAAATGAGTGCTTTGACTACAAACACAATAGTAACGTCAGAGAGAGAAGACATGCAACATTTGTTTTCTATTCTGTTATCTACTCTGCCTGCTGTTTGGAACGTGTAAAAATGATTCTGACAAGCTTGATATGTCTCAGAAATCAGCAGGCCCACTAGTGGGAAGATTATCATCATCCAGATATAATAAAAAGTTTCTTTAAAAGTGTCTCTAATGATGTGCATATTTTCTGGCACTGAGGGGGATTTCTAGTTATTTTAGTAGCACCCAATAGCACCATTTTAGTGAAAAGCCTCTTAGCATTTTTGTTAGAAATTCATTTTTAGGACTTTATAATTCAGCTGAAAAAATTTGCTTTAAGCCAAAGTGTGGCATAAACAATCTCTCCAGAGACAAGTTATTATTTTCTTATACAGTTTTGGACTGAGTATAACAAAGTGTGGGAGATATTAGTCAGTAATACATAGCTGGTGATTCCCCCACGTTAACTGTTAAGACTCTCATCCTGCAAACTAGCTAGCTTCTATCCTCAGTGGTCCTATTGATTCAGTGGGTCTAGTAGGGATAGTAAAGTTAAACAAAAGTGTGTTTAGCAGGATCAGGAGCTAATGCTTCAGGTACACTATTTTGTAAGCAGCAAAGGTATGCAAAAAGATCAGACTCTGTAGTCTCTTTGACTGCTCTCTTCCAAGTCAAAAACACAGTTATGCAGTTACAAACTCCCTTAGCAATACTGATCTATGATGTATTTTTAATATAGGATGATCAGTATTCATAAACAATAGCCATACTTTGGTTTTGAAGTAGTGATTGGTTGCTTTGTTCTGTGCTAATATGTTTAGTCTCAAGTCACCCAAAATAATGGAGTAGCTGATATGGGACTTCATAAATAAAGCATTAAAAGAGGATAATATAATGAATGCCAATCCACATGGATTTATAGAAAATGGATCCTGTCAAACTAACTTGAGATCTTTTTATTATGAGATTACCAATTTGGATGATAAAGATAATAGGGTTAATGTAATATATTTAGACTTCTGTCAGGCATTTCACTTGGTACCACATGACATTTTGGTTAAAAAACTAGAAAGTTACCAAATTAGCATGGCACACACTATTATATGGATTAAAAGCAGGTAATTCATAAGTCTCAATGTAATTGTAAAAGGGGAGTCGTAATCGACAGGTGGGTTTCCAATGGGTCATGCAGGAATTGGTTCTTGGCCCTACCCTATTTATCGTTTTAATCAATGACCTGGAAGAAAACAAAATAATCACTGATGAATTTGCAGATGATGCAAAAATTGGGGCAGTGATAAATAATGAAGAGGACAACTCACTGACTCAGAGTGATCTGGATTGCTTGGTAAACTGGGCACAAAGTAAACAATATGCATTTTAATCTGGCTAAATGTCAATTTATACATCTGTAACAAAGAATGTAGGCCATACTTACAGGATGGGAGACTCTATCCTAGGAACTAGTGACTTTCTGAAAAAGATTGGGTGGACATGGTGGATAATCGATTAAACATGAGTTCCTATGGCCAGAACAGTTAATGAGATACTGAGATACATAAATGTGAATCTTAAGTAGGAATAGAGCGGTTATTTTACCTTTATCTGTGGCAGTGGTGCTACCGCTGTTGAACTACTGTGTCCCGTTCTGATGTCCAAAATTCAAGAAGGATGTTGATAAATTGGAGAGACTTCAGAGAAGGGCTACAAGAATAATTAAAGGATTAGAAAATATGCTTTATAATAAGAGATTCCAAGCACTCAATCTATTTGATTTAACTTGAGAAGGTTAATAGGTTACTTGCTTACAGTCTCTAAATATCTACAGGTGATTATTTAATAAGGGGGTCTTCAATCTAGCAAAGAAAGGTATAATGTGATCCAGTGGCTGGAACTTGAAGCTAGACAAATTCAGACTGGAAATAGGGTGTAAATTTTTAATGGCTAGAGTAATTAACCATTAAAACAATTTACTAAAGGTCACAGTGGATTCTCCATCACTGACAATTTTTAAACCAAGATTGGATACTTTTCTAAAAATTATGCTCTGAATTATTTTCGGGAAGTTCTCTGGCATGTGTTATACAGGAGGTCAGACTGGATGATCACAATGGTCCTTTCTAGCCTTGGAATCTATGAATGAATAAAATACATTTAATTTTTTTGCTTAATGAAATTTTTGGATTATATGCAATTTACTAAGAATTAGAAACATGTTTCACTTTTGAAGTATGTTAACTGCAGACATATGATTATATTTGTCTAAAATCATGCTCATGCTCTAGATGTGTTTTAATATTAAAATCCACCAAAATTGATACTAGTTTTTATTAAAAATTTATACTCAGTGAAGTAAAACTCTATACATGTATTCTGTTGGCTTTAAGGGCCCAGTTTGCTTTAGATATACAGAATCATTACACATCTTTTTATAGCATTTACATGTAAAGTGTACAAAACAGCTGAAATTAAAATGAATAACATTCTTTTGTTTAGATTGTAAACAAATGAGAAATTATATTTTTATGTGTTACCAGCTCAGTGAAAACACTATTTCCTGGAACGCATATTTAATAAAAGGACAGTGGCAGCAAAAATAATGTTCAGATGTGCAAACAAAAATTTGTGACCTAATATTCATAAAAATAGAGCATTTAATAAATCAGAGATACATACATTATAGATATATTTCCCTGTTTTTGTCCAACTTGCATTCTGGACAATTACAAGAGGATTTTAAAACTGTTTGTTTGTTTATTTAGTGGACAGACACAACAATGGATAGCCCAAAGGCAGAGAGCTATTTCTTGATATTCCAAAAAAGGCTTGTGCTCATGAGTGAAAACTTGTCAACAGAAAAATTAAAAAATAAAATTTTAAAAGTTGGTTGCATTCTCATACTTTTTATTTTTCTAGGTAAGCACATAAAACAGCCCTCTTTTTGCTGAGTTAGAATTCAATATTTGATTATTGGCAAGTTGATTTCAAAATTGCCATTTATTTGTTAAAGGAGATTCTCTGGATACTTTTTAGCAATAGCAAGTTTAATAAGTACAGCAATAAATACTTAATGCCAGGATGTGCTTTCATTTAAATAAATTTGCATGTCATACTCCAGTTGCTTACACTGGATCAAATAATATCCTCTTTAACAACAGTGTGCAGAAGGGAAAAGTTACAATATTTCTGAATTTTTGAATCAGCAGAAATTCAATTTGCATTATCCTTGATGGGGTGGGAGAAGATTATATGGTCCAGCTCAGCTCCTATCAAGTCAATGTTAAGATTCCCGTTGACGTCAGTAGAACTTGGGTTAGGCCCAAAGAGAAGGAGCAGACACATGGCCTTGTAATTGTGTAGACACTGTAGAGAAATAAGGATCGCTGGTTCAAATGCCCTGAATCTTATGCGAATCCGCATGCATTGTCTGCTCTTCTGCTCTTATTCCAGTCCAGTAAGCCTTTGTCCATAATATCCTGGACAATATGTACATTTGTATTTTTTGCAGTAATATTATATTAGAAACAGAATCAATATTTAGTCATTAGAAAGCAATGACAACAACAAAAGACCCACTACATAGTAAGGATGGTGTTTTGTTATGCTTTAGCATTGCTTTTCCATCATTGATAAAGACAGCTACGTAAAGAGGATTTTTAGTAAATATGTTTAAATGTGCGTTTACTGTATTAAGTTAGATTTATTTTATACATAACATAAATGGCTCACAACTTTAGTATTTAAGTACTGCTTCCATGACAGCCTTTTGAATATTATCCATTAAAACCTTTTAACTACAGGGGGGGGCGGGCCATGTTGCCATTACTTTATCATGCTGAAAATATTTTTAAAGGAACGCAGGTGTGGTTTGAAACAAAAATAATAAACAAGAAAAAATGTAGGCAATCCAAGGAGTCTGACTCATTAAAGTATTCATAATGTTTTTAAATGGTCAAACAAACTTGTCTCCGAATTTAGAAATAGGACAACAGCCCTATGATTTCTCCACAGGAAAAACAAAAAATAGAACATCTAGTATTTTCCCCCCTCTTCCAAATATTGAATCATACAGATAAAGCTAAAGCAGCTTTTGTGGTGGTCTCTTTATTATCACAACCCTAAAAAATGCAAATACATTTTTGAAGGTGATTGAAATGCACAGCATGGTGTTATGTTCTCAGCAAGTTTGAAATGCTGACATCACTGGTTAAGTCATAGTTATTCCTGTATGTCTCCTGTTACGTTATATTTGCAAATGAAAATTTTATTTTTCTAATATTTGAAATAATACATTTAAGAATAGACTCTTGCTGTTCTTTACATGGAATTGCTGTGTGGAATAAAGAACTGTGTCTTGTTTGACCCCTCCCAAAATGCCAGGGAGCACAGAGGCAGCTTGTTTATCGCAGAATCAGAATATTAGGGTTGAAAGGGACCTCAGGAGGTCATCTAGTCCAACCCCCTGCTCAAAGCAGGACCAACCCCAACTAAATCATCCCAGCCAGGGATGACTTCTCTTTGAAGCACACAGGATATGACTTCACTGACGGCAGCAAATTCGCTGTCATCAGATTGATGTGTCCGGATCAATGGAGCGGAAGTGAAGACCCGCTCAAATCGATCCAGCAGTGGATTCAATAAAACCACCTCCAAAAAGAGCATAGCGCTGCGTCAACGGATAGGCATTTCCTATCCATGCAGCATAGTGGAGATGGTGCGCAGAAGAGGATTCCGGACCTTGAGGTAAGATACGCAAGCTACTCTGCATAGCTTGCATAACTCCTGTTGACTGCCGCTGAATTTCCGGGTTAGTATAGACCAGGCCAATGTGTCTCAAAGAGGTAGGGGAAGACGGATAAGAAGTGAAACTGTGGCTCCCTCCACCCAAGGTGGAGGCCTTCAAAGAGCGTAGTTGTTTTCATGCTCCCCCAGGCACTCCCCCAGGCACCAGAGTGATATTATGGCTGCCCTGCCTACGATGCAAATGCCCATGAACAACAATCTAGTGTCTCATTTAATACAGAGAGATTCCACATAGATTCATAAATGCAAAGGCCAGAAGGGACCATTACAATTGTCTAGTCTGATTTACATAACACAGGGCATAGCATTTTACCCAGTAGTTCTTGCATCAAGCCCATAACTTCTGATTGAACTAGAGCATTTTTTAAGAAAGAGATTCAACTTTGATTTAAAGATTTCAAATGACAGAAAATCCACTAACATCCCTTGGTAAATTATTCCAGTGCTTTATTACCCTCGCTGCTTTAAAATGTATGCCTCATTTCCGATCTGCATTTCTTTAGCTTCAGCTTGAATCTTGTTAAGCCTTTGACTGTTGCATTAAAGCATCTTTTCGTGTCAGAAAGCATCTCCCTGTATTAAGTACTGTGGTGTGGTATGGTAATCCCCCACCCCTTAGTTTCGCCTGCTGATTGCAGTCCCCTCTAGCAGTGGGGCCTGCGGTAACTCTGCCCCCAGTCTAGGCAAGTCTTTGGGTCCCTTCCCCTCAGCACCTCTCTCCCGGCGTGTTTGGTGTGGCCTTACTTCAGGCCTGAGCATGTCCTTCGGCCCACCAGGGAGGGCGGGTAGTCTCAGCCCTTGCCTGTGCCCCAGGGCCGTACCTTGCTGTGGCTCCTTCCTGCTGGCTGGGGCTAAGGGTTTTCTCCTTCTCTGCTCCTCTGGCTGCAGAGAAGCACCGTCTCCTAGCCTGGGGGAAGTTTCCCCTCCAGCTGCCACAAACCTTCTGCCAGCTTCTTCTTATTCTTTTTCGTTCCCCTCGCCCTCTCCCCCGCAGCCCCCTTTAGGGAAGGCAGGGTTTAAGTACACCTGGAGTAGCCCTTCATTGGGTCCAGGTGTCTCTAATTGTCCTGCAGTAACATCTCCTCTGCCTGCAGGAAAAAGCGCCTTTTACATTCTAGGGCTCACATACCGGCCCTGGTATACCTTTTGGTAGCCATCTGGCTTGACTTTACCACAATACTTGCAAACTATGATCAAGTCACATCTTAATCTTTTTCTTAATTAAAATGGACTGAGCTGCTTAAATTTCTCATTGTAATATATTATATGCACTGTATGACTTTTTTTAAAAAAATATGTTGAACAAGAATAATTTTGAAGTAAATTAAATATATTGTTTTGGAATGTAAGAAATACAGAAGTTAAAGGGTTTATGATTTGAAGTATAATTTCTTTTACCTACATGTGTTAATTGCTTTTTTCTTTTTGGGGTTTGTTTGTGGGGAACTACACTGAGTAATAACACTTCATTTGTACAGTTCTTGAATTCCCAAGTCTCTCAAACTACTTTATAAAGTTAATTTAAAGAAGAATATTCTGACCTATCTCTTAAATGCAACAATTCTCTGGACTGGAACATGGCATTTGTTTCACATCACACAATGACACTATACAATAGCTTGGGGCAAAAAGTCAAACTCTATGAGTCATTAAAGTAGACAGTAGAACTAGCTAGACTACAACAATTCTGTTTTGCAACAACTTAAAAAGTTTTGACATTTATTTTCATTCCACCTGGGAATGAAAACAAAACCTTTCAAATGTTTTTGTGAAATGGATTTGCATCAAAACAGATGTTTTTGGATTGAAAACATGAGCTTTTCCATTTGTCTGTCTCTTGCTCTCACTTTGACGAGAGAGCCCTGGATCTCAGAAACCTTCTTACCGAAAACTTTGCCAAATCAACATGTCTCCATATAAAGTTTTGGCTTTGACAAAATTACATTTTGTCAAAAATGTTCTTACATGCTGTAGTCAGCAGATTGTAAAAAGTCAAACAGGAAATTGGCCATTAATAGTGGATCTGAAATGCCTTCTCTTGTGAAAAGTGCCATTAGGAACTTTAGTGATCCAATGGTCCATCTAGCCTAGTATCCTGTCATCCAGAAGTTGGCCACCATTGGAAGACAGGACACTGTCTAGATGGACCATTGGTCTGATCCAGTATGGCCATCTTTATGTTCTTATAAAGTTGATACAACCTTGTTTATATGTCCTCTTACAAATATAGTATCTCTGCCAGTGTAGTGTCCCCAACATCCCTTTCTTCAGGGAAGAATTTTCCTTGAGGGTCTCTCTTCCAAGCACTGAGCAAGCCTGTCTCAGCTTAGCTTGTGAAACTTGACGGTTCAAAGCCTGAGGTGAGGACGGGTTTAATACTTCACAGTCCTGGAGCTCTAAAATTCCACCCTTGCTGCATGAAAGAAATGCCTTTTTACAAGAATACAGTGTTGTTCAATGGAAATCACCATGTGAGGATGAAATCCTCTGCAGAAGAGATGGCATTTTAAGGCTCTAGAATTGCACGTTATTAAATAGAATTTGCTCACTTTGGTCAAGCTAAACTTTTTCTGTTTAGCTGCACACTGACTCATGTTCTTAAAATATTTACAAACACATTCTTTTTTTGGAATGTGTTATTGTTCATAAGGAAGCAGTAGTTTGTTTTTTCCAGTCTCTTGCTAATATATAAAACCATTTACATTTTAAATATATTCAGGCAGCTGATTCGACATAACATCTTTGTCAGTTTTCATGGCCACAGATGCCCTACTGAAATGACTATATAGGAGTATATTTCATTTGGATTTGCTTTGTGCATGAACCCAGCTCCAAAGAGCTTATACTTTTAAAAATACAACACAAACGGATACAGTACAAGGGGAAAGAATGAAACTGAACATTAGATACAGCCTGCTATTTGCCCAGATTGGCCGTGTCAACTGATGATATCTTGAGCCCAGGCTATATGAGCCAGCAAACTGTCTTCCTTAAGTGAGAGATTGACTTTTTTGACCAACAATGACCCTACTTCTTCCCCAGTGGCATTTACCAGTCAGAAAAACATGGGTCTAAAACACAGGTTGGTGCAACAAAGTGCTCCCAATATCTCTGGTACCTCAGCAAGCTTAAAATCCTGCCCAGAAATTGAGGGTTTTGCATCAGTGCTGGTGTTTCCCCTCTGATATGTGTGCAGCACAATTGCCATCAATGCATTTGCATAGTTTCACTGGCAGTAACTTAGGGCTGGTCTACACTGAAAACTTAGATCGACCCAGCTACATTGCTCAAGGCATGTGAAAAATCCACACCCTGTGTAACATAGTTAAGCTGACCTAAACCCCAGTGTAGGCAGCACTAAGTTATGCCATCTCCGAGGAAGCTGGATTGACTACAGCAACAGAAGAACCTCTGCCATCACTGTAGTGTCTATATTGAAGTGTTACAGCAGCACAGCTGTAGTCTTAGGTCTGGTCTACACTACGTGTTACCCAAATAACAAATATCGCAGGATCATTTTCAGGGGATAGGGCAACAACCCGCATTTATTGTGAATATGGAAACTTGGTAAATAGTGTCAAAGAAAAGAAAAGTATCCACACTGCAACAATATCAATGTTGTGCTTTAACTAAATAGTATCAGCAATGCAACCACTATAGAAATAGTATTAACATTGTATCAATACTACAATGACAGAGACTCTTGCTTAATAAAATATACTTTGTTGACACATGTTCCAGTTGGTATTTTCATTCACACTCATACACATTGCTAGACACACACAAACAGGGAGACAGACAAACATAAATGGGGTCTCACAGGTGTTATAGTTACCAGCCTCTGGGTGCTCGTGGCAGTCACTGGCCAGGTGACTGTAGCATGAGGGTGAGGAGCAAGGTTCTGCCGATGCGCATCAATACTCCTGGCTGTGTGGTGATGTAGACCCGAACCTCCAGCCTTCATCTTTCTGTCCCATTTTATAGGGAGAGGACCCCATGTAACTCTATGGGTTTTGCACTCTCATGCTGCAGCTGCATCTTTGGTGTGATCCTTAATGACCCACATTGTTGCAAGCCTGATCAGATTTTGTCCTTTGAAATGAGCTGGCTCCAAAAGTATCAGGGTGGACTCTTCTTCGGCCAGTTGCTATTATCTTCACTCCTTTCTTCTTCCTTCAAACGTTTTTAGGTGAGGCTGGTGTTTTCTTGTCTCTTTTGATGCCCCTCCCTCAGACCAATTGTTCAGTCACTCCACTCAACTCAATTGCTCAGCCACTCACACTTCTATCACTCAGTGCCAACTCCTAGCTGAAGAATTCACATATTCATTTTGACAGTGCCTTTTACAATTAGATACAAACATTACATTGCAGAGTGTGGCTTTTTGTACTTAAAATAGGATTTTTACAAATACATATGTATTTGAAGCAGGTATAATTAACAGATAAACTAGCCAGTGGACATAGTACAGACATTTACAAACAATCTCAAAATTATACCAAGTACAGACAGATTTGAATTAATATTTAAAAGGGTAATGTATCAGACTGAGGTGCCTCTTGGTAGAAGGGCGGGGGGGGAGAGAGCAAGGTTCTGTTCAGGGCCAACATACAGATCTATATCAGTAAACTATATCACTCGGGGTGTGAAAAACCCACATCCCTAAGTGATGTAGTTATACCAACCTAACCCCCCTGTGTAAACAGTGCTATGTTGGTGGGAGAGCTCCCTTCTGGTGGCATAGAGCATCTTCATTAAAGTGCACCTGCGCCGATGCAGCATTTTAAGTGTGTACTTGCCCTTCACTTTGTTGGCTTGCAAGGCAACAAAGGCAGTAACTGCTTATTTTTGACGACAAAGCTGGCTTACATCAAACTTAATACATAAAAAGTAACAGATGTGTGGAGTTAAGTAGTTAGCATTTCTACATAATCCTCTTCAGAATAGAACACGGGTTCAACTATGTGTCTTCACAATAATCAACAAAAAGAGTCTACAAAGAAACATGGTGCAGTTGAAGAATTTTTGTGTCATCCTAATGACTGTAAGGTTTCAGCTGAGATGTGCAAGAGACCCCCTTGAACTTCGAAAAGCTTTTTATTTTTGTTCACTCGCTCTTGCGGAATCTGAAAGAACGAAAAGTGATTTCATAATTCTAAATTGACACCCTAATGGAATCAGAGAGCTGCCATTTTTTAAAGGCAACAGCATTGAAAAACCAAATTGATTACTTAATTGTTGTGCCAAATCGTGTTATGAGGGGGTCATACTGAAAGAATATCTTGTTTCCTTTATCCTGTTACTTTCAAGTAATTTTTTTTTACTAAATTTCATTTTAGATTGACTAGAAAAGAAATCAGTATGGGACTATTATTAGTTGAAATAAATTATTTCTCTTTGAACGTCTCCAGTATAACATGCTGTTGTACTATATTATATGGTTATTCAATATAGAACTAAGTAATTCAGTTTACAGTATATTTAAATGAATGATGGACAAACTTCTGAGGGTATTGATATATGGTTCATATAAGCATCAGTAGTCTGTGCTTATCTGAAGTGACAAATATCTTTAACACCTAATTTATTTATCTACCTTTGTAAAAATTCACCTATTTCACGCTCCAGATACATATAAAAACCGTGCTTTATATATAAATAAAATACTTTACATCATGGACTGGACCAGAAACTATAATAAACTTTCCCCACCCAAGTTAACTTGAAACAATATGTGGTGTGTAAGTATTATTAGACCCATTTAACGAATGGGTAAACTGAAAAAGAGAAGAAATCCAAGTTCACATAATGAATAGTGTAGAATTAAGCCTCACACTCAGTCCTCAGTTCTGACTGCGGAGGATTTTTTCCCATGTAATTTCAATATGAATATGTGCCCTAGACTGATCTTCCCCAATCTCTTACATGGTTAAGATTTTTTTTTTCATTACATAGGAGTTAAATATGTGCACATTCTAATAAATAATAAAGGAGTGCATTTTTAATCATTTTCAGCATTTTTGTTCCTTTTTCTTTATAAATTGTGTTGATCCATATCTATTGCTATATTAATCTGCCTTTATTGCTGATGAGACTTTTTTAGTAGAGGCTATAATATTTATTGTAATTTGTTCATCTTCTTAAACCAGAGGCTCACCGTTAAAAGGTATTTAATAATGAATGCTCTTATACCAACTCTTCTACTTCCATTTATCAATGAATGTCTTAAGGGCTTAATTGCTTTAAGCTTCGAAGTTCATTAAGTGTAAAAAATAGCTTGAGCCTAATCAAGCCTTTTGTTTATGTGAAAATTATTTTGGAATAATATAAACTTGTATTTACTGTTAAACTAAAAATGTTCCAGTGTCTTGCTAACATAACCATACATAGAAACTCTCAGAAATGTACTGTAGCTCCAATTACATGCTAGGCCCCGCAGCAGTTGTCATCTCCCGAGTGCCTCCATCTCAACCTAAGGAGTTAACTCTGCAGTAGCCAACATCCATTTGTACCCAAAAGCATGAATGGTTGCACAGACTTCAAACAATGCTCCAGGTTGCAAGTGTGGACAGGTCAAAGCACATGAGAAAGGTCTTGCCAGAGACAGTAAAGATCCAATCCTGGCATGGTCAACTATAGATGCAGAAGTTCATCTGCTGTGCTTTATTCTTGTCAGGCTTTTTAGTCCTTACTCTCCAAACGCTCCCCTCAGTTTCAGGTGCTGCTAGTTAGGTCATTTTGGTTCCTTTCATTTTCTTCTAACAAAAAAACAAGTTCAACAGCACTTCCAACCTGTGATGATGTAGGTGCCTGCCTTTAACTTCCACATGCAACTCCTCTGTGTCTTGTTTCTTCATTGTCTTTGAGCAGGTGCAGAAGGGTGATTCTTGATATGGCAAAACCATCCGGGAATGTTCATATTCTGATGGATTGATATTGGCAGAAGGATTGATGTCAAATTCAGTGGCAGAAAGATGACTTTGGCAGCAGAAGAGTGGTTCAGAGAACTGGTCATTTATAAGGTCAATTCATAAAATCAGGATTCTACTGGATTAAAAAACATGACCATTAAATGAGGTACTTGCATCAGCTACTGCCTGTGTGACATATAGTGAAGCTGACCCATGGCCAGCCTTAGAAGCTCACTGACCACATCCCATATTGAACAACTATTTAATTGATCTTTAATTCATGCTGTGGTGCCTATGCGGTACAGTGCTGCTTGTTTATAAGAGCCCTTTCCCCACTCGTTAGCAGTAAAGCGCTCTTACTGGATGTGCTATAGTATCCGGCACAAGAGGGTTAGTTAATGGAATAAGAGGATTAGTTCATGGAGAGAGTGGTCATTCAGTGCTTGGAGTATTAGGGGGACTTGGAGCATCTGAGCTAGTTCCTCGTTCTGCCATGGATTTCCTCTGTGATCTTGGGCAAGTGCTTGGTCTCTCTGTGTTTCAGTGCCACCTGTAAAACAGGTATAATAGCACTCCCTACCTCTCAGGGGTATTGTGTGGATAAACACATTAAAGATTGTGAAGTGTTCAGATACTAAGGTACTGGGGACTATGTAAGTACATACGATACGTGGACAGTTAATTAGTATCTAAGAGGCAAATTGTGAGGGGTGCTCAGCATCCTCAACTCCGACTGACTTCAGCAACACACACGCACTGTAAACTCAGCATCCCACATGGTCAAGTTAGAACATCCCTCTTGCCCATTCCTATACCATCCTCAGTCAGATCATTTCATGGTTTAAAATAAGAGTGTACTTTGGAAACCTTACCGCATATTGAAGAGTGCTTATCACACATGGGCTCCTCAGGCAACCCCGGTGTGTCCATTTCTCAGAATGGACATCAAACACTGTTCATGCATTGTTCTCTGCAACAGCGGTAGCTCTGAAACTAGACTTAATAGCACCACTGATTAATGAAAATTCTACCCAATAAAATAAAAATGAGTAAGTGGAAACATAGTTAAAAGGTCAGTAAGTGGCTAGAAAAACTTGGAAATGAGAGTGTGGATTTTAGTTATATTTCTGATGCTATCATCTACTCTTTAGTTTTATTTATTTATGTATTTTTGTGATATCCTTACAAAAGCATACCTTAAAAGAAGCCCCCAGATTAGCTTATTTCAATAGTTTTGTGCAGCTCTACAGTGAATTGGAACACATAACCAAGTCCTTAAATTATTAATAATTTTCAATGTATGAGGATAGAAAAATGCATTGGTTAGACCCTAGCCAAGTTAGGGAAAAAATCAGTGGGGAAAAAAGAGGTGTATCATCTTGTGAACTTAATAATTTATTTTAAAGAGGATGAACTTGTAACTTCTCTGTCCTATATCAGCTCCCCCTGTACTGATGAAAGTGAACCATGAAATAAAGGGATAAAGGAGGCAGTTATTCAGTATGCATGGCTTGTTCCTTGGCAAACAATATTTTTTAATAAAAAATGGAAAATAGAGGCAATTCATTGGCAGATTGAAAGGCTCCACAGAAATTTTCCTCTTTGACACAACACTGCATCATGATTGCAAAGTGTTCAAGAAAATAACTTTTGCTTTTGTGTTTCATGTTAGTATGTTTTTCTGAAGGATATGTGATCTTTTTGAAAAGCTGGTTTTAATTTATTTGCAATAGTACTCTGCTGATGTTTTCCATGGCCAGTTACATCCAAAAATAGAAAAGGTCAAAGAAATAATGAAGTGTAAAATTACAAGCATGCCTTAATCTCTTCCTTAACAGGAAGCTGTAAACAATCTGTTGTGCAAGAAACATGATCATAGGAGTAAAACTACTAGTGTAAACAATACAACTTAGATGGTACATGCCTGCTGAAACAGTATGGTTCAATTTAAAATGGATGTTTGTGAGAGTTTGTGACCAAGTTACAGAGCTGCTATATGTCATGGAACAAGGCATTCTCTCTAGAAAAAGTTCTAGTCCCTTATCATGTAATAAAATGCATTTCAAAGGACTTATCTACACAGAGACTCAGGAAAGTTAAAGTGAATTAACTGAAGATAGAGTGTCAGTGTACACAAGTTAAAGTGCAACTAACATACAAGTGCACACGTACTGCTGCTGTATGGAAGCTTCTACTCAGGAGCAAAGTAACCTTACTTGACTGTAACTCAATCCTCCTACAAGGAGTTGTTATTACAAGGAGGATTAAGTTACACAGACCTAAAACTACTTTACTCCTGAATGAGAGCATCCACATGAGGATTTAATGTGCTTTAGCTTATGCTCACTGACTTTACACTTTTAGTTGATACACCTTAATTTTCCTACATGTCCCCATATAGACAAGTCTAAAGTGTTCCATGAGATGTAGCAGCTCTTTAGCTTGAGTATTGTTAAGGGAAAAGAAGATGAATTCTCTCTTTTCCAGGAGAACCAGTCTGACTAAATGGCTAACAAAGCATGAGATGGAAAGTGCCTTTCTAGCAGATGTTTAATTTATTATGTGTAGCAATAATAAAATAGTTTAGAGGCCTAAGGCGCCAGTAAGTACAGAATAAGGAAAAAAAACTTTGCAACTTAAATAGAAAAAGTTAAAATTGGAAGACTAAGGAATTCCTTAAATAAAAAGTTTTTAGTAATTAATGCCATAAAAACTGTGACGTAAAAGACTTGTTTGTGTAAAACTATATAAGCTTTAAAAAACGTATGCTTAGGGTCACCCTGACCATCAGGCCCCACCTTCTTTATGTAAAAAATAAACTCTGACTTTGCTAACCTACTATCTGGCTAATTTGGACCATCCTCTGGGCAACGGATGTGTAAATAAAGACTCCTAAATTTGAGTTCCTCAACAGTATATACCGTTCAAACTTTCCCAGCCAAACATTGTGTTTTCTGCAATCATTCTTTACTACAAGATATCTATGCATGAAAAATCAACCATTGCTTCTCTGTTTCTGCTGCCTGCTCATTATCTGAAGTAACTCTCAATTTATGATATATAATGTCCGTAGCAATCAACTGTGATGGCTAAATAAAGGTCTAAATAAATAATAATAAAATTCTAGCTTCATTTAAGAAAGAAATGAGAGCAGATGAACTCCCAAAGGGATATTTTAAAAGTTGGACATGTCCTTTCTGCCCTCCCCTATTCTAACCGATATTGTAATTTCCATAGAATTCCATAGAATCCCTCCCATAAGCCATCAAAATGAGGCTGCAGTAATCTTAAAATCACAAAACTGCACTTTTATGGTTCCCATGTTCCCAACACAAACCTTTGCCTGTACTTGCAGGACTACCTTTCAAAGCATGGTACTTAGACACTTAAAAATATTGGCATTCTTGTTTCAGAGGACTCATAATATTTTCATGATTAACGGCAGTAGAGATTCAATTTGGGGTCTGTCAACTATGATAGCATTCTTTGAAAAAATAAATTCCTGTTTTCACAGAAATATCAATAATAATCAAGAATAGGGGCAATTGAAAATGGACGATACAATTTACCATAGGCAATACAGCCAGGGCTACCATACCAAAGCAATACTGGAAGCAACAGGAAGTGTCATACTTTAATAAGAAGTTGTAACCCTTGTAATTTGATTCTAAACTGAGGTGTCTTCTACCCTTTTCTGCTGAAAGTCCATGGAAAAGATAAACATCTCATGATGCTTTGCAGAAGTAGTTGGGGAAACTAGTTCATGGCCAGTAATTCTTCTCTGGATAAATTCAGAGGTAATATTCAAGGCTGCTAGAGCTTTTGCTATTAGCTTAATGGTTGATTATGTGGTTTCTCGTATTATAAGTATGTCACTCTTTGTATGCATGGTCCTATGAGAGATCTTTAGTATGAAGGGTAATATATAAAATGAAATTCAGTTTGTTTCTGTTCTGTGTATTGTGTTGTAACTGTCCAAAATGGAAAAGTTGTTTAATTTTAGTATTTGTATAATATTATGCATTGGGATGAAATGTAATTGAAAGTGGTGAATGTAGTAGCCACCCTTCATTTGGCATAAATGTAAGAAACAATAGGGACCTCAAACAACAAAAAGACACATGAGAGTCCATTCTGGAATTAGAACTTTGTGGACAGAGGTTTTTCACTGGGTATCATTTGGTGGAGAAGTATGTGTTTGTGAGAAAGAGACAGAGAGAGAGAAGCTCCAAAGAAGCAGAAAGCTTCAGACATTGCCTAAACAAGTGTTGGGAGTCCGGCCCTGAGAAAAGCCTAGAGAAAAAGTATTGGAGATGGGGTAGAGGCTGGCTGAAAGGAACTTAGAGCTGTGAACAAAATACGGTAACTATTTCTGGATGGTTGATTCCTCCTGTGATCAGGGAAACAGAACTTTGTCCATTCTTTGTGAATAAACAGGATTGTGTGAACCTTGACCATATCATCAATTTGTCCTCGGGGAGAAACAACACACAGGGCCCTGAACTGTGGCCAACTGCTTGTGTCAAAATGGTAAATATTATTATATAATATAATATTTATATTATATATAAAATAAAATATCTTAGAGTACGACATATATTTCAAAGTATACTGCTTTTTCTTGTTTGCAAAGTGCTCAGCAGCACAACTCTCAACCAAAACAACGTAATTTTAAATGTTGTGATGAACAGAGGGAACTGATCTGTTGAAAGCAATTCTTGATGAGATTTCATACAGCTCTTAACATTTTGACAGTATTCTACTTTTCTTCTGAATGTGATGTGTATTGACAGGAAGCAAAATTAGGTATTCTTTAATCTGTTCATCTGGGTTTGTATTATAGATATGATTGGTAGATTTGCACTCTCAAGTGAAAAGAGGGTGTTACTGCATTCCTATTTATTGAAGCCATAGCCAAATGTAATCTGATTTATATAGTTCTTATGCATCTTACAGTACTCTGTGAAAAACACTTCTTGTTCCACATAAAAACGTGCGTGCATGCGTGCGTGCGCATAATCTCAAAACGCAACCCTTTGTTTTCAATTTTCTGGGTTTAAAAAAAAGCATGGTATTCTAATATGCTCTCATTCATCATTTTGCTGTTCTTTATATGGTCTGTTCTTTCTAGTCATTTAGGGTCATGTATTTCAGTTGCTGATAGACAAGTCTACAGCAACATTCTCTCATTTGTCAGGGTCAGATAAGGATCCAATCTAATTTGAAAAGAGGTAACTCATCTTTGTGAATGGCACAGTCTTTTCTTCAGCTGTTCTCCTGACAATAATAGTAGCCTCATTTGTCTGGGTTGGAATCAGCACAGGTGGTCTTTATCTCAAAGCGTAGTCAACATGCAGTGTCTGAAATGTGATACCTTGCACACTGACCTCTGCCAATCAGAAGAAGAGCAAATGCTGATAATTCTGCTCAAAGACTAGGAAAAATATTCAGGCATTGACATGGTATAATTGTAAACAGATTTCTGTACACCTTCCATCCATTCATTGCCCTTAATTTTTGCCCTTAAAGTAAGGCAAAAATACTCATAATATCCTGATGACTTGGGCTCATTAGTTTTGGTAGTCAGACCTTCTAGTGTTCTTGTAAAATCTTCATTTTGCTTTTCCAATTTTTCAGTGTGTCACAGATTTTTTCAGTTCAGAAGTAACCCTTATCACAATCTAGTCTGACCTCCTGCATTGCACAGGCCATAGAATTTCACCAAATCATTCTTGCATCAAGTCCATAAATCCTAATTGAACTATGGCATAACTTTCAGAAAGATTTAAAGGCTGCAAGTGATGGAGAATCTAACATGTCTCTCTGTAGGTTGTTCCAGTGGTTAATTACCCACTGATAAAAAAGTGCACCTTATTTCTAGTCTGAATTTTTCTAGGTTTAGCTTCTAGCCAATGGATCTTGTTATGCCTTTGCCTGCTAAATTACTGAGTTCTTCACTGTCAGAAATCTTCTTGCTGTGGTAAGTACTTAAACAATATTATCAAGTCACCTCTTAATCTGCTCTTACATAAATTAAATAGATTGATCATCTTAGTCTCTGACTGTAAGGCATGTTTGCCAAACCTTTAATCATTCTTGTAACTCTTGTCTGAACCCTTCCCCATTTGTCAACACCATTTTTAATGTGTGGGCACCAGAACTGGATACAGTGAGACCATTCCTGTAATAGTAAAGCCATATACAATGGTAATAAGACCTCGCTACTTTACTAGATATTCCTCTGCTTATATATCAAAGGACTGTATTGGATTTCACTGTTGCACTGCACTGGACATCTGCCCAGTTGCTTCTTCCAGAAAGAAGGGCACATTCTTTATCCAGAAATGGCTTTTTCACATAGGAATGTGGCTCTTGCATTTCTAGAGTGAGTGGCACTGCTCCCTGTGCAGAAATAGAGAAATCTATTCGCATCTTAGCATTGTGAAATGGAAATTTGAGGTGAGAGTAGGCATCACAGTCCTCCTTTTCCAATCCTATTTAAATAAATTAACTTCTCATTCTTACGAATTTGAAGTAGAGGGTAATACCATGAGTCAGTGGAGGGGAACTCTCCATTTATTTACGCACACTGGGAAAATCCATCTTGAAAAACCTTTTTCATCTTTGTCTTTCAATAAAGTTCCCTGCTGAGTTTTGGGATCACCATCTGGCCCTCTCTAAAATAGAGAATTATTTTAAACTGCTCAGTGAGTTTTTAATTCTCTGCTTAAAGTGGGGGCTTTTTGTCATAATCACCATAATCATACAGGTCAGTGACTTCACCATATTCCATAAGATTTTGTCCCACACCACCACCACCACATTTCTTTTTAAGGGCATGTGCATGTCTAAGTTTCTCCTTCCCTAGTCCATTGCTCAACCAATCTTCTTTCCTATCTACCTTACAACTCTTCCAAGATGGGTAATTGTCTATAAGTTGGAAATGAAATGGGGTTGATGTTTTATGTTGGGAAAACTGAAGATTTTTGTAAATCTTCCTGGTATTGTTGGCTAAGGTGAAAGGGATATAGTCCCAATGGAGACTGTCCCAAGACTATCTAAGCAGAGAGTAAAATTGATTGATTTATAAAAGTGCACATGTTTCAGCACCAGAAAGTCTCCAGCCTTCTTCTGAAAGAGCTATCCAGCTTTGAAGATATGTCACAACAAGATTCCCACAAGGACTGATATCTCTATGAGCACTGTATACACATTTTTACAGTGGTACTATTTAGGTGAAGAAGGTAGCACAAAACCTTATTTAGGAAAGGCACTTTTATCATGTTGTTTTAATTAAATTTACTTCCTACTCCTACCCCTATAAATGTATTTACTGCTTTCTATAATGGGGATCTGTGGAGGCAGATTTATAAAGGAAAAAGTCCAGTAACAGGAATTCTTCAAATAAATTGCCTTTATAGAATATCTTGTCTGGACAGATGGACAGGAATTCAGAATGTGAGAGGCTGTTACACTTCTGTGTACATCTCTGTATAGTCCTTAGCATAGCAGGTGCCATGTGCATATGATGGGCTTGTCATTTAAATACTTTTAAAAACAAGTCTGAGGTGCTACAGTGCATGACTTCAAGTGGGGATCTGTAAAGACCATGTATTTGGTGAACTCTTTTGCTAGTAAGTAACTTAGTTTTTCATTTTCACATTATAAGCCTCTCTATAGACATTTTGCAATCATCCTGACAGCCGAATATTGTCTATAAAGTCTTGCAGTAATAACCTTTCACCTGATTTTATTTTGACAATATGATGCATGTCCAGAGATTTGTTTTGACATCGTTTTGTTTAATTTTGACATTGTAATCTTGTCTCCATAGAATTATATTAATAATGTATTGAGATCGTTATAAAAATGCTAAATCCCAGCTAGTGAAGAATTTATCCTTACAAAAGGATATCAGAAGACCAACTCTGAGGCAGACTATTTTTCAAACTGGGGGGGCAACTAACCATTTCAGCTATTCCTTCTGGGGAGAAAAAAAAATTGGCAATAAAATGATGTAAAGCCAGATCCCACAAATGCTTACCATGAGACTGATAGTAAGTACTGTGTAAGTACATGGCGTGTAAGTACCATGGTAGTAAGTACTGTCCTTGGTATAGTGTAGAGGGTGGAAAACCTTAGTTTATATCATGGACTGATACCTTAAAAAATCATTTTGGCTACAGCTTGTTAACCAAACATTCAATATTCTAGCCAGTGCTTAATTTGTAATGAAAGGGGTGCCAGGGCTCAAGTAATTAGGGGCTGGGGCTCATGCCATTTTTTAATTTTCATTACTGACGCAGAAGACCTGGAGATGCTGGGGCTATGAACTGCCAAGCCTAGGAGAGCTGGAGCTCAACCCTGGCACAAATTAGGCACTGATTCTAGCAGTGATTTTAAAATAATCCCAGAAAATAATTAATGCCGCCAATCTTTCATCGTGGGCTGATGGCAGACACACAGCAATATTTGGCCCTTGCTCAACTTCCAGCCCTCCTGGGCTACATTAGTCCCTTCTTCATCTCCTGAGCAGCAGGGGTCATGGTTGTAGCATAGAGGAGACACATACCTACCCTGTACCATTGGTGCCAGCCCTAAATAATGGGTCTGTTTGTCTAACCCCTACCCCGAGCTATAAACTGATGGGCTTCTTCTTCCCAACCCCTTTCTAGACTCTGCACCACTGAACTCTGAATGGGATTTTTTCACGTTCAGGTCATCACCCGATTAATTCCTGTCTTCCATTGCCAACTTGTCTGCTGATCATTCAACACTTGTCCTTAAGGGGTGTCTTGGAAGAGGGGATGGTTGGTCCTGGGCACCATTGCCTTTAGAGGAGAAAGACCATCTTGTTACAGGGGCACTCAGCACCTTGCAGGATTGGTTCCTTTAAAAATTGCTGAAGCTTCTATGAAGGACACTGTATATACACACGTTCCTGGTAATATATATTTCCCCTCATTTATTACTAGGGACACTTATATAAGAGCAACAACTTTGTTCTTTGAGACTGGAATTTTCAAAGGGCCTAAGGGAGTGAAAGTCGATGGCAACATACACCTGACTTCCATAGGTCCCTTTGAAAATTCCATTCTGTCCTTATGTTCCACTGGAAGTCAAAATGAGAGAAACTGATCCTGTGAACTTCTGAGCACTCTTAACTCGTATTGACTTCATTGGCTGTTGAAGAGGAATCTCCACCACTCCACCCTCCTTTTTTTTTTTTTTTTTTTTTGCAATGGGAACATCAGTACAGAGAACACAATCTTCTCAGTAGAGATTGTAATATAGTGTCATAAATAAATAATTATAAGTTGAGGAGACTAAGGAGGAACTGCTGAACTTTTGGGCTGTGTTTACCCAAGGAAAAATGGGATCCATAACTTTCCACTGATGGTAGTGATAGTGGAGGTTGTAGCTTAACCACAACCCTGTTCTTTTTACTATTTGATCATATAACTGTATTCAGAGCAGGATTAAGGAC
>ML675617.1:28618804-28687525 GCA_007922155.1 Mesoclemmys tuberculata | reverse complement strand
AGGACATTGTAGTGAAAATACTTAATCCATGTCTACACTACACTCACTTCACCGTTGCTATTACATATGAAATTGAACTAGTGATAAATTGCAGATCCTATGTATTGTAGTGTAGACACCACCTTAAAAATCACATCTCCAAGTTTTTATGCAAATAGCCCAAGTAGTTTAAAAGAAAATAGAAAAAAACCCATAAAAATGAATGAACAACAAAAAACCAGTACTATTCCTAAATATGGTGAAACCTGAACAAGACCCAATCTTTAATAGATATCTGTCCTAGAAGATCACCACAGACTGTTCCCAACCATAATGAGCATTAAGTTCACTCTAACTTAATTAAGAGACCACTTCCATTAAGTAACACTTTTTATTTTTGTTAGAATGCTTATTTAAGAAAATTTTTCCTGTAATGTTCTAAAAAGTTTTTGAAAAGGCAGTTTCTACTTTTTAGTATATTGGCCACAGTATTCTGTATATACCTAGCAGAAAAGAAACAGAAAATATAATACACTGTATAGGCATTAAGTAGAATAGTTTATAAATAGGTGTTTTTCAAAATTTTCAGTAAGCTATTCTTTAAACATTAAAATTTGGGATTTATAAAGTTAAAACAACTCTAGTGCAACAATGACTGTCATTTTATAATTATTTGTTCTTCTGTCTCTCTCTGGATATTTAATCTTAGCTTGACAAGATTTTAAATCAAATTGGCAGCACTGGAAGTTGTATTTTTGTTCTTAAAATGTCCAGATTTGTGACTGGTAAATTATCTACATTTACAGTAGACTCTCTTTTGGCAGAATTTGTTTAATTTACTCTTTACAAGTTCATTTTTTGTATCTAATTATTGAAAATCTCTCTGTATACCTTTTGGGTTTGAGTCTTCATCTGTTTTGGGGGGTTGGTGTTGGGTTGTTTTTGTTGTTCATTAAACCATTCTATCTATCTTTTCTTAGTGCCATTGCAAATTTAGGGGAGGCAAGGTAAAAGATGAATATACTACTTTTCTCACAGTACATAGCCTTACAATACACTGTCAAAAATGTCACAGGTTAATGGCACAACTGAGCTCCACTTATCTTATTCTGACAGCTCACCCAACCTAGCACAATTTAAAAACAGCATCCTTCTAGACCAGCTGACATTCCTAGCCTTTGTTCTCTTAATAAGATGCTTCTGGGATCATTAACAATAATTTTGCATAGAAACTTCCTAATATAGTCTCTCTTACTAAGTGTGATTATGATGGAGAAAATTTTAGTCTTTAATCCATGTTCATAGAATTAATTAGTATAGTTTTGAAAACTGAATTTCAGTTTAGTATATCAGAAGTTACAGTAGGACTGTGGCATCTGGGATTTTGTGAAAAATTACATTATGCATTTTTAATTTTTCGACCTTTCTATTACACTAGTTTAATTATTAAAGCTAAAAAGGCCAACATATGCTAGAGAACAACCTAATTTTATCTTGAAAAGTAATACGGTCTCTAATCAGTATTGTCTAAGTCAACCAGTAAATGTATCCCAGACTTGTTGGGGGTATTTCTTACATAAGCAGTGTAGATGGGAAATCTGCACAAGCTGTCAAATTAAAAAAATTCTAAAGTAATGTAAGTTTAAAAATTTCAAAGTAGTTTAAGTTTCCAGTATTAAGTAAGATTAAGGTCCATTTATAGCCAATAGTTATAGCAAAGCAAACTTAAAAATCTGCTACTTTTCCAATACTGTTTGTGAATTAATGTAATATATTTTGATATTTCCAAAAGAAATTAATTTCAGAAGACAAGAAACTGGGGTTATTTAAGTTTGATTCAGAAGAACAAGAAACTGCTAATATCTTGTTATACTCTCTACCATCTTTTCCATATCTTGGATAAACTAGGCACTTGATCTTAAAAAAGACAACTGGTGGTTGTTTTGTGTACTGTAGATATAATACAGTGTGCACTGAGCCCTGTGAAACTTTCTATTTTATACTCTCCATATATTCACATTCATAACAAATGATGGATGTTTTATGTAGGATCTGGGGAAACCATTCTCCTAAATCTATACTGTCACAATCTTGCCAAATGTTAGCCTATTCCCATCCTGCTCCTGCTCTTGTATTGTATGAACAAATTTGCCATGTCATCTGCTGGGACACTTGGTTTCATCTGAAAGCCTTTATGGTCATATTTGATATGATACTTTTTTAACTTGTCATCTTAATGGACAATATTCATTTCATGGAAAGTTTTAAAATGGTGTCATTTTTCCCTTAACTTAAAGATTCAGATTGATGTTCCCATGAGAAGGTGTGAACAGACACAATAGTGATGTAAATGAAAGCATAAATAAAACCAGCAGAGCTGCTTGGTTGATGCTTATTTTTTGTAATTAACAATGAAAAATGAGAGGAGTATAATACTAGACTTCAAGGTGATGTCAGATTTTCAATATATTTTCAAATAATTTATGTTGTTTTCTAAAAATTGAGCTGCTTTTTCTTCACTGAATTGCAGCTATAATAGAGTTCTAACATAATGGAAATTTTATGACAATGGCTCAAGTAGCTTCAGGTATAATGTTGCAGCAGATTGACATCTTGTAATAATAACCACAATTATTTTATTTCAGCATTAATAGTAGCCCTAAGAGATTAATAAATCAGATTAAGTAGGCCCTTCCGCTTGTTACATTTTCCACAAAGGTAGATATTACAAAGTAGCAGTGTGGTAACATTAGCAAATTATTTGGCAAAGTTATTGCATGCTTATTTTGTACACATTAACAACCCTTGCGCCACTATTTCTGCATTGATACTATACATTTAGTTAGTTTTTTACATCTAATGTTTATTAATATGTATAGATTATAGACTCCCAGCAACTGGTGTTTAAAACAGGGGAGATTATTAACAGAATTCACGCTAACCACACAAATGTCATCAAAGCTAAGAGTTAAAAATTGACCAGATGGAACTGGCAATAGACTAAAGTAGTTACACTTGCTGTCTTCTCTCAGTGAGGATTGTGTCCTTGAGGTGGTTCTTTGGAACTTTTCTAATGTTTTTTTCAGTCCAGTGAATTATTATTATTATTTTCCCTTCTTATACTCATACTAATGTTGGAAGAGTAGGTTTTCTTTAAAAGATTTTGGGTTTAATTGCTTAAGTGACAGGACCTGGCAAGTAGTAATCAAGCTGAATGAATTCCTTAAACTGTAAGAATTTATTTGTATCAACTTCAAACTATCCTTGGATTAATCTATCATCTGTACTCATGGACCATTTAGACATATCAGTATGTGAATATAACTAGCATCTAAAACAGTCCAAATATTATTGACTATTTGAATGATGGATTTTCAATCAGAATATGTGTTAAATCATTGGAAAAGTAATATATGAGGCAAACATATTTGAAGACTGACTAACTGAAGATGACTACAACTTTATAATTAAGTTTATAAATAAATTTTTTGTGCCATAATTAATGTTGTAATTATTTCCCCCAGAATGGTTACAGCAATTTTGGTAAATGCATTTTGTTACTCTATAATTATAGTGGATGCTATATTTTTGCAGCTTGTTTAGACATATTTACTAAAACTGGCCATTAGAAAATGGACCACCTATACAAAATAAGAAAATACTGGACCAGATTCTAATTTCTGATATACTCAAGTAAATTTGGACTAACATTGCTGAAGAAAATGGAGTTAATCCAGATTTACACAAGTATAACTGAGATTTGACTCTGGTCCATTATTAAATTTCAATGTTAGAAAGTCTGATGATTTGCAAAGTGGATTCTAGACGCTGAGTATGATGGTGTTTAAATAATGGTACTGTTTAATAGGTTTAAACAGTGTAATAATGGTTTAATAGGTTCTGTAGCTATTTGAAACTGTATATGCCATTTGGTAGGCTGTGTATAAAGCCAGCTGTACCAACTGGCCATGATTCCATGAGGCATGGCACAACATTGACATTTGACTAGATGAAAAAGTTAGGGATAACCAGTTCACTATTTCTTTGACTGGTACCATATGTTTATTGTTTACTTACCACTGTGCTTACAGTATCTGTACAAATTTGGACTCTTAATTGGTTGATCCAAAAGCAGAAATGCACTCCTCACACAACTTTGTATGAGACACACCAGTAAGATACTATTATAGTATCTGAACTCATGTTCAAACTTTTTGTGTCTGGAATACTTGTGCATTTTGTCATCTGATTTTTAGACAGTTTTAGGAAGGTCTCTCTTAAATGTGTTCCTGACAATTGTAACTAATTACATACTCAACAAAACCAAATGCCAAGAATAATAAAAACATCCCTGCTTTGTGGCATGTTAGAAAATGGTTGTATGCAGTGTTGTTGTAGCCATGTCAGTCCCAGGATATTAGAGAGACCAGATGAGTGAGCACTGATCTCTGTCCCCCTGGCTTCAGAAGGGAGCCATTGCCTAGGGATCCAGTTGGAGCACATAGGGCTACAGGACGCATGCGGTTTTCCTGCTGCACCCAGAGGGACGGGAGATGAGCAAGGAGGCAGCATCCTCGGTGACTTCCTTCCGTCTGGCTTCTGTGTGGGGGTGGGGGTGGAAGAAGGGGCAGTGCGTCTGGTGAAGTAGCCAGGACGTACCATGCTTGAGCAGAGGCAGGACTCTAAATCAGTGCCTTATGGTTTGGCCTGCATTTAGCAGGCCACCCACCATGACTTTAGCTGTCAGGCCATGTACTTCGCTGTGTAGTGACAGTCACTCATCTACACTAGTGCTTTGTCTGTGAGAGTGTGACATACTGTGATTATTTTGTAGGTGTAAAATAGGAAATGTAAACATGAGCACAGAAACATCAAAATGTTTATTTTAAATATGTAGTGGCTTGTAGTCCTTAATGCTGTATCCGTCAATACACTTTTTATAAGTTGATAGATTGGTGGCCCTTCAGGATTTTGTGTAAATTACATTTATGGCCCTCGAGCCAAAACGGTTGGGAACCACTGCTGTAAGACATTGGCTTTAGGAGTTAGCATAAGGCTGGAGGCCTATGAACTTTGGAAAAGATAAATGGCCTAATGGTCACCACTTAATTTTGGGGAACTGAAAGTAGAGTGAGGAAGGGGAAATTTGTCCATAACAATGCCAGCCAGTCACAGGAACATGAGCTAACACCAGCTTTTGGACAGAACATCTGCAGATGTCTCACCACAAGAGTGCCATGGCTACAAATTATTGTATATGATAATAAGTTGAAATAATTAATATGCTAACCTATAGGAGAAGGGCACCCCAACATTAGTAGGGTGAGGAAATACAAATAAGGAAGAGGGAAGAAACCCCTACTGAATATGCTTTAGACATAATGGGGTCGATGTAAGATATAAAAATTATACCCCCGCCTGTGAGCAATAGGAGAGAGAGATGACAGTGTGCCAGAATGATGGCCACTGGTGATGAGGAGGAATGTGATGGTGATGAGGAAGATAATGGCTAACATTTCAAGTTGCTCTGCAAGAGACGGTGTGGGTATATGAATGTTCAGATGTACATTCTGTGTTAGCTCTACCTTGCTGGGTAAGAGTATTTGTGACTTTGTTAAATGTATTAATAAACTATTGTAAATATAGAAGGGTTCCTAAAGTGTGAGTGTTGCAATGGCATACATCGGGGTTCCCAGCCAAACAGTAATTTTAATAATACTGGGCCTGGTCTTAGGAGAAGAACCTGTCAAGCCCCAGAGTGATCCTTTTGAATTCTTAAGTAATCAATATAATTAATACATAATGTGTAGCTTGGACTACAGTTCCTCCTCACTGCTTGGTTCCACTTTGCCTGCTTTCTGCTGGGTGTCAAGCCACCACCTGGTCCTGTCCATCCTGAGGTTAACCTTACCTTTTGCACCAGCTTCCATCCCTGTGGAATTAGGCCTCTGCAGCATAGGGTTCCAAAGGGCAAAATATATTGAGAGAGGGAAGGGAGGGTAGAAGTTTTGAGGCACAGTGGAGTTAGACTCATGGACTTTTGAGAAAGAGCACTTGGCTTAATTGTTCTGTATTGTGGGGTTAGAAGATTTGTAGATGGTAAAATTTTCATATTTCTCATTCAATTCCAGGAAAAAAACTGTCTTTAGTCATTAGAGAAAAATGCAAAAGCTGGAGGTGAAAATGTTGGGTAGTCATCAGTGAGTGTTAGAATTTGGTCAAGACACTGGAATGAACTCCTACTTCCGTAAAAACTGCTATCCTATTAGTCAGAAAGTCAGAACCTCAGCTTTACATCTCTTCCATTTACACCTTCACCATCATAGTGCTTCCTAACATTGTGTTAGAGGGTTGGTTCAGTATTGACTCAAAAAAAAAGGAGTACCACCAACTGAAGTGCCAGCACATTTGCTTATCCTTCATGACTGAACACATGTTAGGGTTGTCAAGAGTAGATGTTTTTTCCGTAGTATTGTAAATTACTTCGTATGAACATGGCGTTATGTCCCATAGGACTTGAGGGAGAAAAGGTGGGTGAAGTAAGATCTTTTATTGGACTCACTTTTCAATAGTTTGCAAGGTATTCTGATATGTTCAGAGAAGGTAGATGGACATGCACCAGTCTCTTCCTTGCCCCTTCCTACTCCTTTTGGGGTGTCTAGCTTTGTCAGGGGTGGTAGGAGAGATCAGTTGCAGTGTTTTAGGGAGCACACATTATACTTGTAAAAGAAAAGACTGCAGGAATCTTATTCAGAGGATAAGGCAATGCACCACGTTTATTGGAAATACAAAAATCTTAAAAAGTTATTGCATTCACACACCCATTCACACTAAAAAGTTCTGCAAGTTGGTATAATAGTTACCAGTCCTTTATGCATTGCTCAAGCCAGTTTACTGGCCAAGTAGGCTGGGCATGAGGAGGGAGCTGGGCCTCTGTTGTGCTTAGTCCGATGCTCCATTATGGTTGAAGAATGAACCTAAAGTTTCCATGTTCTCACCTTGTCTTTTATTGTTATTAGTCCCTATACAATTCTATGAGTCTTGGTGTGTCATGCAGCCTTCAGATTCTGGGTGGTAGTTAATCACCAGTCAATTACAAGCATGACCTCTCCTCTTCTTATTTCACACTTTGCTCCATTCTTGGGGTGGATTCTCCCATGCTGTAGGGTTGTTCTCTGCATTTTTCAGCCTTTAGGGTCAGAATGATAGTTGCAGCTAGAGTCTTTGCTCCTCTTTTTGTTGTCTGAACAGTTTGGGCTGGCATCTCTCCGTATTTATTCACACCCATTTCTCACTCATACCCAAAAAACAATTAATTAAAATGTTTTTGGTTCAATCATACAAGGTTAAAAAAAACATCAAAATGGAGGAACCTAACAAAATGGAATTCACTTATGTCAAGCAGTAACAAATTCCATCCTTAAGCAATATTCTACTTTAAATAATAATCATTCTTATATCAATCATCAAAATATAAAGGAAAAATCTATTTTTATTTTACTCAGGCAATTAAACACTGAATCTATTTTGCCTATATAGTTCTTAGGGTGGTTCACACATAGGGTGCAATTATGACTAGCACAAAACTCTTTTCGCCTTCCTCTATCCCCATGCACCCGTGCAAAGACCAGTCATAAAATGGTTCATTATTATTTACCAATAGGGCATATTAGCAAAAAAAATATTGGCTTCAGTAGAAATTGAGATAATGCTTCTGTTGGCTTGACAAGGAAAATTGAGAAAAGGAATATCATAGATTAGAAAATGTTTTTTCTAACTAAATTCTTCTGGCTTTTTGCAGTAGTCATAAGCATAGAGCTATTGTTTTGTCCCCGGTGCATAAAGTATGGACTTAAACAGTTGTGATTCTATAGTATTAGCACTAGTTGAATTTCATAATCAATTTGAATTACACACAATGCCACGGCAGGGAAAAACAATTTATATATAGGTACCTGATTTTTTTTTCTTTAGGAATTACCTACTTCTTCCATGTAGATTTTTTGGCTTAAGCTTCAGTTTAAAATAAAGTTAGCATCACTGTACATCTGAAAAATGTTCTTCATATGAATACAGGATATCTTAAAGATCTTTTTAGCAAGATAATTAAACTGTGAAAACATGTAAGTGAGAGGTAGTAGGCACCTTGATTTTTGTATCACCAATTGGCTGAGATACAAGTAATGACGTTTATATGTGTAGGGCGGCTGTAATATCTTATGACTTAAAGAATAGTTTTCACAAATTTTGATGATTTTATTATAACAGAAATAAAACAAGTCACTGGATGATTCAAAAGTATATTTACCTTTTATTATGTAGTTCTTTCAGGACCATTCTTAAAACAAAGTAACCACAGATGTAGTCGTGTGCTGCTCCAAATTTGACCTGAATTTATCTTTCCCCATCAATAAGCAGTCTTACAAACCTAACAGAACGGTGTTTCTTGCCAGATAATATAAATTTATAGGAGTAGCAGAAAGTGCATACAGCAGAGAGAACAGGTGATTGTCTGCTGAGTTCTTACAACATAAATCTTTATTCTTCTAAGGTTCTAAGTCAGTGGGGCTACTTATGGAATAAAGGACTTCTCAGCATAAGTAAGGATGGTATAGTTGGCAATTAGGCCAAGCAAAGCACTTAAGCACATGGGTTTGCTGTAGGAAGTTCCATTGTTTATAGAAAATCAGTGGGAGTAGGACCCCTAAATCCAATTTGTGCCTTTGGAAAATCTCCCTCTGAGTGCTAGATTGAGCCGTTACTGATTAAACACACATATAAATTAAAAATGATCGAAGACCCTTACTCACAAAATAAGTTTTGTTCATTTATTTGGCACGTGTAGTTTAGTTTTAATTATATTTTAAAATATACAGTAAATTTATTGTCGTATATTTTGTAAAAGTAATGAAATCTTAGTAGAGTGTTGTAATCGATACTTATTTTGCAATTAAATCTTTGTTGAAAAGTGTGGGGTAATATTGGGTTTTGGTGAGAATTCAGAGTTGTAGATTAGTGTAATGAGTGAATGTATTCCTCGTGTTTAATGAACAGTAGAAATTTTCAGCATATTATAGGTAAAGATATGTAATGAGTTAGTTCAGCCATTGATGCTTACGTGCTATTTCCATAATACTATCTACTACTGCAGCAGCGCTGAGTGTTTTACAATAGGAATTAACAAAGGGATATCCTGTCTTGTAGCACCATAGAAGTAATAACGATACTAACTGCACTGAAGCAGAAAGTACTGGTTTATGTCCTAATCTGTGCCAACCTGAAATAAATTTTATTCTTCTATGTTCAGGGGTTATCTGATTATTTTCTAAAAACTGAGCATTTGGATTTGGCATACTGCAACAAATGAAAGCCTTTTTAACAGCCTCTTCAAACCATACCAAGGAATGAACCTGTAGTGTCTGAGTCCATGTGTCTTTACCCAAGATCATTAGCCTGCCTTTTAACAGCTAAGAAAGCAGCTAGTATTTGCATTTATCATATTAAAAAGCAGAGATCAGTGAACACTTGATCAAATTCTGTCCTCAGTTGATACCCCATGTTTCCCAAGATTTCATTCAAGTTGTTTATTTTCTAAATCCAGACGTGATATGCCTTGTGCCCCATGTACTCTGATGCAAGCTGAACCTAAATTCTGCAGCAAGGTCCTTAGATTCTTCAATCACTTGACTTAAAAGTATGGAGGCTTTTAATTAATTAATATAAAAATTAATAATATAGCCCAGAGTAGTCAATAGGTGGGCAGCAGGCCAAATTTGGACTGCCAGACACTTTTGAACAGACCCCAAAATCTTTTCATTTACTTATTATTATAATTATTTTTATTATTTTTTATTATTTTCTCTAGAGTCTGGACCTTGACTATACCTTAACCTAGAAATTTGGACCTTGACAAAAAATAATTGACTACTCCTGAGAGAGCCAATAAAGTAGTCCATATAGTATTTATTACATTTTTCATTCTGTTTTTCATACTGTCCTGACATCTTAGGTTTTTAAATATTCTGCAGATTTAGATTTCAGTCAACACTCCTTAAGATGAATGGAGCAATGTATAAATCTAAGAACTATTGTTTCAGGCTGCATGAAATTTCAGGAGGACAATGTTTCGTTGATCTATTTGGTTCATATTTTGTTTTGTGGCTTTTGTTTGTTTCTCTCTCTACTTTGAGAACTAGAAAAATATTTTTTTTAAAGAGCTGAATTGTGGAGTACAATTCTGCAGCAAATTCTATGACCACATAATTACAGAACACACAAGGCCAGGATACATGTATTTCTCTTGGCGTACACATCTCTGTACCAAGATTCAGAGTTACTACATGAAAAAAATCCCAGAGGGGTAGCCGTGTTAGTCTGTATACAGCAAAAACAACAAGAGTCCTGTAGCACTTTAAAGACTAACAAATTTCTGTGGGCATAAGCTTTTGTGGGCTGCAGCTCACTTTGTTAGAAAAAAATAATGAAAAAAAAAAGTTATGAAAAGAACTGAAGCTGCTGGGTTGTTTTGATAGGGAAATATGATTGTCATGTCAACTGTAAGATACACTTGGGCATTATGGATCTTGACAAGATGTTTAGATTGATTTGGGAAAGAGCTGCCATACATGTACTAAAAATTATGCTGTAACTGTAATGATTTTGTGATGTTCCATTATACGCAACATAAAACTTTACTGTTCTATATACTGTTTTGCATACATGCTCTTTTCCAAAAAGGCAAATAGCTGAAAGTTAGAGAGAGCACTCTGGACTGAACTATACCACTGATTCACAGTCCATGATGAGGTTGATGTGAAGCTGCCCCACTCCAATGAGAACAGTAAGAGGCATTCTGCCTCAGGGAGTACTTTCTGGAAGTGCTAGGCTTCCAGAGGCTATGCAGCTGCCACTTCACCCCCTTTGTGTACACTCTGTAGCCAGCCAGTGTTACTGGCCATGCGCGGGGAGTCACTTCTTTCAAGTCTCCATAGTAGTCTCCGGCATCACATTCAAATTCCTTCAACTTACCTTTCAGACCCTTCGTAACTCTGACCTTGCATACATCTCAGCCATCATCTACTACTACTACTCTGTACAGCTTCTTGCTGCCTTGGTTTTGTCTACACAAGGATAAAAGACCCACAGCTGGCCCAAGTCAGCTGCCTCAGGCTTGCAGGGCTTGGACTGAAAAATCACTGTGTAGACATTTGAACTTGGGCTGGAGCCTAAGCTCTTGGAATCTGCATGGGGGGAGGGTCCCAGATCTTGGTCTTCATCTCAAGCGGGAACGTCTACACAGCAATGTTTAGCCCTCCTCCAGTGCACTGAGTGACCTCACTCTTGTCCTTCAAATCCCTCCCCAAAACTCATTATTTTCACTTATCAGCCTCCCATGGGTTTTTATTTGGGTGCTCTCCTGTGACTACCCATGATACAAATAAAATATTTTTTAAAAAGAATCTATAAAAGATTAAAGTAAATGGAGAGCTCAAGTGATTGTAATCCATAATGCATGCTGGGGAAAAAAATCTGATTCACCTTTCATTTTGTTTTGCCCTACTGCTCCAATGTTCCCACACTCTCAGTTCTGTAATGTGGTGTCTGCAATTTATATAAACTAGATAATAAGCTCTTTGGTTTATCCTCATATTTACAGTGCTGCACAAGTAGTACCAATGCTGTTGAAATTATGTGAAAGAACAGAGAAAAGGCCATTAGTAAATAAATAGGTGGGAAAGTGAAGGGAGAGAGGGAGGAAAGAAAGTGGCAAAGTCTGTGAGACAGGCTGGAGTGAATTAAGTGAGGATTTTAAAAACAAGGAGGGAAACTGTAAACTAGATTCTGAAATGCATGGGGAGCTGGTAGCATTGATTAAAGATTCAATTGGTGTGCTGCTTATTCTTTGAACATGTGATAGAGGTAGACCACAGCTCTCAGCACATGCTACATTGTGGTGAGCTGGGAATTGAAGAGTCCATACAGAAGGGAGTTGCAAAAGACAAGTTAAGTATTGATACATACTCATGTAAAAGAGTAAAAAATAAAAATATACGCTATACCTTTCTTTTTCATTTGAACAAGAATATTCATGTATTGGTTTGAGATCCACATCATCAAAGATGGTTGTTTAAATCAAACTATTTTCACTGAAAATGAGATCTGAACAATTCTTCAACTATATATAGAGATCACATTTTGACCCTGGGAATTTCAATATGCCTTTTAGGTTTTTGCCATTTCATTTGCCACTTTAATCCAGTAATGGTTCTAAATAGGAACTGACAACACTAGTTGTGGTTAGGAAGATCTGATGTTTAGTCTTTTGGTTGAAACAACATAACACAAATATAATTTCTACATATCTCTCTTTCATATTTAAGGCATTTCTTCCCTTTGTGAATTGTACAAAATTATTTATATTCTTAATGTATATCCAGACTTATTCATCTCCCAAATTTAATCACCTCCTTCCCAAATGGGTCTTTGACTCTCTGGGAAAGCCTAGAAAAACAAATTTATTTTGCAAAATACCCTAAAGATCATCAAATCCAGGCTAAGAGTGAAGGGGAGAAGTGAGCTTGACCTGAGGCTCTTTCAATGAGAACAACCTGCCATTAGTCCTTTCTTTTTAAACTATATACATATACTGTACAGACAAGATTGCTCAGCAGGCTATTATCATTACTATAACTTCTAACATTATACACATATAATGTTATGCTTTTCGTCATCTGTAAGGGGCCCATCACCATGTTATCTTGGTGCATTTCCGATTTTAAAATTATATCTATTAAAATAGACAAAGGGAATAAATATCCCACAGTCCTTCCTGTTGAACTACGTTGTCATTGGCAGTTATTTCTCTGGAGATGGGAAGGTCAGTTCCATAGTGCATTGCCTTCAGTTTCATACCAAAGTAGAAAGTGTATTTAATGATGCACCGGGCTAAAACTACCTTTTTAATGACCATACCACAATCCCTTGTGAAGATATACCTGAGCCACTTGAGATATGTTGTACAGACTGAGGATCTCTCTCTTTGTAAGATGGAAATATTTGGGAAAAATGCAAAAGGAATAAATCAATTTATCTGTTGCCTCATGGATTAAATGGAAGGATATAATCCATTATTGTCATGTGACTTCCCCATCTCTTGATCAGCTTCTTTCCATTCATAGAGTTTTGAATATCAGCATTAGGATGACTTCAAACTGTGGCTTACCCATCTGAAGGATGTGGCGGGGGTTGTTGGGGACCAATGTTTTGGGGCTTCAGACCTTCTTTTCTGCTACTCTCAGCATGTATTATTGAGTAACTGCTCATCTGCGCTGAAACCCCTATCATGCAGGGTTCTGTTCTGCCCTTTTGGTATATGTACAAGAAAGGCCGTTAGAGGAGATAGTGAGGTGTGTTAGGGTGCAGTGTTCACAGGACAATGATCAGATCTCATTTCCGTCGAGTGTGAGCATTTTGTTTTTCTGCTTTCCTAGTGCCTTGGTGAGATGAGACCCTGGAGAAGAGCGGCCAATGTCTTGTTCTTTCTGTTAACACTGCCTACTTGAACACTTGGGAGTTTGGACCCCATTTCTGCCCCCACTCATGGCTATGCTCCACTCTCTCCTCCTTGAGTGTACAGTCCCCTTTGCTGCCATCCACTGTTGCTTTCCCATACTCTTCGATTCAGTGTCCCATCCCTTTCTCTCCTTCTGCTACCCAACCCACATCGTCCAGAAAAGGGATAGGAATACTGCTAGTATTTTGTAGAATATACAGAGACTTGACATATCCAAGGCCACTGATAGATCAAATAAAATCATCCTGGGCATCTGACCTTTGCCTGTGGCAAGACTGAGCTCATCATCCAAAAATATTAATGAAGTCTCCAAACGAAACCAAGAACAAAAAGAAGATCAGTAGAGATTCAGGAAATTGGAGGAGCCCAGGTCAGGCGGGAGTTACTCTGCCTTGACTTTCTCAGTAATTTTCCTCACAAAAGGCAAGTTTGATACAAGGTGATAATTGGCCAGGTGCTTACAATCAAGGGATGGCTACATGAGCAATATCCTCTACTCTTATGCAAATACCAACTGTGGCAGTTTTACACAATCTTATGAGCTGCAGAAATATTGACAGAAATAAGATTGCCAAGGGCACTTGAGACCTATCTAGCATCTGAATGTTTTAGGACTGGAGATTATAAAAAGCCCATCTACATGGTCATCTCTCTCCTTTTTTTCTCCCCACTTACAAAGCAGTCAAGGAACCATCTGTTTTCCATTATCCTCAGTCTTAGCTTTAGAACAAGAACAGCTTTAAAAATAATATGCATCTTACCATAGCAAAATGTCAATTATGATCCATTGTTTGTGGTACCAGTGGGGCTGACCCTCATGTAAGGGGCGCTCACTACATTGTGCTCATCCCCAGAGCTAAAGAAGGCTAGAATTACTGATTGAATGACTTTGTAATGAAGGAAACTCCCACCTCTTGACCATTATCAGTAGAAGACTTAGTTGATGAAAGATAAGGCACTAAAACCTTTTGTATCTGTTGGCACTTAGAGAGGCCGAAGATCCCTCTAATTTAAAGATTCTAAAGTCAAGCTCATTTCCAAGAAAGGAGAAATCTGAGTCCTGTGTTCTGATGGCTCACTCATCCCTTCTATGAGTCCCTAAGGCTGATGCAAAATCTTGGTACCATTAATGGATCCAGAGCCTGGGAGAATTTGAGCAAAAAAAGTTCACTTGCTTTTTAAGTTCTGTGTACATTTTTTCCCATGTAGTCCACTCAGAAAATTTGCATTTAGATAACTGAAACACATCTGGGTCTAGAAATGGCAGGTTTTTCTTGTTTTGAACAATCAGTGGAGACTAAAAAATCAAACCTAATTTGGGTAAAATTGATGGTGTTCTTTTATGTAAAATCATTTAATGTGGGAGATTTTATGCATTCCCTATCGAATTTTTCTGCTTTTTAGATACGTTTTTTAGGCCACATTTGTTTAGTGACTCCATTATGAAATGTTTGTTAAAAACTTGCCAACTTAATTCCTGACATTTCATTTTAATGTGGCTTGGTTTATAGGTAATAATTCCCTACTTCATAGAAGGATGTTTTGGTTCATCAGTGTGATGTCTGAAATTTTCTCTTTCTGGATGTTTTGAAGCTTCTGTCCTTTTCATGAATATATGAAATATGTAATATGAAATAAGTATAATAAGTATCCCAGAAGTTTGCTTATCAATTTTCTTCATGGAAATTCAGTAGTATTTTTTGATGTACTCTTCTAGCAGACTGGAACTTTACAGATGGCAAAATGTATGGACTCTCACTCCTCACACCCTTGAGGCATTCTTAGGACTATAATATTTTAACAATGGAATTAATTTTGCAGAACCTTCTCCAGCCATAATGCACTTTAAGCTTTGACTTTACTAAACCAATTGTGTTGTTTCCTGAGGTTTTCACTTTTATCCCTAGTTTGTATATTTGATCATCAAAGCAAGCAGCGCACTTATTTAACTTGCTTATTTGGTGAAATAAGAGGCTCAATTTTATTTTGAACCACACCGCATCAACATTTCATGTAAAGACTGCACTTGACTTTTCCACAGAGCCATCATGTGGTGAGCAATATGGTGCCGTAGTTTGTGTTTGCACAGGTTAAAAGGTCTGTGGATTAGGGTGTGAGAAAATATCCTCACCACAACTGAATGTGCTGTGTCTTTGTCTGGGCAGCAGTAAGAAAGAGTTGTGGTCCCTTCAAGCATTCTCGCTGCCCGGAGTTACACAGGTAAGGTTAAGAGGGCAATATCAAAGGTAAGCATAAGGGAAGTGGAAGCCCAGTTCAGGTGGGGGGCATTGGCCCACCCGGTGGGAAGGATATTTTTACTCCATGCCCTGCAGATGAAATCCTCTTAACCACTGACTGATAACCTTTCTGTCATTTATCTCCATTTGTATCGCTTTTCCAGAATATTGGTAGCTTCTTATTCAAATCTGAAATCCAAAAGCATTAGCTGAAGTAAAAAATGCTGGCTTTGAAAGATCTTAACCAGGATACACTGGTCTGGGTTTTGTTAGGTTCTGATCTCTCTCATCTCTCTATTACTTGTGTTCCTGAGTACAAAGGACTGATCAATTTGAAGCGTGCATGTTATATCTTTGTTGTGGTCTTCAGGGAAGTTGGACTGAGCTGGACAAAAAGCTGTTTCCAATAGAACTAAAACTTATTGTATGTTGTTTACCAGATGCCTCACTTTCCAATAGTTCTGTGAAGTGACACCATGGAATTCTGTCCTGACTGGCTGAATTTATTGAGATTCATGCACACCCTAGCAAAACAGTCTCCTCATGCAAATCCTCAGTTCCTTCATTCTGCTGACGAGGTTTGCTTTTTTAATCTCAAAAGATTTTGTGAAGGAAACCTCGGGAGAGAGCAAAAAAAAGATTAGTTTCAGCAAATGGAAATTTTCAATTGGGTAGTCTCTTTTAGAGACATTCAGCTTACCTTGGGATTTTCCTTCTATGTATTGTGGTGAAAGCATTTTTAACAGATCTGCAATAGAACTGTCCTCGTGCTGGACCTATGCAGACTGGTGCTGGGGCAGTGCTAAAAAGCAGGTTCCTGGACCTTTTCTAAAAGGTGCTTTCTGTCCCCTGTGGAGTTTATAAGATTGTCAGCCAAGGAAGCCCTTACAGAACAATCCTTAACTAACTTTGAAAATTCCTTGACATGGAGTTATTTGGCCTGTGTAGCTTACAAGTGCTGCTGGACATTCCAGTAATAAGTATAAATTCCTTGACATGCAGTTCTTCAGTTTGCAGCCTGAACACTTTACGCGTGGAGTCTGTAAGTATCTTGAACGAGCCCAGCCCCGCAGTTAGGTCACAGAAAAGGAATGTACAGAGATCTCAGACTTGCTCTTGTCTGAGGCATCCCTGAGCCTTTAAAGTCCTGCTGGTTGCTTTATTACTACAGCTCCACCCTTCCATAACTGAGCATGTAATATACACTAATTTATGCTCAAGCCAGTTTTCCACTATGTAACTTTATGCTGACATTCATATACTCTACAATTTGGCCCATAGTACTCTTAAATCACTTGAGATCTGCAGATGAAACTTACTAGGCAAGTGGGAAGTTTTATTTTATTTTGTTAAAGGGATGTAGCCATAATTCCTCTTTAGCTAGCTTGTGAATCCTTTTTCTTTAACAGAGAGCAAAACAAAAGCCCACTAAATGAATTTTAAAGCAAAACAGTAAATACAGTAGTTTCTAAATATTTTAGAGAATTACATAAGAGAATTACATTTATACATACTTATAAAGCTTGTAAAATAGTACCTAAAAAATGGGAGATCACAATAAAGGTAAAAACCATCAAAAAAGGTATCCAGATGACAGTGTCTTGATGAATAGTATATTTTTATTTGGGGGTGTTCAAGGAACTTGGAATTTTTAACTTCAAAACAAATTTTATAAAGCTGCTTTCCTTGGTACTATTTAGCAAAATGTTTTGCTCAGATAAAGTTTGTCCCACCACACTTGCACAGTGTTGAAAATTAAATATTTTATTTTATTTTAGCATTTGACTATATATTTCAAAGCTTTGGGGGTTTGAAATTTAATTTTAGGCTCAAGCTCAATGCCATTTTTATAGGAAATTTTGGATAAAGTCTGAATATTTTGCTTGCTGTACTATTTTCCCGTGGTAGATAGGGCAGCTTGTTCGGGAAGTCAGCGTAGGGCAGTTTCTCCAGGTCCGGGCCCATCAGGTCCATCGCCCCATCGTTGGCCTCTGGCACCTCCTCCAAGGGCAACTCCTCCAAGTCTGGCCCTGTTAGGGCCCCCTCCTCATCGTCCGCGTCCGGCAACTCCTCAAGATCCTGACCCATCTGGATCACTGGGTCCTCTGGGGTGCTCAGCTCTGGGGTTACCTCTGGGCTCCAGGCCGCCAGCCGCTCACTCACTGGTGTCCGGTCCCAGGCCCTGGTTTGCTTGCCCAGATACCAGGCCATGGTTTGTGTAACCCATCCGTGCCCAGGGTAGCCCACTGATAATGCCAGGGTCAGGGCAGGCTGTAAAAGGAGAGCAAATTCTCCAAGCACTGGTGGGTGACACTGCAGTCAGACTTCCCAACCAGCCACAAACAGTGCTTCTGATTCCCCCACACTGGTTATCAAGAAGCCACTGTGCAAATACACACAGCCCCCTTTACTGCGTTTCAGTCTCTGGCTCCCAAACTGACACTAGGTCCAGTAAAGAGACCAGTTATTTAAACTCTGTGCTCTTTACTAAAAGATTCCCTCTGATCCCAAAGGATCAGCCACAGTACCAGTTCACTATAAGTTTGGATCTTACCCAAGATACCACGCTGCCAGCCAGTCCTTTAGTAACTAAAACTAAAGGTTTATTAATAAAAGAAAAACAAACAATAAGAGAAGTGTTAAAGGGTTAAAGCAATCAGATCATACAAATGATTTAAAAGTCCATATACATCAGGTTTCTAGAAGAATTGTGGAGTTCCAGGCTTGTATAGTCCCTCTGGTATACATCCAATACCTGGATGGGTCTAAGTCCTTCAGTTCAGTTGCAAAGTGTGTTGATCCAGAGGTGTGTCTGCAGCTGGACAGGAAAAAAGACAAAATGGTTTCTGTGGTTTGATCTTATATACCCTCTGCCTCTGGCCATGTGGCTTGTGGAACTTTACAGGAACTCAAAGGGAGTTCAGAGTCACATGGGCCAATCCTGGTAACTCTTCAGGTATGCCTTTAGTTTCTTCCTGGGCCTTCGGCTTCTGGAAAGGTCTTGATGGGCCATTAAGCGGGCTACTGTCCTGCAGCCTCTTTGTCTGGGGTGTGTCTTTTACAGCACAGTTTGAAATATTGATATATCAAAGATCTCCATAACTTTCCTCACACATATTACAAATGAACACAAACATCATCTTCTTACTCAGCACATTATAACCTTTCTAACAGTACCTGACATGGCATGTCTCACATGAATCACTATGATTTTGACATACTGATGCCAAGTAACACAAATGCCCCCCCCGCCCCGCCAATCCAGTCCGCATGACAATTTGCTTGCTCGGGTACCAGGCCACAGGCAGCTCTGGAGAGCACGGAGAGACATCCTTCCTCTCCGGGAGCTTGCTTCTGACTGAGCTCTTGGGCCTACCTTTAATACTTCTGGTCCTGCCCCTTCGCTTCCGGGTGGGTGGACAGCCATCTCTGGCTCCGCCCTGTGAAGCTTGGCGAGTTCCTCCCTGGCAGTTTCAGAGGGAGGCCACACCCACGCACTACACCCGAATATTGGGACTGTCCTAAAATCAGGACGTCTGGTACCCTAGAGCCATGGAACTAAATTGTAAACCTTGTATATGATGGAAACCACTTCAAACCACGGAGTACAGAAGCAGCCCCAGCGCCCTTAGTTCCAGCTGTATGTTAAGGCTTTTCTATGTGGTATGTTAGCATGCACCAGCTGGGCTGTAATTTCTAGTACTTGCCAAGATGTCATGGGCTAACTGGCCTGTGCAGACCCTGCTAGCATGCACTAAAAGTTCCCTAACAGCACTGATGTAGTCATGTTTCAAGCCGTGCTATGTCAATGCACATTACTATTCTGTCATTGAAGTCAGTGGGAGTTTTGCCATTGACTTAAATGGGAAGAGAGTTAGGCCAATCCAAAATGGTTTTGAAAATGCCAAAACTTCCCTTTCACCCATCCAGATAGCCTCTCAACTTCAAGCACATTGGTTAGGCAACGTGAAGAAGCCTGCAATGATGCTGCCCAGGATGTACCTCTTCTGTAGAAAAATAGAAGATTTGGACAAAATGTATTCCATCTTAAACTCCTAAATAGGTGAATGGAGACTCATTACTGTATAAACCCTTGTATATTTTTAATGTATTTCTAGCACACATTCATTGATCTGTTGACTTGAGTTTAATTCTTATTGATGTATGGATTTAATTATAATTTGACTTTGATTTGACAATTGTTTATCTTATCTTCAATTAATAGTGTTATAAGTAGTTTAGTTCAAAGATGTGCTTGCTCTTGCTTGATTTTATTTATATTTGTTTATTCAACTGCAATCTGTATAGAGAATACAGAATTCTATTTCTTTATGTTAGCAACACAGACTAGATCCTCCAGAACCTTAGTGAATTTCAGCCGTTTAAATCAGCATCTCTTGACTGTCCTCTGAATTAACCCCATGGTTCTCAGAGATTATTTTTACTTTAAAAAGTTCCTGTTAGATTACTATTAGCATTACCGAACGGAATTGTGGATTTGGCATCTGTATCTGACAGCGCAATACTCCACCACAAAAATAGTAAAAGACACATGGTAAGCAAAAGTGTTAAATCCAAAAATAAGCTTAGTATTTGTAGTGCAAATAATAGAGGAATGCCATTTAAAATTAATATTTGTATACTTCTGAAGTGTTCTGAAAATAGCTATTCTGCTCCTTTGTGAATACTAGCAATTAAATACTAAACTCTTTCTTGCCCTCAAGGAATGGAATATTATGTTTCATGGAAACTCTGTGAATTAGGTACTGTGACTTTTTTCAGTCTCATGTCAAAATATGACTTGTATGGCTGCTGACTTTGCCATTTCTTGACCTGAAAGCCGGAGGTTGACTGTTTTGCTTTCTCTAATATATTAAAAACTGCTTAGTTAATATAAAATATTGCAAGCCGATTTTCTACTATTATTTGTCATTTACTCTTTGAATTAAATGAGTGCTTTTCTACAAAATTGAAAGCTCTGTTCATAAGATTTTTTTAGGGTAATCCTTTAAAGCCGTTTAGAATTGACTTGTTTGCACAATTTGAATTTTCAATTTTCTAGTAAGGAAAATGTTTGCATTTCTGAAAAGTATTCCAAATTACTCTGTAAAATGTAAATCTTAACTAAAAGAAACCTATTTTTCAAACTAAGTTAATATGTTTCTTATTCAGTTTACACTCAGTTCTTTCTCAGTCAAAACTCCCACTTACTAGATCCTAAGAATCTTTGACCATCTACAAGACCCATTTATTTCAGGGGACGTTCTGGGTCCTCACCACCTATCAGGATTTAGCTTATTCTCTTCCAAGTGAGGTTTGTGTGAATAAGAACAGAGTAAAAGCAGAGGTCTTTTGTGCAGGTTGAGGATGAGAGGACTCTCTGTAAGGAGATCCTAGTGGAAATGTTCTTCTCCCTCCCATTGAGTAGACCACAGGAGGGAATAATTTGGCTGTGAGCTAGGAAAGACTTCCTGGTTTTGGCCCTGTGTATTTAGCAGTATCTTAGCAACATTTATTCGATAAATTATCATCCTCTTTTGGCTTAAACTCATTTGGGGTAGATGGGACAAACAGCTGGACAAGTAACAAAAATGGTAAAGAAATCTCAAATGTTATAGATATGTCGACTTTACTTCAGCAAAGTCCTGTTATTTGGTAGTGTTGATTCAGCTGATTTTTTTAAATTGATGTTTATTTCTCCATTGCTATGTTTTCCTTTTCCTTCATAAGGAAACCACTCCAGCGTAAGGAGTGACTTCCTAGACATTCGTGCCAGAATCTGCAGAGAGACCACAACAGTATTGTTACAGTTGCAGATTCTAACTCAGCTAGCAGGGCTAAGAATTTAATATATCTTTCTGGCTAATGCACAGTATCTTCGAGCTAGCTTTCTGTTTTATTAAGGCTTTTATACTTCTAAGGCAGAGGCGTGATAATGCACAGATTGTGTGAATTCAGGTGTTCAGTGCTTTCAGTAGCCTACAAATCATAAAATACAGTTTTCTCCTTTTAGTGCCAAGTTCATAATACTAAATGGTTTAGAAAATTGTATTAGGTAATTTTCTCTGGTGCATTTGATGTAAATTACACTAATATTGTGAAGTGCTTTTTTGTTTAACACATTCTCTGTAAATTAGATAAATTAAAGTTTCTGAAGGATGGAATTAGATGAAGCTGATTATGATGAAGATGATGGGCTATTCATCTCAGATCACATTAAATATGGTTAATTCCCTGTACTAGTGATGCCAACCTAAGTAACTTTATCATACACTGTAATGACTTTTTTTTTTGCTTATCTATAAACAAGAAAATCTCTTCAACTGTTTAAGAATCATGCGATGCAATGTTTTCTTTAACATTTAGAGGTTATTATCTTGCAAAATTGTTATCATCATTCTAGTGGCTATTCTCCCAGGATTGTAATAATGGTCTCATACCCTATGTAGTTTTGAAAAATGAAACTAAAACAGAGAGCAAGGCCATAATGGACAATGCATATGGGCTTTGTAACCTCTGTAGTAATGATAATTGGCCATGGGCTGTAAGTTACAATGTTTGCTATAATACAGATGACTGCATCTTTGCCTTTTGCCAGCTTTATGAGTAGAAAAAATATTATTTTTCAATTAGCCAGTCCCCTTGAACAGAGAGCTGAATTTTAAGTAAAGTCTAGTTGCAGTAGCATCTTCAGCAGAACTTGTGGCCTAAATAGGGAGCAGTCCCCAGGTGTGCCAAGCTCATACCGAGCACACCTGAGAATAGAGTGGGGGGAGAAACCAAGGTGGCTCTAAGTGACCTTGACACCCATCCCTCCCACCCCATCCTTGAGCTGGCTGGGGGCTGAAGTGGCCCTCAGCATGAGTTAGAGCAGACACAGAGCTACTCCTACTTATCTGGCTAAAGCAGTAATATAATTCTGCAGCACATAGTGGCTTTAACAGCTCAGAGGATCTGGCCCACACTGAGAATTACAGAAAATATAGTCAAATAGTCGTAGCAATAGCTTTTTATTCCAGATGAATGAGTAGCTCTTGGTAGGGAAATGAGTTTAAAACATAAAGAAATACATTAAGTATTTTACATACCAAGGAACATCCTACTTTTAGAAATCCTCTGTCTGCATTTTTATTTAGTATCTACTAACAGAAGTTGTTTTGAAGAATTTTAAATTAAGCTGTACTTTAATGCTCAAATAAGAAACTGCTAACGCAGTGGCTTTCAACCTTTTTACATCTGTGGACCCCTAAAAAATTTTGAATGTAGGTGCAGAGCCCTTTTGAAACCTTCAGCATAGTATGTGGACCCCAAGTTAAAAGTCACTGTTCTATGGTGAAGACAACCTTTCATGGATCCCTTAGATGTAGTCTGCGGACTCCAAAGGGCCCACATATTTTACACAGTGTGACCAACAGAGAATGTTGCCCTGTGGTAGAATAGGTTATGGAAAGTGGGTTGATGCTTAGGGTCATAGAGAAGCTGCAGGCTAACCATAGACATCCACTTCTTTAGCCTTATTCCATCTGCATTATCGTCTGCATAGCCCACGGTGGGAGTGAGGTGAATTAAAATGACCACAGTAGGCTAAAGATCTTGAGAAGATGAGAAAGACAGGAGTTGGCCAGTTGGCAGATGGAGGTTTGTCGCCATTGATAAGAAACAGATCCTTCACTTTTATAGCCTGCATTCAATAACATCATTTCAACCTGATGATGAGTTGTTGGGATACCTTTCCTGATGTAGGATGCCATCCTGTATTGCTTTTAATGGAGGTGAGGCACAGCAGCAAAGCTAGGGATTGATAGTTAAGAGTGTCAGTAGTAGAGTGTGTTTCTTGAAGTAAGACAATGCGTGCTTTGTGTTCTAGGGCCACCTGGAGGAGGATATCCCTCTTGGCCACTAAAATTCCCTAGGTATTGAGGTAGAGCACCTTGAGAGCCAACCCCAACACTACGGTTTGTAATGCTGGCCCTAGTAGGGGTCTCATTGGATGATAGTTCTTTCAGGCAGTGGGAAAGCCACAGAACAGATGGAACCAAAGAATAGTAAATAGTTCAGTTATCCCCTTTCTTGTGGGTAGAACACAAATGGCAGACCTCTTGGCTCCAGGCATCAGTTAGTCTGCCCAGAGTGGGAGGAAATTCAGCTCAAACTGAACTGACATTGAAGTCAGTAGGAGCTGCAGTAGTTCAGCAACCAATATGGCAAACAGGCCACTTCACACTTTTGTAGTATCACCAGTGGCAAATGTTAAAAAATCATGATATATTTTGATAAACCTTTTTATTACTTTCAGGTTTTTAAATCTGTATGGTACACTGTGGTTGCATTTTCATGCTTTTCTCTTCAACCAGATTTTCACATATTCACATGACTATAGCAAGTGCAGCTTTTAGGAACATACCAATTATAATGACACTCATGATAAAAATTACAAGAGTTGGCAATCCTGGATTGCCAGAGAGCACTTCTATCTGGACAGAAAGACAGCCTGCTATTTCCCTTTGAGATGCAAATAGCTCAAAACAGTCTCCAAATGTGTGTTTATACTTTTACTCTTGGGATTGTCTATACAAAAGGCTGAATTTGCCTGCACACATTAGGTGAGTACAATGTTGTAGACCAGAGGGAGGTCACTCTGAACATTTGTCACTGTCAGTGGAGATATTACTTAATGGGTGGGTAGATGAAAATTAAGCTGCTAGATAAGAGCTAGAATATATAGTAATAACCCTAGATAACATCTATGGTTTCTTGAATGTCTATATAGACTTCTCTTTTATTCTTGGAATCAGTCACAAGGGATATGTAGAAACTTGAGTTACAGTTAATTAATTTCCCTTTATAACCAACGTGCAACAGTAGTTTTCTCACTGAAATCAATGCAGTGCTTCATTTGCAAAAACGTCTATTACTATCCTTGTGTGATTCTTATAAGAAAGGATTGTTAGAATTTGATATGACTATAGAAGGCAGCTGAACAAACTATACCATATTATCTACTGCACATGAGAGCAGTTTGATACCCAGCACCAGTTGCTAAATACAGCACAGTAATAAACAATGAATTTCTGGATTTTTTTTTTTGATATCCTATATTGGAAGCTCCCAAGAGGGGACCAGAGAAGACAGAGAAATTAGAGCAACTTTTTACAGTTGAACTTGAAAAGTTCATATAAATAGCCTTTTTTAACAGGATTCTGTAGTGTGGTATTTGCAGTGACCCCAGCCTCATTTTTATAAGTTGGTGTTTCAGTAATGACTTCACATATAGACTTTTATCATAAAAATGTGAACTGCAGTTTATGACTAGAGAAAAGAAAATTGTAAGGCATTTTTTTTCTAGGAGAAGAAATTGTCTGAAAAAGAGTGCCCTGTGCCAAAATTGGACTTCCCCCCCATACTGAACTTACCATGACTTTTACACAATTTTAAAAAACAATTCTTATGTCTTTGAAACTTAAATTGCAGCATTTTTCATCTTTATTTGAAGAACTGCTGAATTCTGTTAAACACCTAGAGTCAGTAAAAGTCTTAACAGCAACATCCTGCATGAGTTGCAATCTATATGGTATGAGAGGATCTGTTCATGGTCCATAAAATAAGAAGTTGCAACAATGGAGTCTAGAGGTGACAGTGGTGTGAATTATAACTTCCATGTGTGTTTGAGAAAATAGAGGAAGAAGCTTGAAGATATTTTTAGATGGTGACCCAGTTTCCTTACCAGAGAAAATTAGTCTGGAGTTCAAGTAACAAAGCTGGATGTAATCATATGCCCTGGCTTGTAACAACATGTGCAGAACCAAAGATTGAAATGTAACTGAGGGTATGTCTACACAGATGTCATTCCCATCACAGGTAGACATACCTGCGCTAACTTTGCTCCAGCTCAGCATGCTAAAAATAGCAGCATGGCAGCCTGGGTGGTGGGTTATGTTAGCTGCCCAAGTACGGTCTTGCCCAAATCCCTTAGCCCAGGGGTTCTCAAACTTTTTTTTCTGGGACCCCTTTAGAAAATACTTTGGGCTGTGATGACCCCCTCAAAAGAGTTCACTGCCTTTAGAGAACCCAGCCAGCAGCTGCTGCTCTCTGGCCTCCAGCTCTGAAGGGCTCTGGCTGTCAGCCATGCACAGGGCTGACAGTTGCAGCCAGGACATGTGCAGGGGCTGACAGATCACCCCCCCCAAAAAAGTTGAGGGGTCCCAACCCCCAGTTTAAGAACCCCTGCCCTAGCCCAACCTGCCGCCCGTGCAGCAATGGCCACACTACTATTTTTAGCATGCTAACTCATGTAGAGCTAGCGCATGTATATCTGTATGAGCTGTGAATCACACCTCCCGACTGCTGTATAGACATACCCAAAGAAAGGGATGGTATCATTAGAAACAGGTTCAGCAGAATTTACTATTCTTAGGTAATGTTTTACATTCCAGATAGGGTTAGGACAATTCAGACATGGAGGGAACGACATGGGAAATAAATATGATTAACAGCACAGGAGCCTTGCAGTACAAAGTGCAGCTGTGAGAAATCCATCTCAAATGTATCACGAAATTAATTCATTTCATCCTCGCTCACAATAACTTTACATTTAACAACAAACACTTTGTCCAAAGCATGGGAGCAGCCGTGGGTACCAGGATGGCTCCCCAGTGAACCTCTTCATAGGCCACCTCAAGGAAGAATTTCTGGAAAATGCACCATAAAACCAATGATATACCTTAGACCTATCAATGATATTTTCATCCTCTGGATAGATGACCTAAACTTTCTAATAGATTTCCTCCACAACTTCAACCATCACCACTCATCCATCAAACTCTTTCTAGAATGCTCCCAGACCAGCATCAACTTTATGGACATTATGATTAGCTTCAACAACAGAACCCTACAAACATCTTTATACAAAAAAACTCACAGATCACTATACTCACATCCACAGATCCAGCAGCCACTGCAGACATGCCAAGAAATCTACTGTCTATAACCAGACACTCAGAAACCACAGAATTTGCTCCAAAGAGAAAGTCTGGGGTATATACTTAAAATTGCCCTCGCTAAACATGGACACTCCCCAGAGAAATAGATCACATTGTGGAATGGGACATGCAGATACCCCAGAAGAACCTGCTTCAATAGAGAAAGGACAAAAACAAACAAACAAACAAAAAAACCCAGAACAAACAAACAAACAAAACCACATGCTCTGGTTGTCATCTACTATCCCATACTAAAACCCATATGGGGTATCAGCAAACATTTACAACTCATATTTGATGGGGACCACATCCTGAAACAAATCTTTCTTGAACCCCCCTCTTATGGCCTTCAAACAACCCCCCAACCTCAGTCAAGTCATAATCAGAAGCAAGCTCACCATAGACACACCAATTCAGAGTTGCAGTAGACACTGCTAGAACAACAGATGCAAAACCTGCAAATATATTGCCACTGCTATGATGATCAATACCTGCGCAATTCACCTTACAAGCTCCAGGGGTCCTACAAAAGCCTATCACTGCATGCAGTGTACCTCATCCAGTGCATCAAACATCCCAATAACCACTACATGGGTGAAACCAGACAATCACTATGCTCTCAAATTAATTCACACAGAAAAATAAGACAAAAACAGCATATTTATCAAACACCCATGCTAAATGCTTTTTTCAAAGAGATCACTCCAAATCTGACTGCAAAGGAAATCTGCACAACACTTTCAACAGTTGAGCCTAGAAATTTAAATTCATAACTCTGCTGGACAGTAAAAACAATAGACTTAACAGAGACACTGTTTTAAAGTTCATGACAACAATTGTAACACACCTTCTACCTGCTAACCCTTAACTGCCTGCTTCATTTTAAGTGGTCTCCTACAGCATGTGTGAATCCCTTATACTTAACGATCTGTCCCACCTTTGATACTCTGGTTACCTTCTCCAGACCTGTGGAAGAGCTCTGTGAAGCTTGAATGTTTGTCCCTTTCACCAACAGAAGTTGGTCCTATAAAAGTTGGTCACCTACCTTCTTTCTCTCATTTATTTCAAAAGTAGTTAGGGTGCCTATATGCCGATCAAGATCTGGGCTTGAGTGTCTGAGATAATAGCCCATGCTTACAGACCTCCTCCCACATCTCTTTGGTTTTCATAAACATAACTTTCCTTCCTCTGTTCACAAATATTCCACTGTTTACCATAAGAATCAGGATATCGTCCCTTCCTCCTGTGTCCTTGTTCCTCTAATGAGGGTGAGGCACTTTTATATGCTACTTGTTGAAAGACCTATGATGATCTACTGAAATATCAGGATTTTAAAATTTCAGATAAATTATTTCTTCTGAAAGGTAAAACAGGTGTATAGGAACCATGAAACTGTGTTATCTGAATGACCAACATATGTATTAGCGTTGTCTTGAAGGCTATCACAGCCAGAACCAGCCTTGTCCTGGAGGGAGTAAGCGCAATTCCATGGGAAGTTCTACCATTTTATAGGCAGAGAAAGACTAATCTTCCTGTGGTCATACCTCTTACTTTCAGAGTGTCTCCTAGAGTCTGGGTGTGGAGTTGCAGTGGTTCTCTCAGTCTTGCACCCCTTTAGTTGTTCTGGTGCCACAATTGTCTGTCAATGTATGTGGCCTACCCCTCAGGCCAGGTCATTGCTCAGGCCATTCCCCTTCCAGGGGTTAACAGAAAAGTCCAATAAATAGGAAACTCAAAATCTAATGGCCTTCAAGCCTGTCTCCCAGCCTCTGTGTGGCATTTGCTGTTCCTGACTTCCTTTATTCTTGAAGCCCATACTTGCTTCCCCTCTTGGTCTGCGGGAGTGGAAGGGGAACCCAGGCCCAGACTATCTCTGGGTTCCATCCCAGGGACCCTATTTAGGTGGTGAAGGACAATTCCTTCACTCCCTCTGCCATTTTCCTTGGGCTGTTCCTACTTTTACGTTGCTCATTGGCCTCTTTGTGAGATCTGTGGGTTCTGCTGTCTTGACTTTGTAGTTACAGTTTCTCCTGGGGGCAGGTATGGAGACATTTTCTAAAAGCCAGTGTGAGCTGTTTTCTGCACAGCTAGATTGTATTTCCAGCAGTTTTTCTGTGCCCCTGGCCTTAAATCAGTCAGTATCTCTCTCCTTTAAACAGGAGATCCCCCTCAGTCCTCTCTGGGAATAAGGTTGTGTCTCAGGCCTCTTTAGCCTTAGATTAGTCAGTTTCTCCTCCCTTCAAGCAGGAGTCCTCCCTCTTTATGGAACTGGGTTTTGTGTCTCAAGCCTCTTGCCCAACTGTAAGGCATTTTGCTATCTCCTTTCAGCTGAACACCCTTCCCAATTAGCCTTCCAGTCTGGAGCGTTTAGCAGACTGTCCTTCTTCCATCAGTGTCTGCCCTGCTGTGAGGGAGGAGAGAGTCTTTTTATTGGCCCCTTCTCTCAACTTCTTCCCAGTTGATTGGGTGAGAGCGGAGCTTCGTCCTGACATCTGTGCAAGGCTTCAGGCCATTAAAGATACAGTGTCAGGACTTCTTCCCCAAGCACCATCCACTCTCGGGATCCTTAGGGTCTCTCTCTGTGTGTGTGTGTGTGTGTGTATGTGTGTGCGCGCGCGTGTGTGTGTGCGCGTGCGTTTCCCACTGGAAATTTCCAGACCATTAGAAGGCCATGCTAGGTGGTGGGGTGGGTTGCCCTCCATGGCAGTTTACCCTGTCACACTTCCGAAGCACAGATCTGCAAAGCAGGTATGTGGTCTTCCACGCACTTTCTATCCGCATCTGTACATGTAGACATATGAGCCCTGCGAATGCAGCTTTTGTAGCACTGTCTTTTCCTCTGTTCTTGAAAATTAATCCTATTCTGTTCAGAGGGAATACTGTACAGATCCCATTGAATTAGCATGTGGCCTTATTTAGTTGGAAAAGAGAGAGGTATTTTTACCTTTTATTGATGCATCTCCAAAGGACGAGTTCAGTCCAATAATCCACTTTTAGTTGTTTCTATGTTATAATGCTAAGTGCATAAATCGTTATATTTATTTTTACTGTCTTATTTCTGAAATGTATCTCTAAAAGCAGTTATTGGTTTTATATTATAATTGCACTTACTCCTCAGTGAGATCTTTTTATTTGTCTGCCTAGTTTTCTTGCACCAGGTTTCACACTTATCAGCCTGTGTGTGTGTGTGATTATTATTATTATCATCAATGTAAGTGCTTTGGCATTTGTAGCTGAGGAAGTTAACAGGATCCTGCATTGGTGCTCAAAAATTCAGCAATGGCCACAAATATTTAATATGTTTAGTTTTTATGTAACGTAATTGCTTCTTGTTAATCTGTTCATGTTACATCTTTTTTCATTCTCCTGCCATACTCTAAAAAGTCCTTTAAAATATTTAAGTAAAAATCTGCAATATGAAAAAAATTGACTAAGAATATTTGGAAGACAGTAGGGAAAGTTTTATTGTGCCGGATGATACAACTTTGCACACACTGCCCTCCCCCTGCCCCTTAATTTAAAGACTTCGGCCTTTGGGAGTTTAGTAATATTAAGCAAGCTGAGCATTCTTTTAAAAGGCAACAAGATCATGTTTTTTCTTTGAAAAAATACAACTCTTACTTTGGATTGGGTTACGCTATCTTTCATCTCTTAAAGAGCCTTTTTACAATGAAAGATAAGATCATATAATGCACAAGATCACGTTTCTCTCCTGGCCCCTGAGATCAGATGTGAACTTATCGCTGTGTGATGACAAATGATACTGTTGTTGCCACACAGGAAATGGATATGATTTGGGCATTAAAAATAACATAAAAGAGGCTTTTTCTCCATATAGGTTTACAGTTTTTAAGTATCAGTTTCCTAACCAAGCATAAAAACAAAATACTTGTGGCCCATGTAGAGTAGGTAAACAACTTCCCCAGACCACAAAAGCTTAGAAGAGAATAGGGAGAGAACAGTCCCTTAGCAGATGGCATTTCCAACCTCCCAGAGGACCCAAGGAGGTTCCTAGGGTCAGAGCTCTGGGGGATTTTGGGGGCTGGGTGGATGGGGCAAGTGCTCTTTGCCACAGTATCCCTTCAGAGCTACTGGATTTCTTCATGGTAGTCCAGTTAGGAAGTAATAAAATCTTAGGATAAATCAGCATATCAGCAAGATACCCTGCCTTCACCACATCCTTACTAGCCAGCCCAGTCCATTTCCTAGTCTGGATAAGCTGACTTCAGATCCATGAACAAAATGAGTGTTTCAGCAAACTTGTGCTATTTTGACTTTGCCGTGAGTGACATTTCTGTCATTGGAGACCTGCAGCCATGGTTCCAGTGGCCTCCCCCATCAAACATGGTAAATGAGCCAGGTCCAGTATGTTTATGCAATGTTTTTCCCAACTTTATAGCATTTAATCATTTTCCACAAGAGATTTTTTTATTATGATGTACGTATACACAGTATAATTCTCTCTTTATTTTATAAAATAGGAGTGTGTATGTTCAGAAGTGGCTGGAATAAGCTCAAAGAAAGATAGTTGGTTTAGTAATGTGCAAATAACATATTCATGAGAAAGGAGAAAATTATCACACTCTTTTCTGAACATACAGTTCATGTGATGCTCCATTAGTCCTAGGTATGTATGTCACCAGTCTTTCATAATTACCACAAGCCAAGATTTTTAAAAATGGGCTTCACAGTCTGTGTTTAGGCACCTTAAAGGTGGGCTGATCACCCAGCAGTTCTCATACAAGTCATTGGAAGCTACTGTGTCCTCAGTGCTTTAAGAAATCAGGTTACTTATGTAGATGCCCGAATACGTAATTAGAATCTTGATTTTAAGCACCCAGAGGGAGATTTTCAAAGACAATTGACAGTTAAGCTCAATCCTTTTTGATTTTCAAAATGAAAATTTGCCCCCAGTTTGAAAATCTTGACCTCAGTGTTTTTCAGGTAATATGATCTGGTAGGAAATAAGGCTTTTTTCAGATATTAATATACTATCCAAAGTAAAGGTAAATAGGACTCAATTTTTAACGGTAATAAGGAGAAAAAGTAACGCAATTCAAAAATCAAATGTAAACTGTTTGTAAAACAGAGTACAAATGAATTTCTGTTTACCAATGGACTAGACAGATTTTATGCACTATAGTTATATATCATTCATGATCAATATTTTTCTTGTGCCAGGACCAGACCAGAAGTGTATTTGTTTTCTGGTTATTTGCAGTGTTGTTGTAGCCATGTTAGTCCCACGCTATGAGAAAGACAAGTTAGGTGAGATACTATATTTTATTGGACCAGCTTCTGCTGGTGGAAGGTACAAGCTTTCAGGCTCTTCTCCAGGTCTGGAGAAGAAAATCAGATTGTCTGAGCTAAATACAAGTTGGGATGGATTGTTAGCACACCACATTGCCAACTCCAAATTCCTTATCCATAACATTCTAACCTTTAGTTGCCCACTTCTGTCCCAACTTGTATTTAGCTTAGACACTCTGATTTCCTTCTGCAGACCTGAAGAAGAGTGTTGTGTAGCTCCACCAACAGATGTTGGTCCAATAAAACATTTTACCTTGCCTACCTGTGCTTTCTAGTATAAATTTTCCATCAGCAACATCTCTTAATGTCACCTATTCCACATTTATAGTCAAAGAAACTAAAATGCACCTCACCATGTTTTATTTTCCTGTGTAGGTTTACATATTATAACTCCTCTTGCATATGAAGATATATTTCTATACTAGACACATATAGAGAACATATTTAAATCTTAAATGTTCAAATAAGTATTTTTATAATTATGGTCTGTAAAATGGTTAATAACATGGGAAAATAGATTTCTGAACACATTCTAAATTGTTTAATCGGATACTGTTTTTTCTGCTTTCTCCTAACTTTTCATTCCCGTCAATTAATCAAAGAAATCAACATTCAGAAGTGAATGCATTCAAGCAGTGAAAAGTTATTCTACAAAGCTTTAGATATAGTCTCGGTACTTTGTACAATATGGAACACTGATTTCACAAGCTTTTTCAGTTTTTAGATAGTTGAAACACTGAAGAAATACAGTGCCTTGTAGTTTTTCTACTGTGGTGTAGACCTTCCACCTGGGTTCTGCTGCAGAACCTAGTTCAAATACAGAGAGGAGAAGTAAGCACCTGTTTTCCCTCTGTTTTCATTTCTGATCACCTAAAACAGGGGTCTGCAAGCTACAGCCCAGGAGCCGTATCTGGCCCACTGACACATTTTGCCTGGCCCGCCAGGGGTCAACAACCTTTCACAAGTGGCGTGCCAAGCACCCTGGCTAGGAACCCCTCCGGGTCCCAAGCAGTGCTGCGTGACTGCTGTTCCCCCTTCCCAGCCCCGCCCCTTCCCCCCTACCCCTCTCCCGCATGATGTGGGCCCAACACCCTGACCAGGAGGGGCTGCTCTGGCCCACCATAGGCTGAGTGATGTGGAGCTGGCAGCTGAAAGTTTGGGGACCTACAACCTACATATATGGCTACAGTCACTGTAGTACTGGATTGCCTTTCACCTATCTGTCTGCTTGAGACAAAACTGAAACTGCAGAAAACAGAGAGCCATCTATAGTATTTCTGTGTTGGGACACTTTGGAAAATACCTTTATTCATTCACTAGTCCTAAGGGAGGTACATGCGCATTAGTATAGTTACTTTGAGCAGTTGCAGCATAGCAGTTGAATGGTAATATCTACATATTAGGAATTTGTAAGGACCCTACATCTTTTCAGGTTTTCAAATAACATTTCAGAGAATTTTCTAATATGAAAGAACATCAGATGTTGTGATATGGAATAACTATTTTTGTTAAATGCTGTAAGACAATCTTGAAGGAGATAAATATATTCTATCACGCTATATTACTGGTTTTTAATTTTCTATGTGATATTGTTTCTCCATCGTTTTGTCAACAAAAACTGATCTGGTAATATTTATTTCTTCTCTTCTGAGAAGTATTTAGAATCTGTCCAATGTCTTTTCATTTATTGGTAGGTGCATTACCTTTACAAAATGGTGTAATGTCCTCAGTTATGCTTTGACCATGATCTGTTAGAACCTGATCTTGTTTCCTGATGGTAGCCATCAGTTTCTTTCTTTCTTGCATTCTTTCTGGCTTGCTTTCTTACTGTCCATGAATTTTTTCCCATTCCATTCTGGGATCATTGTTCTTCCTTTTTAATAACCATGGAAGGATATTATGATATCTGAAATTTACTAATTAGCTTGACACGTTTAATCAATATTCCACATATGGTTGGTTCCTTTGCGCTTTCCTATCACGTTTCTTTTTTCTTTCTTTTTGATTGCATATCTTGTTTGAGAATAGCTTCTTTATCCATATCATTCTCCACTGATTGTATGGACAGCAATTTAGTATTCATTGGTCTATTAAGTAATGCATTTGTTAGAGGCATCTTAGTTGTGCTATATAGTTTAATTCTGATCTTACTATTTTACATTTACTTACATACTTTTGCTTTTGATTATAGCAGAATGAAGAAGTGTGGTTAAATTTTGAAAAGTTAACTCTTTAAAAGTAGCCTTTGGAGTGCCACATTTCTAGTCTCAACGATTTTCATAACATCTGACCAATTTAAAAATTGTGTTTTTCTAGCTACCAGCCCTGCAAACTCAACCTGACATCTGAGTTGGTTGTTAAAAGCTCAAGTGATTGCCAGCGCTTTCCATTTGAGAATAACTTTGTTCACTATTTCTGTTTTGTTTCTTTCGGTCAAAGTATGATACGATAGAATCACTGGTCACTGTATTTTTGTTAAGTTTTTTTAAGTTTTCAGGGCATTTTGATGTTTCTGTCCCTTCTCATGTTTTATTTTGTTTTTGGTTTTTGTTAAACTTTTTTAATTTTACTTAAAAGCTAAGTAATAGCCATTTTATGAATAAGAAGACTACAGTGGCAATGGGAAGGGAGTGAGATAAGAAGGAAAGAAAGTAAAAGGCTAGGGCCCAAAAGCATCTTATCTCTGCTGTGTTTTGTAGTTCATAGACTTGTTTTGTATCTATGACTTTCAGGGCATCATCAGACACTCCCTTTTTCTTAAAAAAATGCATACAATTCAAATGCTCATTAATAATCACATTTTTCTCATTTAAGGTCAAATTGTTCTGTCTTTGAAAGATGGCCTCCAAACTGGTGTCATTATTCCTGCATTTTTCTATGTACTAGAATGGCTTCACTGACATTAAATACTCTATTTAAACATGACAGTGTTTCTTTAATAGCAATCTGATAGATTTCTGCTGCAGATGTGATGGTCCAGTGTATGTTGAGAATGTTAATATAGTGGGAGTCTTGATTAAATTTCAATTGATGGTACAGAGACTTTAAATCTAATATTGAACATGTTTTAGTATCATTTAAGTAAGCAATCGTGTCATCTAAAGTGGTGTGAGATATCTTTCATGTTTAATTTCTTTATTAGACAGCAGTATATTGATATATTTCACCAGGGTGTTTTAATTTTGCCCCTACTAAGATAGGGAATACCCATGGCATTGAACGTTCAACTTTTTCAGGTAAGTCCATTGTCTCTAGTTGTTATAGCTTCTTTTTGGTGTTTTTATGAACATGAAAATTGGATGGTACATATGATGTGCAATTTGCCACGTTTTACATTTCGTATTACCTTTAGAAATCTCTCTCTTCTTGCATGTTCTGTAAAGCTTTGTTTTTCGTTATGTTAAAGTGAGATCTGTTGGTGGTTTGCAGTTGAGCAAGTGTTCATGCCATTCTGCTGCCTCATAGAAGTGCTTATATTATACCTGGTGTTTGAGCTTAGTGTCTGAAATGTCCCACTTGCTTTTAATGTCTTTGAAGACCCATATGAGTATATTTCATTTTTTGTTTTCTGAAGTGTTGAAGCCATGTTCTGAGTGTGGAGCTCATTGGGGAAGCCCAATCTGTTCCTTTCTCTCCCCTTTTGCCAGGCAGCAAAGGGAGCTCTTATCCCCAAGGGGGATGTGGGCTAAAGGTTTGGGGAGGGTGTGGTTCTCTCTCCTCCTTCCCCCACTACAGCGGCTTCTGCAGCTATCAGGTGTTCCCAGTATGTGTGCAGTGGTATTAGAATGTTCATGTTCAATTTTATTTTGGCATGCTGCCAAAATTTTCCTTAGGGGGAAAAGAAGAGTAAAGGGAGATGACAATTTTTAACAGTTGTCTCTCAGGCAAACCTAAGTGAACTTAATGATACAGGTTAAAGGCACGTTTCTAGCCCTGGAGCTTTGTCACTGCCAGATTTCAAAGGCCTTCTGCAAACAATGGACATGTTCTAGCTCTCAATAAAAGATCATAAGAATCTTTTATTATTAGAAGTGTTAGGCATCCTAAACGTAAGTTTCGCTACCAACTCACCTTCCAATATTTTTGTGACACCAAACGCTGTCACTTGGTTCTCATGATGCTGTTAGGCACCTTAGAGATGGCTGAGTAAGCTTCTGAAATACACATGCTTGTGGATTTGCAAGTTTTGGCAAAATGGTTAGATTTACATAAAATCTGCAAGTTTTCCCTTAAGGTAGACATTGAGTTCCATGGATGGATGTACTGCCACAAATATTAACAGGATCATTCTGTTCTTAATTTCAAGTGCATGTTTTATGGACTTTACTGGAATTGTAGCTTCAGTAAAAGAATTACTTTTCTTACCTTTAGTTTGCCTTGTTTGTATTTTTGACATTTTATGAACTCTTGCAATGTTAAGAATGTTTATTAGGCTCATGTGAGAATTACATACAGTCTGATCTTTCCGTTTTCAGAAACAAACCAGGGTAACCTGTTTCTCCCTTTGAAGTTAGCAACAGGTTTAAATAATAAACTAAATTTCTGTGACTAGCACAAATTTGAGAAGAGTAATCTATAAATATATATATTTCATATACATTTCATTCACTGAACTGTAGTGTGAACTATGTCGAAGTTTCCACTGATTTTCAATCTAATAATTAGATAGAAGGCTTCAATTACTTCACAGTGACATCTTCAGCATGTCTAGTGGTCATTGCACTTTCTAGGTCTAACTTCTTACCATATACTTCTTACTGAATACTTACCATATGCCCAGTAAAGCGTATACAACATATATTTAAGAACATGTATAGAAATTAAGAACAGAACCATCCTGTTAATTTTGAGAAAACTTGCAGATTTGAGGGGGAGAGAGAGAGAGAGAGAGAGAAAGAGTGTGTGTGTCCAAGAAAGCAAATCTGCTTTTCTTCAAATCATGAAAACTCAAGTAAAGGAGAGTGCTGTTTGAAAGACCTACTGAAATATAATATAGATTAATTGCAATCATTACAGCTGGGAGTGGAGTGGAATGGAATGTATGCTAAAAGGTTTTTTTTTTTGTTTCACTAAAATGTGCCCACAGGGCCAACAAGGATAGAATATGTTTATGCTACAGAAGCAATTAATACTGAGCAAAGTTATGGTGTTTTAGAGGAGGGATGCTGGGAAGTCTTCTATGGAAGTAATAAAAACATTATCTTATTATTTAGTTCACAAATTATCTAGGAATATATGGGAGTATTTTCTTTTCCCAACACAGGGGCATGCCTTTTTTTTCCTAGCCTGAAAGTATGATTGATGATTTCCTGTGCATATTTAATTTGCTTCTTGAACTGAATTTTTCCCTCTAAATTGATTAAAAATGGACTTTTAATAAAAGTATCACTGTAAAGAGGGCAGTGGGAATTCTTATGTAATCTGTGGAATAAGACAGGAGTAGGAATTCCCTCTGTAAATCATATTTCAGGTTTATTATATGCAGATAGGTTTTCTTTAACCCAGAAGTTTTTGTCACATTTAAAACTCTCAGAAATCACATTATGTACTTTGGTCACATAAGACCTGATCTGTGTTAAAGTCAATGGAATTTTTGCTTAGTTAAAGATGAGGGGCTAAATCTTATAGCGTTCAGGTCTCAAAGATCTCTTCTGGCATCTCTAAAAGAAATCATAGCTAATGTTTTGATGAAAAGCGCAGAGGATAATTTTTTATAGAAATACAGTAAAATTTTTCAAGTAGATGCAACAGCGTAACTGTAATTATGAGAGCTCCAGAGGGACGTTTTATTCTTCATATATATTCAGGGCATGAAATAATAAGTTTAATGTTACATTCCCTTTGGGACAGTGGTAGAAACCATCAACAATACCTAGCCCTTATGAAATACTGTGAATAAAGAATTAGGATAGTTATGATTACACATCTTGCATATAAAAACAAAAGCAATTTTCTGTTTAGCATTTTCACAGTTCCAAAATGTTTCATAGTACACTCATTTAGCGTGGGCAGAATTCATTTCAGGCTCAGGGCTTGCTTAAGGTCTTTGTACCACTTAAATCTCACTTAAACCCAGTTAGGAGGGATTAAGTGGAATTTAAGAGGTGCATAGACCTTCAGTTGACCCTATGCATAAGAATGAATTTCACTCAGTAACATCAGTGCTTTTGTTCTTTGTGTTGAAAGAGAGCTCGTGCAGGTTTTTCTATTTTATGCAGATTTAAAATGTAATGTGCATAATCAGTGATTGTGGACCCATGCAGAAAAAGTTTCTGCTTGGGTAAATTCATTTTTGAATGATCCTGTAACAATTAGAGATAGAAGGTGGGTGAAGTGTAACAATTGTCATTTTAACATTTGTCCCAATTGCTCTTTAAACAAAAAGTATAAGAAGTATAAAAATATTACCTCTTCCCATAATTGCTGATGTTTGGTTTCTAGACTCCTTGGGCCACGAAGGCTGGATCTACCCTGACAGTGGCAAATTTGCCACCATCAGATCGATTGCTCTGGATTGACTGACCGGTCTGTGTAGACCAACTCAGTAGATCCAGCAAGCAACGCAGGAAAACCACCCCGGTAAGTGGTGTAGCACTGCGTCGAAGGGAGCGCTGTTCCCTTTGACACAGCGCAGTGTGGACGCCGCGCAGAGGCGACGTCGACGGGAGATACGCAAGTGATTTACGTCACTTGCATATCTCCCGTCGACTGCCGCCGAATCACAAAGGTAAGTGTAGACTGGGCCTTAGAGTATGTCTATACTGCAGCTAGAAATGAAGCTCTAAACCTAGGTAGACAGACTTGGTTTAATTGACTAGAAATAGCGCTGTCGATGCTGTGGCACCACGTAGACTTGAGCTCAGCCCCAGGGGGTTGGGTGGACTTGAAAACCTGAGCTGTTGGCCGAGCTGCAGTGTCTATGCTGCTGTTTTTAGCTTGTTAGCTTGTGAAGAGTTAGCACAAGTCTGCCTGCTTGGGCTCGGAGGCTTGCTCTCAGCTGCAGTGTAAGTATAGCCTTAGGGCCCAAGCCACTGAATTTAGCACAGAGATTCCTGTTGACTTCAGTGGTAATTGGGTCAGGCCCTTAATTATTTTTATGTAGGTAAAATCAAATGATCATTCTCATGAATTGTGTATCAAACATACGAATTTAAATATACATTCAGCAATATATTATGTCAGGCAAATACTACCAAATCTATGGCATCACCCGGATCTCAGAACATGCAGACTAATGAGACAGAAATTTTCTGCTTTTACGCCAGATGGCATATTTCTGAGCAATGTACACCACGGATGCTCAGTTTTCATGGAGGTTATTAGAGACGTTTCAACACCATGCTTGTCACATGTTAATGACATAAAACTTATTCATAAACATGTAATTTATTTGTTTTGGTATACAGTGGAACACAAAAGTTCATAAATTTCTCTTATTTCGTACACTGGATTCCCACAAATGTCAGCAGGAATTGTGTGTGGATCATGGGCATTACATTTATACTTCAGATCATAAAGGTGTAATGGTGGCACAGATAAACAAAGAGAAGTGATTCATGAGAGAAAATCTTTCCCTGAAGTCTATAATTGAGTGTAATAGACATAGTTCCTCCTGGTAATTTTTAGTTAGCATGACCAGAGAAGGTAACTCAGGGAGATGGGTGTGGGGAAAGCCAAAGCTCAGACTCGACAGAGAATAAGCTCCTTCCAGAGTCAATAAAAAGGTCAGTGACACCACTTTACTTCGAGGTGCCTGGGTATAGTTGTACTGGAATCAGATAGCTGAGTCAACCTCTCGTTAAAGGGCTTGTCCTGCTGTTTGCTGGACTCTTTGCAGAGTGGTGGGAGGGTTGGGGGGGATCCTGGGGTGTGAGTTCCTCCTATTGCTTCAGGAGCCACTCCTTTCTCAGGGTTTCTTTCCTGCTGACTAGAGCTTCTTCCTTTTAAACCCCTCCTCCCTACCATGCATGATTGGCAGTGCCCGAGTCATGGGACTACCTTAGCACACAGAGCCTCTCTAGCCCCGTCCGTGTGCGTTTACACATCCATTCACAGGCACTACTTGTGTGAGTAATGGTTGCAGGGACAGGCTTATTGATTGCAGTCCTTTTATTTGGTTGTATCTTTATGTACATGTAACGTTAGTCCACGTTCTAATCAGATTTCATCATTTGAACAAGAGCCTAGCACACTTGGATCATCATCAAGTATCTGTGTTTCGGTAATGTACATTTACAGTGCTTACCTTTGTGGCAACAGAATGTGTTTATGTGGTTCAAAATTGCATGGCAATTCAGAAATTAGCAGACCCTCTTTAATAGTTAATACTTGGTTGCTAATATGTATTCCAATAGAAAAGGAAACATTAATACTTGTTTTCTTTCCTTGACCTCTAGAAGAATCCTATTTGGAAGGACAGTTTGAATACTATTGTCTTTATCTGACTTTCAGGCTATCCTGCACCACCAGCTCATGGAACATTTCAAATTTAGGGCATCTCAAGCTCACTCTTAAGTGATTTTGCGCCAAATTCAGCCATTTCTAATCAAGTTTATCAGAAACCAAGATTGGTCATAAAATCAAACCTATCCATAAGCTATGATAGCTCTTTTGCTGGGAAATTATGACCCCATTGAAATCAATGTGAGCCTTGACACTGACTTCATTAGGACCAGAATTTTGCTCAGGATATTTCATAGTTAGAGAACTTACAGTGATACATCAACTAAAGCCTGTTCACACCTGTCAGATGCTCTACATTTCCTACATTTGGAGTATGCTCCATATATTTATATCTAATATAACAGATTTACATACTCAACACAATGAAAAACATCTATACACACGCCTATCCACTGTTTAGGGATACATCTACATACATAAGTTCTCATCACAGAAGTTTATATATAAAGTTTTGTTTGCTGCTTCATAGCACACAGACTTATGAGCTTTTCTACTTAGCAGGCAGTTGGACCTCTCATACATATTCACTCATGAAACTGATCTTTTGTTTTTATAGATACATGTAGATGTGTGCCCTAAAGTGCTTCCTGTAAAAGGTTATAAATGCAGATCTGTTCTTTCCCTCACAAAGTGGTCCACATATACATGTACCATCATTTGGGAGCTACTTTATACACATCATATTTAGGATATTTTCTGTTTTTAAAGTAAAAATATCTTTTGTCATAGCCTGATATTCCAAATGGGAGAGGAGGCAGCGGGGGTGAAGGACTGCGATTAGATAATTAACAGAAAATACTGCAGTGAAATGAAGGAAAACAAACTTTGTTCAAAATGCCTCAAAATTTAAGACACCTGTGTGCTGAAGATACCACTAAGTTATGGAGGCCTCAGTTGAGATAGGCTTGATTCATGAGGCTTTCAAATGAATAGGCCAAAATCAGTAGGCCTGCAGCAGATGCCAATGAAAATTGGATGTTGGCCACCTGCAGTATTTGTCGTCCTAACTATAGGAATATCATAGAAATGGACCGTACCATAATTTGGTAAGGATCCATATTTAAAGGTATAAAATGGCAAAGCTGGTGAAACTTGTAAATTCCATATGCCTACTATCATTTACTGCAAAGAACATAAAAGCTGTGCTGTGGGAGGCAATGGAAATTTTTAAAAAATTTGAGCTTTGCGGGTTTGTGTTTTATTTTAAAATTAAAATAATTCCATGCAAAGAACTAGTGCTAATGCTATGTTAAGTTTGAGAAACAAACACTAAGAAGTCAGGTAATGCAGAGTTAAGCTTAAATGGGCAACTTTTGAATTGGAGGAGGTAGAGGTGCCAGGTGAGTCCTGGTCTACACTTACCTGGAGATTAGGCGTCAATTGCCGGGAGTTACGCAAGCTACACAGAGTAGCTTGCATAACTCCCGTAGACTGCTGTGCTTCCCTTCTGTGTGTCGTCTTCACTGCACTGAGCCACTTAACGAGGTGGTTGTAATACATCGACTTCCTCATCAATTGAGTGGGTCTACACTGATTGCTCAATCGATCCAGGAAGATTGATCTGACGGCGGCGACTTTGAAAGAAGTGGGTGTTGCACACACATCAGTAGAGCTATTTCAGGGTTAGGCAATGCCATGGGATACGCTTCTCCCCTCTCCCTTCAGCAAGAAAAGCCTGTTTTGGCGTACTACTGCCAGAGGACCAGTTCTTAGCTCCTTTCAATAAAATTATTTCATTTGGTGGAGGTATGCATGATGTGCTAGTGCTGGCATTGTGCTTCTGGTTTTGTGTATGTGTGTTTAACATGACGTAAATATTGCACTTTTTATGAAGAGAAATAATACAGCAACACATAGGTTTGGGTTTGCATTGTGTCTTCATGTCCCACAGCTGCTTTCAGAGAGATATGATTTGTTTGAAGTTGAGTGAGGGCTTTGATATCTGAAACCGGGCAGATGTTTCTTGTTGATCTAAGTAGAATGGCTTTATTGCATACATTTTGACTTGCCATGGTTTTGTTCAACTGCTTTTAAAAGATAATTTTAAGAGCAAATTTTCTGCTCTCCCCTGGAAGTTTTTAAGGTCCTCTTTTGTTTTCACATAAAAAAAGTGTACACACTGCTGTAATGTTTGTTAGTCACATAGAAATTGCATGGCATTGAATTCCTCTCTGGCTTTTGCAGCCATTTCCCCCTTATTGACATTACGAAAAAATGTTAAGAAAGTTTTCTGTTTAAATCTGAGTGTTGTGTCATGGTCACAGGATTGCTGTTTCCTTTCATTTAGCAATATGTGAGAAAGTATAAAACCCTGGACCAATACTTCTGAAAAAGCAACTTTTATTTTCAAAGAATATAACAGTACTATGGGCAGCAGAACTTTTTTATATTAGAATATTGTCTTTACTTAAATATTATATTTTAAATAACTTATTCATCACTTAAGCAACTATAAAATGAAAATGGTATGACCTGCCACATATAAAAACTGTTTTATTAAATGTATTTTTAAAATGAATATTTTAGAAAGAAGTTAGAATCTTTAAAATAAATTAAATCTGCTGTTTTCTAGAAACAATAAATCAAACATCAAGACTTGGGATCAGATTTCTGTGGAATCTTTCTGTTCATTTGATAAAAGAGATACAGAACAGTATTGCAGAAAATATTAAGCAAATGCAACAAACTTTCCAATAACCGTAGATTGCCAAAGGGGCTTATGTTCTCCTGTTTTCAAGTCCTGCTGAGCTATATTCAGTACAAAATTCAGAGGGAAAGGGGCAAAACAACCTATGTGCCCCCCTGATCCTGATGTACGTGACACCCAATATACGTTAGAGCCTCGGAACTGCTCTAATTTATTCTTGTCTGCCTTTGTTGCCAAGGAATCATTCCAGCAGGAAGGTATTACTAGGACCACCTGAGTCACATCTCTTTTGTCTCAGTTACATCCACTGTCCACAGGACCAGGAGGGGAATGGCACAGGAGTCACTGCAGTGGTTTTATGCCACCTGGTATTTCCCTACAGTGGAAATCCAACTTTGGTGAGAAATAACTCAAGAGGTGGATCTGCAATCTTTACAGCTGTGTTGCCAGTGGTGATAATTAGCCAGAGCAGGGGCCAAGATCTGGTTCTAGGTCTAGACTGTTTCGTTAGAACAAAGTTTTGTCTTAGACTTCAATGAGAGTCACTTTATGCCCATCATAAGAACTACAATAGCTATATGCTCTCCTCACTGTTGTTTGCTAATATCAAATGAACTTATACTGTATAAACTTTTCCCCATTCTGTTCTAGCCATAATTATTTACACACATATATATATATATATATAATTGCATATTTAAGAAAAATAAATTTAACTTTATGAAAAAGAGCTACCAGATATAACAATTACCATATTTCTGCATAAAGCCTTCCAGAGAGAGAAAATTTGTGACCTGTGCTATTTCAGTTTTTCTATATTTATTTTATATTTTAGTTCCTGATTTATCCAAAGATGCTCCCTAATTTACACTCAGCTTCCACTGAGGTATTTTTTCCTGGCAATTATTTCATATGTTGTACTAGATTGTCTTGATAGTCTGCACTGTTATGAGACTTATATCTCTCTGTGAAACAGTCTATCCCTGAAGCTAAAAAACAACCACTTCAAGGCAATATATAAACATTGTTTTTATTGCCATGACTTCAGTTTTAAATTAGCTCCTGATAGACGTGTTTTGTATGTCAAAGGTTTATGTTCTATGATGTCAGATATATTACTTAAAAATTAAAGAGAATTTATATTGGTGTGCAATTCATGTGTCAGTCTTCATAGAGTGAATGGCTTAGAACTTGACATGCATTCTTTGTGTTACAAAGAATTATGGTGTACTGCAATAACGGGGAGATGATGCTACAGCTCTCAATGTTGTACTGCACAAAGATTGCCAGTGTGAAGAGGAAGTGATTTTAAAACATCACAATATTAATTCAATAATTGTTATTGTTGAGTTAGAATGCTTCCTTTAGGTAAGGAAGACAAACTAATATATATAAATTCACTTTTGCTTTACATTGTTGCTATGTGAGGTCTCACCTTTGAAAAGTCCATTTTGAAGTTTACTGGTTGTTATGTAAAGTCACTCCACATTCTTAGTGGCTTTTTGTAAATGTATTTTACAAGTCCACTATTCAACAATATGGGTCATCTGTTCTTAGCTTGGTTCAACATCAGCAGGATGAATTAGCTATATGCATCTTTAATCTCTGTATGTGTACTTGTTTGTTCTTATTTGACATATGCTGGAATCACTTCATCTGTGTACTGTCATGGCACCTGCAGTCAGACTTTTTTTTACATGAACTAATTCCCAGTTTTGGTATAGTATGACATCCCAACTCTTCCTGGTTTTTTTTAAATTTTTGGAGCCATCTGTATATATTTGACAAAACTAACTTCACTTTTCATATTTATACTGGTACACTTCATTTGTAATATCAACTGTCTGTTTTGTACCCTTTACATTTATAAAATAAATCTAAATCCACATTTGGACATGTGGCTTTCCATTTGTAACTAATTTTCCATTGTCTAAAAGTTTTGACTTTGTTCAACTTTCCTTGTCTCTCAACTCCTGCATTGAAACTTTAATTTAAATGGCATGTGGAGTTCTAGCATCATGTGCTGCAGTTTGCCTATCGAATTTCCAACAATGCTCATATATTTGTTTGGCACTTTCATCATTGCAGTTCCCATTAACTTGACCCAGAAAGTTAGTTCCAGTAGTTTCATTAGTAATGTAACTGGCATTTCACTAGATGCTATCTGTAGCGCATACACAGGTGGTGTAACAAATGCACAGCATGCGATTCATAGTTCCTGGGCTTATATTAAATCTAATTTTTTTAAATTCTGATTTTGCTGCTGACCCAAAAACTTGGTAGCCATAAGCAGTGTTTTTTTATCCACCCCCCTAGTTAGTCCCAGCAAGACTTTTAAGCAGGTTACTCCTTCCTGTACATTTATTGTTAACATAGTCTATATGATCTTTCCGAAGTATTTTAGTATCTAATATGAACCCTAGGAATTTTAACCTTTTAGCAATATCTATTTGTTCGCCATACAGGTAGAGTGCACATAACTTTCCTTTTTGTCAGGATCAATCCTTGAGTTTTAACAATGAAGAACTTGAAATCCCATGCATTTTTCTAGTCAGAGGTCTCTCCTAATGCTTTATTGAATCTCTTTTCTGCCTCTCAGGCTATGTCTTCACTGACAGCGGCAAATTCGCTGCCATCAGATCAACTTATCTGGATCAACTGAGCGGTCAATGAAGACCTGCTCAGTTGATCCAGAAATTGATATATTAACACCACCTTCTCAAGTGGCGCAGCGCAGTGAAGACGGCATGCAGAACAGAAGCACAGAAGTCGATGGGAGTTAGGCAAGTTTTTTGCGTAGTGTGCGTAACTCCAGTCGACTGCCGCTGAATCTCCGAGGTAAGTGTAGACAAGCCCTCCGTATTTCTGCTCCTAACACAGGGAGTACAATCACCTGAAAATAGAGTGGCGCATGCCCCAACACTTGTTTTAGGATATCATTTAAGATAATATTAAACCAGATTGGCTGGTAACACTTCCCTGTGGTGTACCATTTTTAATATTATATATATTAGACATAAGTGGACATGCATCGTCCTTTTACTCAGAAATCCTCCAATGCACCCCTGTATCCTTCCCCTTATCCCTAGTGCACCTGTTTTGTACCACAAGCCTTCCCTCCACAGCATGTCATACACCTTTTCAATATCTAGAAAGACAGCTCTCATGAAAGCCTTGTGCCACATGTTTATATTTCAGTTTCTAATTTAACAGTGAGATCAATGGTGCATCTTCCTCTCCTACAACCACTCTGCACCTTAGCTATAATGTCATTTTCTTCCAAACAGGCAAACAATCTTTCATTCACCAAGGATAGTTTTTCTTCTTTTTGTACTGGCATTACTACTGCATGTTTCCACCCTACCTCTATCAGTCCTTTGTTAACATACAGTGTTATATAATTCCAAGAGAAACTCAAACTGCTTTTAGAGAGAGAAACATTATGTTACATATATTATCTTTACCTCGAGGTGTATTCTTGCTGATATCAACTGCCTTTTCAAGTTCCTGCATACAAAATCGTTCATTCAGTATAGTATCTTCATATTTACCCAACTACATAATACATCATGACTCGCCTCGGTGAATTGTCTTTTAATCTGATGGAAAACTTCACTTTGATTTTTGTCATTACTCACCACTCAAAAAGGTTTTGCTAAAACTTCTGCTTTCTGATTATCAATGTCTAACTATGTTGTCAGTCCATGTAAGACCCGGTATGTGACTACTCTTAGTCTGTTGTCCTTTCATTCTTCTGATTTGCCTGTATATTTCTGGTGTCTTGGTATCTTTATTTATCTTCCTGCAGTACTTTCTCCAGCTCAGACTTTGATTTTTTTATAATTATTTGTGCTATTGCCTTACTTCTTTTCTACTTCATCCGATCTTCACTATTCATGGCAGTTTTTGCTTTTTATCTGCTTTTGTATTCCTTTCTATAGGTGACAGTTTGCAGGCCTTACCCCACCATGGAAGTGAGTTTTTAATTTTGGGCAACTCCAGTATTATATTAAGGCTACAGTAGCTGCTGCTGTTAATTCCTTTACTACATTATCATTGAAATTCTCTGCGTCATCACTCATTCATACAATTATTGTGCACAAATTCAGTACATTTACTTGTAAATAGCTCCCAGTTAGTTTTCTTAAAATTCAAAGTGGGTAATTTTCCATTCCCTTCAACCCTTGAGAAGTAATAAGTATAGGAAAATGATCACTCCCCATTCCTTCGTCCTTATTTTTCCCATTTTCCTTATATTTCCCAGTTACATTTACTTGCAATATCTGCTGTTATAATTCCCAGGTCTAAGCAGGAAAAGCTACCATCTGTTGCATTAAATCTAGCTGGGGTGCCATCATTTAAAACCACTAGATTGTTCATTAATAAACTCTTCTAAGCATGTACCATTTGTATCAGTTCTCTCATTTCCCCCCAATTTATTATGACAATTTAGGTCACTAAATATAACATATGATCTTTTAGCACTCCTCACTATTTCTTATAGCTCCAAATTTTCTAGTTTCTCGCATGAGGTATAGATATTGTAAATCCTTAAAGGAATACTTATCTTCTACATTGGGATAACAACAACATTATATTCTAGGCTTAATTCATCATTCTCTTCTGCTATGTAGTTTAATCATTCCTTTACAAAAGTATGAACGCCTTCATCCTCTTCCTAATTTTCAGTCTTGCCTGAAGGCAGTATCTCCTGGAATTTTAAAAGCAAGCATTTTAATCAACCATGTTTCCTGGATACATATGATATCTGGTTTAGTTTTCATTTCCAGGATATTTTTTTTTTAGTTCTTGACCATGTGCTATCAGACCGTACACATTCCATCAAAAGATTGTGATTCTCATACTAGTCGTATTTCACCATTAATCTCATTCAAAATTGAATGAATGTGGTCTGTTGACAAACTACTAACATGCAAGTCTTTTTCCCCTGCCCTTGCTGTAATTTTGATTTTTTTCTGATTTTTTCCTCAATTTGTGATGTACAATTTATCACTTCTATCATTAATGCAATAAACGTATCTTTTTCACTACAAGTATGTGCTGGCCTTATCCTTCCATCGTGTTTATCATATTTGTTATAGAATGAGGCTGTATCTGCACTTCTTCTTTTCCTGTGTTGATTGTCTCTTCTCTATTCGCCTGATGCCTTGAGAGTCTCCTTATAGCTTGTACATAAGGTGTGTTGTTTTCAGTTTTTATCTTTTTTATATCTTTTGCATGTTTTTCTGCAATACACCTGCTGCATGCTGGACTGTGATTACAATTGTAGTTACTACATTTGACATCTTTCCCTTCTATATAATTTTTATAGGAATACTGTCCACATTTATCACATCTAATTTTCCCTTTAGAAATAATTGCTAGATGCCTGTACTGTTGGAACGTACAATAATTTAGGGAAGCATGGATTTTTGGCTTGGTTCTGAATATCGGAAAACCTAGTGTTATTTTCTACGGTTGGGATCCATTCCTTAAATGTAATCACTACTGCTGTTGATGGCTTGCTTTCTTGTCCTCATTTGCTAATTAGTCACTTGCTTATGTACTAACACTTGATCTTCTCCTGTGCTTTTGGTTAGCTCGTCATTGATCAGTTTTAATGGCACACCATTAAATTAACCCCTTTGTTTCAATCAAATACTTGGGTAGCTAGCAACTGATTTTAATTTTTAATGTTTTTTTAATCCATTCAGCTACTTTCACAGGGTTAATGTCACCTAACTATTTCTTTGGCTAGGGATCTTACAATTACAACCTTTTTGTTTATTTCCTTCCTTGGCCTTGCTTTTTGCTGATATCATCACCATCATCATCCCATTCTGCCTCAACTGTTCTCTTTTTCCTTTCTACTTTGTATCCATTCTCCCTGTCTAATAGGCTCTTCTTCAATTTCCAGAGTGACTTCCTTTGAGGCCAGAAAATCCTCCAACTCTCACTAGGCCAGCCACTAGATTGCTGCTGCTAGTGAGTTTAAATATCAGCTTGCTGTCTCCTTCAGCCAATCAAGTGGCACAATCAATCAGACACCTTCTATCAGGGCCAGCTGCACTCACTGGGTTCCCAGGAGGTGACTCTGCTGTGGGCTGGGCCCCTGACAGTTAGACAAGAAGTTCACATTTTAACCTAAAGTTTGTAGGAGGCTTAAATACATAAGGAAAGAATGCTTAGACCACGGATTAGAAAAGATAAAAGCCTCTATTTTTCAGTCTAACAATACAGTACTTATTAAAGCAACCTTTTCTTTTTCAGTTGCTTTTCTTTCCTATCAAGATGTGCAAAGGCTCTGACCTCCTTGGCAACTAATCTAACCAGTAGAATATTAGTATCAAGTTTGTTTTGTCCTTATGGCAAAGGTGAAATACATGAAACATGAAGAAACATATATCAAACTGCCAAGGTGCAAGCTGGAATCTCTTAACAAAACAAGAGAAATACAGCTCTAGTATGTTTCAAAGATACATTACTACTTTTTTTTGTCATAAATCATACTAAGGCGTTTTGTAGGTTTAAAAAAGATTTTCTATGACCTCTTTTGAAATGTTTCTAAATAAAATGTTAACTGTGCTATTTTACTGAAAATAGGCTGCTGCCAAAATTGACTGTATATGAAGAAACTGATTCCAGAAAGCCATTATAATTGAAAACTCAGACTTAAAATATCTTTGGATCAGTTAAAATATTATCCATATTGTTATACTGCTTTTTCATATATTAAAGATACATTGAAAAAGTTTTAAATATTGATCTGTCTATGAATATCAACATTGTTTATGATTTCAAAATCATTAATGCCAAATCTTGGGGTTCCTGTCCAGTTCTTCTTGCTAAATTATCAGTGAACCTAAGGATTTGGCTGTAAGAATATATTGATTTAAATATTTCAACTATTGTTAAAGACAGTTAAAAGTAACTTTGCACATCAGTTACCCGTATTTCCTCAGCTAAAAATGATGATGATATATAGACACCTATGGAGGTTTAAGGGATGCAATTCTTTTGTCTGATTTTGGGGTTAGTGATGCTGAGAAATATTGTAGGGGAAACACAAAACCTTAAACTCAGGTCTTGGCAGGCAGATAGCCTTCAGCTCACCTTTCAACATAATAAAGCAATCAGGATTGACATGGTCCATTGAAGTCAGCAGAAAATTTGGCATTTATACTACCCACAAAACTTTTAAATTACATTTTTAAAATTAATAAACCTCATACATAACTACCACAGCTGTAATGTATTGTGTGTGTGTGTGTATCAAAACACTCAGGAGCAAGTTACATCATATTGTCCATGTTGCAAAGTTCAAGTGTTTGTGAGGGCATTCGAATCATGAGGGTTGTGTGTGTATGTGTAGTCCCAACTCAGAAGTTCTACAGAATTTATGATGTTCCAAGAGGGGAAACAGCATCACAATTGCAAAGGAACGGAGCTATACAGCACAATGAGTAGATTGCAATGAGATTATCAAAGATGTAATGATTATAGGCCTGATTCTGAGGATACTTGGCCCCTTCCAGGATTGAGTCCGAAATGAAGGCTTGAAGTAAAAGAAATGCTGAATGGTGGGTAGAATAGAACACGAGGAATATCATATTGGGGGACTCAGTTTATAGAGTTGATTTACAGAGCCTTTAGACCCATTGGACCCATTTGGGCCCATTGGAAGTAGAGGAGAGGGATAGTATATTTAATTTCTACTTCATACTAATATTAACCTTAAAAATAATTTAGATTAAGTTTAGATAGAGGAGAATAAACTGACTAAGAATTGTTGAGATTTATTTTCCTACCTACTTTTCCCATTCTTATTAATTTACCATATGTAGATATCTCTGATATATTAAGAAGGAATCGAGATATCCATTTTGTCCCATGTTTAATGGTTCTAGACAGACTCAAGAGTCATACCATCTGATGCCTCTTAAATTGCCTTCTGAATTAGTATTCATTTTATTAATAACTAATCAGAAATGGAACATTTTCTGTTCAAAAGAACTAAACAGAACATAATACCTGACATTCTTTGCCTTGTTATGACATATAACCCTGTTTTATTGAAGCAAAATAACTAATTGAGAGCACCAGTCATTGTTTTCAGATGATAGTCTCTTTGTTCATGCTCGTTTTTTCTAACAGGATTCTTAACAGTCCTTATCTCAATGTTTTTGTAGTTTCTTAATTATGCACTGTCAATGTTGAATGGGTGCTTAAGGGATGTCTGAGTATTTACATACTCTTTTGTCACCTTTCTTAACTTTGCTTATCTTATGGAAGACTCCTAATAATTACTGTACTAGTACTTCAGAGAAGTTATGTCAACCTCCACATACCATTAGTGCATTAATGTGTCAAAACAGCAGAGAATGACACAGCTCTAGGCAGTCTTAAAAGCTACTAATGGAAACCAAACCCCAAGGAATTGATTTGTAAGCAACACTAAAGCTATAAAACTTTCTTCCTGATATATGGTTTCACAAAGCCTTGTTCTATTATCCACCTTATTTTTAGTAGATGAGTTACAGCTATTTGAATGAGGGAACAATCTGTAAGGACTACATGCTTGATGTTAGCCTTGTTAGAAGATTACTGATAGCAGAGGTAACAAAGTGACAGAGTACTGAAAATAATTCAGTTGTTAACATTTAAGGACAAAGTGACACAGTCGATTCCATTTTACCAGAATAAATCCAGAGTATCTCCACTGTCCACAGTACTGGATTCTGGATTTACACTGGTCCGAATGAAAAATAATATGGCACAAAACTCTAACATCTGGGTTATGTTTATGCTTAGAAACACTTACTGTATGACAGGGAAGATTTGGTAGGGGAAGTAGAAGTGGGTGACAACCTAGGCAGCAGTGACCATGAGATGGTCGAGTTCAGGATCCTGACAAAAGGAGGAAAGGAGAACAGCAGGATACAAAACATGGACTTCAGAAAAGCAGAGTTTGACTCCTCAGGGAGCTGATGGGCAGGATCCCCCGGGAGGGGGAAAGGAATCCAAGAGGGCTGGCTGTATTTTAGAGAAACTTTATTGAGGGCACAGGAACAAACCATCCCAATGTGCAGAAAGAATAGCAAGTGTGGTAGGTGACTAGCTTGGCTTAACAAAGAAGTCATTGGTGAGCTTAAACACAAAAAAGAAGTTTACAAGAAGTGGAAGCTTGGTCAGATGATTAGGGAGGATTATAAAAATAATAAGAGAAAAATAAAAGGAAGAAGGAATAATAAAGGAGAGAAAAGGAAAGGGATTTCTAAGGACCACAACATTTCACGGATTCTGCAGCCAAGATTGTAATGTTTCTTTCTTTCAAAATGTGATTGTTTCAGATGTCAGAATAACAATGTGCCACTCTCAGATGCACCAGTTAACCTTAAAATGTGGTTCCTATAAATCAAAATCCACATATTAAAAAAAGCCCCTATAGGCAACAACATCTGCATGTGCTCTTCACCTATGCCTCAGAATAGGGAGAAACAGAAGTGGGAGTTGGCAGCACTTGTGAAAATGAGCTGCTGAGAAGGGAAGTCTGCAACAACTGTTGTTGGTGGAGAGAAGTTGGGGAAAGAGCTGGTTCCCTATCCTGGAAATTAAAATCTCCATCTTTTTTTTCTCTTACTGGCCTCTTGAAAAGTATTCAGCACTGTAAACAGCATTAGCATCGCTCCTCTCATAAAGTAATCCAGGGAATACAGGGCTCCCTATCTAAAAGCTCCAGATCCCCATCCCCAGGTCTGTCTGATATGGGGAAGCAAAGAGAAAAAATGTTTCATTAACCCTAAGGAGAATCCCAACTGTTTGGTCTTTGGCTGTCTGCCCACTTGGTGCTGCTCTGATCTTCTGTCACCAGAGCTACACCATCCCAGCCTCTGCCTCAACAAGAGAGTAGAAATGAGGTCGAGGAATGAGACATCTAAAAATTGCTTAATTTTAAAAAATGTTAAAGCCCAATAGGGTTTTGTCTGAAGCTGCTTCTGTTTTCTATAAAATGTGATTTGCCTAAACTAAGGTGACTCCCAAACTTTAAAACAGGAATGAACAATGGCATTTTGTTGTGGAAAATCTGATGTACAGTGGACATGATTAAAAGGTCCATGCCTGCAAACACTTAGAAAATTTGAGACATTATGGTCATCTCCTATCCTAAGCATAGCAAAACTACAGTATCACAGATAAAACTGTAATAACAGTTGTTAAGCAATTACTGTCCATGGTAACCACTGGACTTCATAAACAGAATTATCCGTAGAGAATGCATATCAAAGTATTTTATGAGGAACCAGATTTTATTTTACTTGTTTTCCTCCCCCAATAACTTGCTGAAATTTGTCAATTTTACAAGGATTTTTAACCTAAATACACAATATAATTGTTGTAAATAACACTTTTCTTTCTGGAGCAACCATATAATCTATATATTGACACTACTTTTGTTTAATACTCTAGACTCTGACAAGAATAAAACAGGAATAGGCAAATTTAAAGTGACCAGTCCAATGTGCCACCAATGTATTCTCTGTACACTAAAGGACATCCCCAAGGGGCTGGATCTACTGTCTTCCCACTTGCTTTGCATTGGTAGCTAATTTGACTGTATTTCAACAAACCTTAAAAATGATTTGGTACTAAGCAAAGACTGGCTATATAGGAACACTATATCCAACCTCCTTAAAACTTTGGGCAAGTTTAAATCTTGATCTAAACTTCGCAGCTGAAACCCATTTCTATAAGATACATCAGAAAAAGAACACTGCACCTGAAACACCTTGAATCTGGATCCGAACTTCATGGCCCAGCCCCATGTTTGGTCCTAGAAATGAGTGTAGGTTTGGAGAATTCTTACTTTTTCCAAAGCAATTCACCCATCTCTAATTACAATGGGAAACGTGTGGTGGTTCAAACACCACCTCTGGCACAAATAAATTTGCCTGGAGTGGAGGATACAGTGGTGCAGGTTACCTGCAGTTTCTGCTCTGCTGATGACCCAGTGTCAGCTTATGCAGCCACCAAAGTGGACAGGGTCAGCCCAAGAGTTGGAGAGGATGAGGCCAGCCAGGAGAGGTGCTGAATCAGTATTTTTCCTGGTCAGCTTCCACCAGGGGCATTCCTATTCAAAACAAGACAGGCTCAAAGTTACATTTCCCTTGGGTAAATCACCCTCAATTTCTAACATCTCTGTGCCCACAGGTATTTCTATATAGACCATTGGGTCAAGACACTAATGTCTCATCTAACCAGAGACACTGCTTCATTGCTCGTTAGAATTAAAGCTGACCAAAAGTTGCTGGCAAAAAATATATTTTGCTTGAGGAAAGCACAAATGCAAGATTTGAAACACTTATTACATTTATGTAAATTTGCATCTGAAATCACTTAAAGATTTTCTTGTAAGGTTAGAATTATTCACACGGCAAATTATTTTAAACCTCTTATGATTCATGTAAATGAACTAGGCTTATTGCCAGAAATGTATTCCTTTATTTTTCTTCTGGAAAATATAATGTCAACTTTAATCCTTAGAAACTTTGCACTGATTAGATGCTGAATTATCAAATAATATTATAAAAAAGCAAAAATAGGTGTTAAAAATACACTTACTCTCAGGAACCCATAATATCTCAAGTAAATCTACTATAGCAATCATAGTTAATGGTTCTTAAATATTAGCACAAATTTTACAGTACCTCTGGGTCTTTGAGAAATATCCATTTGATAAAAATACATTGTCAATAAGCTTTGTAATGATTTTTTCCTTCAACCCTTTTAATTCTTAAGAAAATGAGTGGTGGATCATTTTTATATCATTTTCTCTTTGAACATGCAAAGGTTTAGATGCAGGTCTGTGCTAAATAGCCTTAATGAAACACATCCCCTTCTCACTAGCTTGAATTCCTTCTTGTAGCAAGTCACTCTTGTTTATAGGATGACCCGATCTCTCAATTTTATAGGGACAGTTTTGATATTTGGGGATTTTTCTTATATAGGCACCCCTCACCCCCATCCCAATTTTCACACTTGCTATCTGGTCACCCTACTCTTGTAGCATGTCACGCTAAGAAAGGGAATATCTGTCTTGGTACAATTGTTCCATGTTAGCACTTGCTACCCAATGACCTCTTGCGGAAGTCTACATTGCCACCCAGGATGGTATAAGCAGTGAACACTTCTGTTAGACCAAAAAAGTGTAAATAATGCTGTATTTCCACAACACCATATCACTTGGTTACAGTTCATTTGCATATGAATCTTATATGATGTTGATATATTTGTGTCTGTATTATATTTTTCTTCAGTCATCTGGAGGGATGATATCTTGTTTTACAGTTGATTTCTGTTCTTAATAGATGATTTAGCTCATTTTTTTCTGTCTATACAGAAAACATGTCCCCTGATACAATTAGATCTGGAGGCATAGTCCATTATTAAACCATTCATCTTTTCAAGAAATTGTTACAAAATCTATAAAAGTCTGTCCTACTCCTCATATTGCACTGGGACTGGTCATGGTTCTGTTAGGCTGGAATGTGGCCTGTTTTAGATTCCTATCTTGCTGAACAGAATCTGTGAGTTTGCGATTTGGGGCATGGGATTCTCATCGTGAGCACTGTCACAATGGCATCATTTCATGGTATCCTAGGCTAAGAAGAGCCATGTGCTGCAGAACCTTATCCTTAGGATATGGTTCCTTCTGAAAACAGACAAATGAAATGAAAACAGAAAGATGAATCTTGAGTAGCAAGGGAGTTGTCTTCTACAAAGTAACAGTGACATAATTTCTGCTACTGGAACAGCCCTCATCCATTTGCTCAGCACTCCTTCCATAGCTTCTTATGTATCACTCAGAGTGATGGGACTGACATTTTGTTTGTTCTTCTTGAGCGCCACCCATATCTGAGGACTCCACAAGAGTTGCTTAGAGTTCTAGTCACATGTATCACTGATCTGCATATATAAATGTTAGCCAACTTTATATATAACTCAATTGCACCATTTATGAGATGGGAGTTTGTCTGTGCAATATCTATTTTACATCTGAAAATCAACATTGGTTCATTGGTTCAGTTTTTGATACACTACAACTATTGTGATCATTAGTTTTTCAACTTTTAACTTCCACAATCTTTAATATAATTTTAAAACAACTTCAGTAATGTGGAGTGAGGAGTTTTGTTACAAATACCTCCTGTAAGTGTTGTACAATTGTAATGTTTTCAAATATTTAGTAGGCTTTTCGAAGTAGAGATGCACTGTAAATATGCATGCAGTTATCATCTATGTATAATATAGCTACAGAATATAGAAATATTGTAATGTCCTAGAAGTAAGCTATAATACAATATGAACAAGTGTTGTATACTTTAGTAATTTAGAAGTACCTCTCTCTGCAATGGAAAAGAGGTGATCAGATTAATTTGGATTTATCAAGGTCCTTTCACTCATCATCACCTGACATAGGTTCCTATTTATAATAATTTCCTAAGCACCATCTGGAACAGTTCTGATACCAACTTTAGTTTTTAATCATGGTTGCTGTATAAAAGGATTTTCCTTGAACACTGATGAGTCTTTTCCCATGAGAACTATTAAAGCAGCACATAAACGCATTCACTTGAGACAGACTATACTGGGTCTAAATCTGCAGACTGATACTTCTATTTTGTCCATTCTTTTTCTTGCCTTCTCTCAGTATTGAGGATTATGGTTTGGTTGTTTTTTTTTTATGTTTTGTAAATGCTTAATTCCTTTTGATGACTTTAGAACCTACCAGCTAGGTGGCCTTCTGGGATACACAAGTCCCAGAACACCATATATGGGGCCCAAGCACTGGATGACCTCATCTGGGTACAAGAATATGTTGCTGTTGTGAAGGTGGTAGCAGTTTAAGTTCTCACCATGGCCAGCCTATCTCTCTCCCCAGTCTAGGGCCACCTAGGGTGCAGCAGAAACTCTGTTATATGGCTCCATGAGTAGGGTGAGGCAGTGGTCTGATTTCTAGAAAGCGGATTTCTGAAGTATAAAAAATATACCTACCTCCTCTTAGCGCATGGAGCACATGGAAGTCTTTTGAGTGGATTATTGTTAGTGGTCCATCATCCCACAAATTGCTGTTTTGGTGAGGGAGGTTTCAATGAATGGTGGGAGTTCTCCTTTCAGACTGCTACTAGGGGAGATTACAGTCCAATGGGAGCCCTGTCACATCTCCCTGACCAAAATCTATTTTTGAACTTTTATGTAAGAAGATATCTTGACCTGTTCAGGTCTCTCTGCTGACTGACTGTCCAACTGTGATGAAAAATAGGGAATAATTTTTTTTGTGGAAAATCAGTTCTGGGGCTGAATCTGTGTGCTTTTTAGGCTATTCATTCCTGGTAGAATCCATGGATCTTAAACCTAATGATCTGAGGATTGTAACAAGGAAAAGGTCTTTACATTCTGAATGCAGAGCTCTAAAGCTGTCAGTGAGGTTTAAAACAACTTCACTGTATTTTGCCTTGGCTTGTATTTTGCCTTGGCTTATGTTTTGCCTGGTTCTGTTGTGCTTGTCATTTCAAGTCTTTAAATTGCAAGGCAAGACAAAAAAAGGATGATGGAAAATTTGTCAAACAGAGGCAAAGGGCTGAGAAAAAGATGTGGTAACTGCAGTGTACAGATGTTCTGGGGAAGAGCATAAGGAATTTGAGATATGGAATGAGAAGAATAAATAACTTTGGTATGAGCACAGGGCAAAAGTGTCTGTGAGAATCTTGCAGACAGAATATTGAGGCTTTTTTAACAAAGCTTCTCTTGCTTGACTTAGTGGCATGGCAAAACAGCACTATGCACTGAGACCTTCCTGCAGCTAAATGAACAAGTGCAAGCCCTTACTGAATGTATTATGAATACTTTCCCTTTGACTCTTTCTATGATACTTGGAAAAAATGCTTAGAAATTTTATGCCATGTGCTAAAAGAAGCTCTTTTTAATGCAAATAACCTGTAAAAGATCATTTTCGTTTCTGTGACTATCAAACACTAGCAAACAGCATCCAGTCCCCAAAGGGTAGCTTTTATGCAGATATTTTGCAAAGGTTCTTTGTTATTTCCAGTACTTTGCAAATATTTGCAAAACAACTATTGTTTTAGCAATCAGAAACGCTACTTTGCAATTTGTGTATGTGCTGCTTCTCAGCATTCAGACTGCATTGAAGTAGGTTGAGCTAGTGTCCTCGGAGCTCGATTGTAATGAAGTTGAGAGAACAAATTTCAAATTTATAGAGTTCTGCATATTTCTTTTTCTTCTGCATGGAAGTAAATTTTTTGCAGAAAGTCTTTGGAATATACTTTAGAAATAAGTCAATGGAGACTTTTCATTAACTTCAATTGGCATTGGATCAGGTTCTATAAGTACAATCCATTATTTACATAGGTGTTTTCATCTTAAGTCCATTTATCTTCAATTTATTTCCTAGATGTGGTGTTCTTCTAAAAGGTAAGAACATTTTCCCATATAGTCTAAGGGTATGTCTACACTGCGGAGTGAAGTCAATTTATTTTAAATAGACTTTCACCCGCCGAATTTTAGAAGTTGGAAGAGTGTGATCACACCGTGGTCATTGTGTCAGGGAATTGCATCCCCACTAGCCGTGCTTGGGTCGACAAGAAAAGCAGTGCACCGTGGGTAGCTATCCCACAGTGCAATTATCTGCAAAGGTTTTTGGGAAGGTTGTCATCCTCCCATGTTGCAACGTATTCCCCCCTGCTTCTTGCCCCAGTCCAAAACAGATGATCTCCTTTTTGCGCCATTTTTTCAAACCCATAAGTCTCTCTTGGGTGCACACTGTTGCCTGAGAGGAATGGAGCCCACTCAGCTCTGAAAATTGCGATGTTACAGAGACTGTCTTGCTACAAGCCATAGAACGAAACAATTCCTGTTTGCTGCAGGCTGTCATGCACAATCTGCAGTCGGTGGAGCACCGCTTCTGGTCCCAGGAAACAAGCAGTGACTGGTGGGATCGCATTGTTATGAAGGTGTGGGATGATGAGCAGTGGCTGCAGAACTTTTTGAATGTGAAAGGCCACTTCCTATGAACTTTGTGGAGATCTCTCCCAAGTCCTGAAAAGCATGAATATTCACTTGAGACCAGCTATGACAGTGAAGAAGAGAGTGGCCATTGCTCTGTGGAAGCCAGAAAAGCCAGATTGCTACCGGTCAGTTGGGAATCAATTCCGAGTTGGTAAATCCACAGTTGGAGCAGCTCTGATTCAAGTGTGCCAGGCCATTAATAGTCTTCTGCTAAGAAGGGTAGTGATTTTGGGAAATGTGCAGGACATAGTGGAAGGCTTTTCCACAGTGGGGTTCCCAAACTGTGGCAGGGCGATACATGGCATGCACATCTCTATCTTAGCCCCAGACTACCTTGCCATAGAGTACATAAATCGAAAGGGATACTTCTCAATGGTGTTGCAGGCCTTGTGAATCACAGGGAACACTTCATCGACATCCCTGTGAGTTGATCTGGAAAGGTGCATGACACGTGCATCTTTAGGAACTCAGGACTGGTAAAAAAGATGCAGGCAAGCACTTTCTTCTATAAACCATGAAGGATTCTTTCTCCAAGAATCAGGCAGCACAGGCAATGCTGAAGAGGTTTATTCACGATACCAGGAAGTCTGATAAATCATCTTCAACTTCATGGTGTTATAGTGGTCAATTATATACACTTTCTTATCGATTACATAGTACATTTTAAATTCTTTACCTATTCACTTACAAATACAGACATTGTCCCATCTGGAGAGAACAACAGTGATAATGGTTGTTACATACATGCAGAGACACTTTTAATCACTGTACTTACATCAAGGATGCTACACTCGGGATGGGGGTAGGGTGGAGGAAGAAGGGGAGAGGGGTGGTCCTTACAAGATAGGTGGCAGATGACACAGAAATTCTAAAAGCAAATGTGCTGTTCTCATTGGAATTAGAATCACTAAGAGGACATCTGGCTTCCTGAGCCATCGCATGCTTACACTAGCCATTGTCCTTGCAGATCAGGTATGCTCATTAGCCATTTAAATGCATTTCGACCTACAACTTGTTAGCAGAAAACAACCTCAAGCCTTACACTTCCCTGACCATAAAATAAATATTGGTGATGTTAAAATGCCAATAGTGTTCCTGGGTGATCCTGTCTACCCCTTGCTCACCTGCCTAATGAAGTCCTACACAAAGCACCTGGACAGCGAGAAGGAGCATTTTATTAACAGGCTTAGCAAGTGCAGAATGATGGTGGAATGTGCATTTGAACGTTTAAAACAGCGCTGGCGAAGTCTGTTCACTAGGTTAGACCTCAGTGAAAATAATCCCAATAGTTATCTCTTCCTGCTGTGTGCTCCATAATGTCAGTGAGATAAAGGGGGAGAAGTTCCCTTTGGGTTGGGCTGTGGAGGCAGATAGGCTGGCCGCAAATTTTGAGCAGCCAGATGCCAGCGCAACGCTAAGAGCCAATCATGGAACTCTGCGCCTCAGGGAAGCATTGAAAAATCGCTTTTTTCAACAGATGCAACAGTAATTTGTGTTGTTTATTTGTACTGTGCTTTCACTTTGCATCCCCCACCCGTCCCGCACCAAGCCCATTCCCCCCTCACTCTCATCCACCGTTCCAGTCCCCCTTCTTTCCCCCTCCCTTTATTCCCTTCCAATCAATAAACAAACAGTAATGAAATGTGAAGCAGTATGTTTTCCCACACAGCCTTCCCCCTCCAATTCATTCCCCTCTCCACTTCCCCCTCCCTTTATTCCCTTTTTCTCAATAAATAAATAAAGAGCAATGAATTGTAAAGCAGTACTTTCTTTCTTGTGATCCTTCACATAGGGGGGAAATGAAAATTAATGGAATTGTCCTCATGCATTTTGTGGGGCCAGGCGATAGAGCTCATTTTGGCTTTGCAAACAGGAAAGAAACACACATCCCCACTCCTTAAAGGGGCTGTCGCCTCTTTCTGCTCAACTCAGCCAGCAAGGAGTGAAACATGTACTGCACCCTGCTCAATCTTCTCCTAGACTGCTTTGGGGTGGGAGCTAGGAAAGACTGCATTAGCTCAGAGTTTCAGGGGCTGCAGAGGGAGTCTCTCTTGCCGCTGAGCTTCCTGAAACTCAACCAGATGCCTCAATACATCTGACTGATCACGCATTATATGAAACATCTCTCCTTGTGTTGAACGCTTATACGCCTGAGCTGTCTTCCTGTTGTCCATGTCCATGTTCAGTTTGTCAGATAATGAAATCCTTCATGCTCTTAGCTAGGTGTCAGCAGCCACAGAGGCGTTCTTTAGCTCATTAAACATGGCATCCTGGGTTGTAATTTTTTTTTGCTTTCTTATCTGCGACGGGCGCTCTGCAGGAGTATGAGATGGTGGTGTGTTGAAGGCCATGTTGTCCATTGTGAGGGAAGCAAAGCACAAAGTACCCATTGTTAACTCATCCCATGGATGAAAAGCAATGTTACAATGTAAAAATAAATCCCCCGAACATTCCCAAGGGAAGGCATTCCATTGCCTTATTATTGCAGGCGTTGGATTGCCATTCCAGCAAGGGGCGTGTGCATCTGTGTTTGTGACATCCCCAGGGCCTGTGCTGCATGGGCCCATGCTCCCTAGGGCAGCATGGATGTGGGGCTCCCAATTGATCAGGCTTTTAACAGGAGGAAGAAAGAGTGAGGGGTGGATACGGGTTAATCGTCTCTGGAGTAAAAAAATAGAAACCTATTTGCGGATGCCCAAGGGCCATAGCATTAATGTCCTGCTTAGGGACTTGCGCTGTGCTGAACCAAGAAACCATCCCGGCTGTGCAATAACACACACTTTAAAAAACTTTATTGGTTGGGTACTGTAAATGTTTACCATCTTCCCTACGTCACCATGAGTGATATCAGCCTCCTGAGGGTCACAGAGGTGGAAAGGGAGGATTTGCTAAGCATCTGGCTACAGGCCTGGCCCTTATGCTGCTATGCTGTGTTCCATGATGATTAATGCATAATTAATAACAGAGTGGCGGGGGAAAGTGTCCTATTGTGATGGAAGAAATAAGGTTGCCCTCCTAAGAAACCTTTTCCAAAGGATTGCAGAGTACCTGCATGAAAGCTTCCTGGAGATATGCATGGAGGATTCTCAGAGCAACCCTGTGCACATAAATAATCTTTTCCGTGGTGAACCCAGTTCTTAAGCACACCAAGTATGAGGAAGCACAGCCCCACGTGACACACACCACTTTTTCCCTCAGGTACAAGATTCTGGACAGGGGATATAACCAGAGACATGGAATGTACAGTACATGCTCACCAGATGTACTGTCCCCAGCATCCTGGTCAGTCACGGTTTCCTGTGTCTGAATGGGCTGCTCCTGTGTTGCAAACAGCTCGTGGCTTTCAGGGAGAAGGGATACCACACCTGCCTGCCCCCTGTTCTCCTCATCATCCTCATCCTCCTCATCCACAGACATGTCCTTATTCATCTGGACTTGGATTCCCCAGAGGTATCAATGCTGTGTGGTGGCATAGTGGTTGGGTGTCTGCCAAGAATTGCATGCAGCTCCTCGTAAAAGTGTCACGTTTTGGGCGAGGAGCCAGAATGGCTGTTAGTCTCTCTAGTTTTTTGATAAGCCTGCGTCAGCTCTTTGATCTTAACATGGCATTGCTGTGCATCCCTGTTGTGCCCCTTCTTCAACATGCTGCGAGATATCTTCTCGTAGATATCCAAATTTCTTTTGCTGGCTCGGAGCTGAGCCAGAACAGACTCTTCGTCCCACAAACCGATGAGAACCAAGACCTCAGGTCAGCTCCAGGCTGGAGCGTGTTTGGGGCATGCAGTTCCCATGATCAGCAGTACTGGCAAACTCTTTCCATGCTGACCAAACAGGAAATGGGAATTCAAAATTTCTTGAGGCTTGTGGGGAGGAGCTATTTCCTCTTTATGTGGCACAGTGCAGCAGAGTGCGAATGTGCAGCATGGTCAGAAGAGAGCATTATGGGATACCTCCCAGAGGCCAATGACGTCGATTTATGTTGTGCTCTGCCTACACTGACGCTCATTTGACCCACAGAATTCGATTTCAGTGCTACGCCACTTGCAGAGGTATCTTTTTTTAAGTTGAATTTTACACAATTTAGGTTGATAGAACTGATGTGCCAGTGGAAACGCATACTTTAGGGTGTCGATGTAAGTGGCAGTACATTGATCTCCATTGCCACTGTAGAACAGGCCTCAGTTAAAAGAAACAAAGTGATGCTTTATTTTAAAAGTGGGGAACTTTAAGACTCTTATAGTTCTATTGACTTAAATGGGACTATTCATGTGTTATATGAGATTAAGTGTTTTGCTAGACTATGGCCATAATCAAATGTGACAGGGTCAGGCCAGACGGCTATGCAAGGGTGCTGGAAGGCATGTATATTAGCCCCAGGCTCAGCAAAGCCCTATTCCCTGGGTGATTCAGCTGGGGCTGATTAGGCAATTAGGCCACCTGGGGCTGCTTAACTAATTAGGCCACCTGGGGCTGAATAGGCCATTAGGACACCTGGGGCCACTGAAGGAGCCCCGCCCCAAACACTTAAAAGCCTTCAGTTCAGGCAGGCAGTGTGGAGTGAGGAGTCTGGAGTAAGGAGGTGTGGAGTTTGGAGAGTAGAGGTTGGTGTTTACAGTTTACTGATTGGAGTTTGCAGTTTGAAAACCTGCAGATTGGAGTTGGCAGTTTGGAGTTGGCAGCCTGCAGGTTGCAGCCTGCAATCTGCAGAAGCTTGGAGTTCCTACGGTTGCTGCCACAACACCGGAGGCAGAGGACCCAGCTGGGGAAGCAGGGAGCGGACCACAGACTGACCCAAAGGGAAGGTAGCAGGACTCAGGGGCAGAGCAGGCCCCGTCTCCTCCCCACCCCTCCGGCTCACCTTCCCCCAGCTGCACCACTGGCTGGGCCGGAAGAGCGCAGGACCCACGGGGCAGAGTACATCTACCTTTCCCCCCCCTTACCCTCCTACACTGGTGTCGGAAGTGGGAGCAGCGTGCGCAGCAGTTAAAAGGGGGAAAGGCAAGGCAAGACAAGAAAGGAAAGGAGGGGGGGCCTTCCCTTTTCTCCACCAAAATGGAGGACGTGGTAAAGGCTCTTGTACAGGCCACGGCGGCCCAGCAGGAGGCCACCAGGGTCCAGATGGCCACCCAGCAGGAGGCAATGAGGCTCCAACAAGAGACAAATCAGTTATTGGTCAGCCAGGCCAACCAGGACCGTGCCCTTCTTCGTGAGGTGGTAGCCTAGCTGAGGGCCCTATCCTCCCAAACCCCGAGGTCAGATGGGACGCGAACCCTACAGGCCACTAGCTATTTACAGAAAATGACGGAGGAAGATGATGTGGAGGCGTTTCTCCTTGCCTTTGAGTGGATCGCTACCCGGGAGGCTTGGCCCCAGGCTCAGTGGGCTGGAATTCTTGCCCCCTTTTTATGTGGAGAAGCCCAGAAGGCCTATTATGACCTACCAGCAGCGGCTGCAGCAGACTATGCCCGGTTGAAGTCGGAGATCCTGGAGAACAGCTTCTTTCAGTGTTGTGGCAAATCAAATATATCAAGGAGAAATATATTTATATAAATCCTTACCTCCAGAAAAACAAATACCAAATCTCTTTTTATTTGTAACTAATTTTTTTTTCTCTTCGTTTATGGTCAAACATGTTCTGTCAGAATTTGCTACTATATAGTCTTTACAGTGGAGTTCAGTGGTCCAAGTTGTAACCAATCTTAAATCCCTTTGCACAAGTAACATCAGAGCCTCAGCACATGCAAGAGGCCACATTTGATTAGCCATGGAAGATGCTCTCTGGCTTTTTGATCTGAACACAGTGACAAAATGAGGACAGACATAGAGATGGATTTTAAGTGGCAGTCAGCAACTTTTGTTAACTTAAACACCCATACTCATATACTAGGCATTTAGGTTGTTCCAGTGCTGGGGTTACAGGGCTCCTACTACCTAATTTGTAACTTGGGTAGGCTTTCCTCAGCCTAACTGTCAGGACTCAGCCTGCTCTCAATCCTACCACCCCCACGAGGGGGACAGAGGGTGAAGAAGGGTGGGGACTAGAGCCAGAAAGGGCTACAAGGTCTCAACCTATCCCATGAGCCCAAGGCCCATCAGCAAAATCTAAGGTCTTTCACTTTGGGTATTGTTAATTCTATCCTTTAAACCTCACTGGAAACTGGTCAAAGGGGGCACCAGTGACTAGCTTGTTCACACCCCCCACAACCTTGCCTCCTGGTATCGCAACTCCTGCCCATCAATTCCCTCAAATTCCGCAGTCATATGTCAGTGTCTCCATCTGATAAATGTACACTATCATCCCTAACAAATTTAAGCCAATTGTATCCCTATGCAGTACCACCTGTCAAGCTGTTTGGAGTGGCTCATGAATGTGGATGCCAAGCTCAGGACAGACTATTACCAGCCAGGGTACAAACCCCAATCTGGTTCTATAATTAGGTTTCACCAACCAAGTATGAAGTGTGAACTCCTCAAGCACTATAATAACCTTAGTATGGAGTCACAGACAGTTCCCTTGGGCATTCTGGTCTATCTTGCCACCCAGATGGTCCCTTACACCAAAAATCACCACAATATTCAGGTTATTCCCAGTCCCAAAGGTCCATTCACTTACTCCAGGTCAATTGCACCTTAGATCTCTCACCAAAGACAATTGTAGCCAATTCTATATTAAAGTAACTAAAGGTTTATAAACTAGGAAAAATAAATGAGAGTTATTTACAAGATTAAAGCAGGTAAACATGCACAAATGAGTTACACTCTTAAGTTTCTAAAAGTAATAGAAGCTGTTGTAATGTACACACTCTATATGTCCTTTAGGGCTAAACCAAGCTAAGCAGCTTAGGGATCCCTTGCTCATGCTTAGTGTTGGACGGCGGTTGTGCCGCCCAGTTGCGGCGGCCCGTCCGGTGGGCCCAACCGCTGGGGAAGGTCCTGGACTCTCTCTCAATAGAAGGGGAATTATTCACTGGTCCGTCTCTAGGCCCGGCCCTCTGGCCGGGCGGGCGGGCGAGCCAGCAGTCCAAGCGCCCGGGCCCTCGGGCGCGGGCGGGCGGGCGAGCCAGCAGTCCAAGCGCCCGGGCCCTCGGGCGCGGGCGGGCGGGCGAGCCAGCAGTCCAAGCGCCCGGGCCCTCGGGCGCGGGCGGGCGGGCGAGCCAGCAGTCCAAGCGCCCGGGCCCTCGGGCGCGGGCGGGCGGGCGAGCCAGCAGTCCAAGCGCCCGGGCCCTCGGGCGCGGGCGGGCGGGCGAGCCAGCAGTCTATGTGGCCTGCTCCCTGGGCAGCAGGGCCGGCAAACAAGCAGTCTATGTGGCCTGCTCCCTGGGCAGCAGGGCCAGCTGAGACGGGCCTCTCCCAGCCGTCTGGCCGGCGATTTAGGAGTCTCCCTCTCTCTCACTCGCTGGGGCCAGTGCGGGTACAGGAGGGGGGAGGGGGACGCAGACCCACCCGTCTCCACTGCGTCCCAGCCCAGGGCCCTACCAGTGGCCCCGTCAGTACCACTGGTGCGGCGGGGATCCGGCCGCAACACGCCGCGGGGCCTGTGTCCCTGCTCTAGCCAGTAGGCCTGGCTGCCCCTGGGCCACTTCCTCCCCATCCTCCCAGGAGCTGACCCCGAGCAACCCGGGGGCGGGGGGCGTGGTCCACGGCAGGCTTACCCATCTGTCAGCATCCGGAGGTGGCAACGGGGGCAAGTCCTCAGCGTCCGGCAGCTCCTCGAGATCCACATGATCGCTGGGGAACCCTGCTTCTGGCAGCTCCTCGAGGTCCGGTCCAGCTTCCGAGGGAGCAGCAGCCGGCAACTCCTCGGGCAGCTCCTCAAGGTCTGGCCCAGCCTCGGGTGGTTTGACCCACCAGGACGGGTCTGGTTCCTCAGGCCCGGCTGGGGTTGCAGGGAGAGGCGGCCACCCTTTAGGGTGCGTCGGCCAGTCCCAGTCCCCTGCGGCCGGAGGGCCTACCCACTCCTGGTGTGTGTCCCGGGACCGGCGGGGCTTCGGCCCGGGGCGGTAGACCTTCTCTTCCCCGGCCAGAGCCCAGAGTGGCAGGTCTGCTTCCCACTGCTGCCTCCCTCTTACTGAGCCCTGGGGCCTAGCTTTTATCCTTCCCCTTCCTGGGGAAGTCCCGCCTCCCGGGGCCAGATTGGCCGTCGCCGGCGGTCCTATCCGGTCTGGCCTGCGGGGTTGACGGGTGGCCCGGCATGCTGGACCAATCCCGGCTTGTTGCTGGGCAGGTTTACTGGGTGCCTCGCCCTGCTGGTCTACTGGTTGTGGCCCTCCCTCGGCTCCCAGTCCGGGGGCAGGCTGAGGTGCCCTTCTACACTTAGACATATTGGCCTCTCCAAATTTCAAGCAACATAATGATAACAATTCCTGCTTCTCAGGGATTTTGATTCCCTTCCCCTAGTGTTCAAGCTGTGATGTGATGTGGGCATGTGCACGTGCCCGCTTCCTGGGTGTAGGGGGAAGGAGTCAATGAAGTCTTTTGTCCACTGATGTTCCACAATGGCTTGTCTGATGTCTGTGGGCTTTATTTTGTTGGGGAGGAGATGATACCTCTTGTAGTATATTAGTATTTCACACATGGCGATGCTTTTCCCCTGACTGGAGTTTTTTTCAGTTTTAGCAAATATTTTTATTGTTACAGAGCAAAAACTTAAATATTACCTTATAACATGAGATGCAGATATTATAAGTCAGATTAATGCATGCAGCATTCTACAAGCATTTCATAAAGTCTAAACACATTCTTAAAACTCTAATATCGATTTTAACAATAATAACGCACAATGATCCGGAATGGTTTTCAGTTCTGCATTTGTCAATGTTCAGTGAGGCCTAGGAGCCTTGGCATGAGATGGCATCTGTTCTGCCAGTGTGACACCATGGAACCTTGTCTCCAGGAATATCCTGCTGACCTCTAGATTCATTTTGTTCTGAGCCTTGTCCACATGGGCTGGGTCTGCAGCTCACCACCAAACCCACTTCACAAGCATTTCTGACCATACTAACCTAACCTAACCTTTGGCCATGATTTCCTAATCAAGCCAACAACCCTTTGGATTCAATCCCTTAAATTAACTCCTGTGCAGCCCCTGAGATTGTTCTTTCCAAAGTAAATAACCAGGACATGAGGCTGTTCATTGATGAGTCCAGAAGTGGTATGTGCTGATCCTACTGCATGCCTCTTCTGCTGAACACTGGATGCAAATGGTTTCAGCCCTGAAGCCCAGCTATGATCTGCCTGCTGTCCTGTCTTTCCTCTTGTGGGCCCGATGAATTATAGTGTTACCAGATTTGCCCGTCACTTTGAGGTAAGCTTATTTATTACGGTTCCCTTCCTGAAAGAAGGGGTGTGATTCTATTAATGTGCTGCTTGTGTTACTTGTGTGTTCATATGGTTACAAGTCCCCTCCCAATGGAGCTAGCCTGCAGGACCTAAGGTTTTCAGATTCAAATA